>CM031238.1:316042847-316615347 GCA_018340775.1 Taxus wallichiana var. yunnanensis
ATCAATGTAAACATTAGCACAAAAGAGGACCCGAAAATAGTCAAATTGGGAGCTTCACTCTCGACATGGGAATAAAAAGCGTTCACCATGATGCTCACGAGTTTATAGATGTATTCACATGGTCTATAAGCATATGCCGAGGCTTAGATCAAACTTTGGTGTCAGGTGCACAACTTAGTTGTACATGCTGGACGTTAAGCTTTATTAAATAGAAGCTCAAAAAGATACACCCCGAGGTGGCCCTCTTAGTTAAAGAGGAATTAGAAATATTGCTTGTGGTAGGATTTGGTAGACCCATTAATTACTCTCGAATGGATATCCAACATCGTCCCTCTCCCGAGAAAAATCACAGCCAGGGATCGAGAATCGCACTTATGCATTTTAGAGATATAAATAAGGCACGCTTACTAAGGATGATTTTCCATTGCCCGAAATATTGATATGATTGTGGATTGATAGCGAGGATATGAGATGCTATCTCTTATGGATGGATTTTAGAGTTACAACCAAATCGATATGTCAGGTGAAGATCAACTTGCAAGATGACTTTTACAACCCCTTGGGGCACCTTACGTTATCGTGTAATGCCATTTGGTCTCAAAAAGCGTAGGGAGATACTTATCGGAGGAGAAATGTTGGTAATTTTCCATGATATGATCCATGATATCATGGAAGACTATGTGGATGACATCCTTAGAAAATCTAAGACAAGAGAGGATCACCCTATTATTTTGTGGCGTATCTTTGAGCACCTACGAGAGTACAAGTGTCCGCTCTGACCCAAAGAAATGTGTGTTCGGTAAATCTATCAGGAAAATTGTTGGGTTTCATTGTATCAAGAAGGGGAGTTGAGGTAGACCCTGCTAAAGTGTCTACTATTACTGAGATTCCTCCTCCTAAGAACATTAAGCAACTGCGCAACTTGCAGGGAAAAATACAAGCTATTCGCCGCTTCATCTCCCATCTTGCCGATAAGTGTCATTTGTTCACTCACTTGCTTAAAAAGGATGTTGCCTTCATCACGAGGGGACCGAGCAACAACAAGCCTTCACCTTCTTGAAACAATACTTGGAAAATCTTTGTCCTCATGCCTCCAACTCCTGGTGAGCCACTCTTGCTTTATATCTCTGCTACTCAATTTTCTATTGGTGCGCTGCTCACCTAATACTGACATTGGTCACAAATAAAAAGCAGTATACTACCTCAGTCGCAGTCTCATCGTTTATGAGCTCAATTATCCCCAAATTGAAAAAGCTTGTTTAGCTGTATTTTTTACCTTTCAAAAAATTTGCCATTATCTATTGAATACCAAAACCAAGCTTATATCCAAAGTTGATCTGCTCAAATACTTGCTGCTATCTAAACCCACCCTCATAGGTAGAATGGCTAATTGGATCATTCTACAAAGTGAATTTGACATCAAGTTTGTGCATCAAAAGTCGGTTAAAGGATAGGTACTCACTGATCAATTAGCAAAAGCACCTTTCAAGCAAGGCTGCTTGAACCTTTGAATCTGGATCTACTAGATGCCTCATTACTATACATTGAAGAATCTGTCATGTGGCAGATACACTTTGATGGGTCTTTTACTTTTCATGGTTCAGGGGTAGGTGTGGTCCTCATTACTCCTTCTGGTGACCCCATACCTCAGGATTTTCATCTTGGTTTTCCTTGCACGAACAATATCATGAGTTTGAGGAACTTATTGTAGGGATGAAGCTCGCCATCAAATGGGACATTCATCATGTTAAGATTGTTGGTGACTCTCAGTTAATCATCAAGCAAGTTAATGATGAATATAAAGTTAAGGATGAGAAACTCATCCTTCATAAGAAGCTAGTAGAAACTATCAAAAAGTATTTTGTATGCATCACATTTGAACAGATTTCAAGAGCACAAAAGCAGAGAGATATGCGAATCTTATGGAAACACTGGGTTTTATGCTCCGCATTCCGCCAGGAAATAATGACATGCCATTATTTGTGGAAAATCTACGTTAGCTTGCATATGACATGCCAGAATCCTATCTGGCTTGTGATGTTGTTGGTCCCAATTCCCCATGGTATGAACCCATCTTTACCTATCTCAAAGACAACACATTCCCTCCTAACATCTCCTATTCTGAGAAACAAATCCTAATTCGCCAGATAGCTCGTTATACCCTTTTAGGAGGTATACTTTATCATCGTGGCTACAATAAGAATCTGTTACGTTGTCTTGATATGAAAGAGTCGGTCCAAGCCAAAAAACTACTAAGAAGTAGGCTACTATTGGCCTACTAATGGAATGGTTCTAGCCAAAAAACTATTGAGAGTAGGCTACTATTGGCCTACCATGGAAACCGATTGTTGCAACTATGTAAGGAAGTGTGTACTTTGTCAGAAGTATGGAAATTTCATCCATGCTCCATCACAGCCATTGCAACCCATCACCACCCCATGGCCATTTTCTAAATGGGGACTTGATTTAATAGGGAAGCTTACCCCTACTTCATCTGATGGCCATACCCACATCATCATGGCTACTGAATACTTTACCAAGTGGGTGGAAGTCTGTCCCTTTAACCTATGTAACAAGAGCTCAGATTTCCAAGTTCATCATGAATCATATTATTTTCTGGTATGACATTCCTACAGCCATTGTTACTAATAATGGAAAATAATTCAAGAATAAAATGGTAAAGGATCTCTATCATCTTTTCAAATCAGGTTAAAATGGTCTACCCCATATTATCCCCAAGGTAATGGACAGGCCGAGGCCACTAATAATAATTTGGTGCGAATAATGGAGAAGATGGTAAGTAAGACATGTCATAATTGAAATTTGCAAATCCACCCAGCTCTTTGGGCTTACAGGACCTCTATTCACACTCCTATACATGCGACGCCATATTCTCTAGTATTTGGAATGAAATCTATCATCCCATTAGAAATTGAGATTCCTTCCCTAAGAATCTCTCTTAGGGATTATTTGGATAAAGATGAATATTACCGAGTGGCTAGAATGACAGAGTTAGAACTCCTAGACGAGAAGTGCATCCGCACCTTAAATCACCTCAAAGTGTATCAAAATAGAGTCTCTGAAATTACAACAAAAAATCATACCTCATTAGTTTGAGGTTGGTGATTTGGTCATGAAGGAGAATCAATTCAACACAAGGGCAAATGCGAGAAAGAAGGAAAGCTCGAACCGCATTGGTTAGGACCTTATATAATCGTGGCCAAGTATGGCATAGGAGCATACAAACTTGCTCACACCAATGGTGATGAGCTCCACAATCCCATGAATGCCATGCACCTTAAGCGGTTCTATTTTTAAACATGACGCAAAAATCAGAAAAGTAAAATAAAAAACAAGGTAAAAAAATCAAAATACGAAAAAATTAAAATAAGAGAAAAAGAAAAAGAGAAAACAGGTCATCCATAAGTGAAAACCACACAATTGTGGTGTTTTGGATAAGTCCTTGGGTGAAAACCAAATTCCGGCGCCTTGGGAGGATTCGTTGTTCACAAGCATCTTGCATCTGAGGGGTACTTTTACTTAGCCTAGGGCTAGTTCCGCATCTGTCTCTAAGATTCCCTGTGAGCCCAACCTTGTCAAGCCTTGATTCGGCTTTGTCTCCTTTTATTCGTCTGTGAAGGCATGATCTTTGTCTATTCCCCATCTTACGTTGGGGGCACTTCTGCAACTTCACCTTCCTATTTATAAGCGTGTGACATTTTCCCATGTATATTCCCCATCTAACGTTGGGGCATCCACGCTTTCATGGTTACTTGTGCATAGCTCTGGAAAATTGTTAGAAAACACAAAAACATTCAAAAATGTCAAAAACCCTAAACAATAGAAAATTGTTTCACAAAAACAAAAACAATAGAAAATTGTTTCACAAAAACAATAGAAAATTGTTTCACAAAACTCTAAACAATAGAAAATTGTTTCACAAAAATCAAAACAATAGAAAATTGTTTCACAAAACAAATCTTGCAAAAACATTTGCTTTAGTTTACTTGCATTGTCTTGTTTCTTGCTTTGCTTGATTGCTTGTATAGTTGCTTCATGTTTGTACATTTGTATTGTTTGTTGCTTGAAATACTTTGTTAGGATTCATCTTTTCTTGATTAGATCAGATTTATTCTTACTTGTGCATATTGAAGTGTGTTTTTGCATGCTAGTGAATCATGGTACATTGTTGTATTGGTTCATTATGTTCTTTGTTAGCATTTGATTGTGTTTTCTTGTTGCATGTGCATCATTTTGTTATCACATCATCATATTTCCATCAATATCATCACATCTAACATCATCTATACATCATATATCAAGAAAAATCTAAGTATACATCATACATGAATGCTAAGCTAATCATCACATATCGTATCATCAAATGGGGGCAAGAGGGATCACAAATATCAAAATCTATCCCCCACACCCATATCATCATATCATCCCATCCACTAAGTCTAGCACATCACATGAGCAAATACATTTGATATAATTTACAACTCTATCTTCTAAAATCAAAGCAAATCACAAATCAGGATACATATACATGTGAAATCAAATCAGCTAACATCACAAACACATCTATCTATCCATATGCTCAATCAAAAATAACAAAAAATAATGTCCATCTCATAAACACACGTGTCATGTCAAAAATGTCCATATAATACATATGTGTGGTATATTTGTATCAAAAATGGATATATGTAGCTACTATACATCAAAAATGCCTTCATCTGAGGTGCAAAAAGATGATACACATCGATCAAAGAATACAACTGCCTTCATTAGAGGCATGTATTAAAACTACAATACATCTAAAGGGCCTTCACTAAGAGGCATATGTGCCAATACAATCATCGAGGATGACTCGAGCCCTCAGATGGGATGGCTGGTCTATCTCACAGTGGTGGCATAGCGTGAGCATCACTCGGTCTCCCTGACTATCCCCGTGGCTGCTCCACTTTGAGGCCTAAGAGGCCTCTCGACCTAGTCCCTTTCGACTCATTGGCTTTGCTATGTAGGAAGGTGCCCGCCGCTCAGCCGGAACTACCTCAAGATATAAAGATCTATAGTAGTATGCTCTGCCATATGCTACAGCTAAATCTCTGTGAGTCTCGAATCATCACGACTATGCCATTTGTGCGTTAGAAGGACGCTTCTCTCTGTTGATACTCGGGTGAGCTCATCTTAACTCGCTTACTCACTCTACTCTCGACCTATCTCTCTCGATTATCACATCTCACATGCTATAGCTGAACACAGTGTCTGCTGATATAGGCTTGTAATCTAAGCCATCTGTGTTGCCATATGTCGTATCTGTTGAAAGTGAATAGCACCATCATCTCCCTGGACAAACTGGTCCCGAGCACCGATCTCTGATCTATTGTCATTGTCAAAGTTTGAGCTTGAGCCTGATCCCACTTTGATGTCATTGTCAAAGTATGAGCCCAAGCCTTATCCTACTCTGTTATCACTGTCAAAGTCTGAGCCCAAGCTTGATCTCCTCTCTTATCACTATTAAAGTCTGAGCCTGAGCCTGATTCCGCTCTATTGTCATCTTTTGTCAAAGTCTCGAGACCGGGCCATGATATCTCTCGCTTGGGGATACTGCGCAGCACAGCTGTTGTAAGGTGGTTGTTTGTGCCACTATACGTACCACAAGGGCTTGTCCTATGCGCTCCCTCTCTATCGTCTGAGGCAGGCCTCTGTCCTGTGCCGGTACGGAGGACTGTCCCTACTCTTGTACTAATCTAAGCCGGGAAACTATGCAGTACTGCATTCTAGTCCCCTCGTGGCCTCTATCCTCCCACTGTGCACATGCCGCACCTTGCTCATCGTGTGGTAGCCCATCAAATGGATCATATGGGTCACGGGATACTGCATCCTCCCTCTCATTACCGCTATGATGATGCTCTTGTAGTGGCCGAGTGCCTGCTGCCAAGGCCTCATCTAGAATAGTCAAGCACTGTGGTAACACAGTGGTATACCAATCCATATAATCTGCATTGGTGCCCAGATCTCTCACCTATCAAGCGGGATACCATACCTGTTGAACCACTTGTAAAAAACTAGCCCTAGATCATGTCACCTGTATGTGCGGCCCCATGGTTGGCCTCTCAAAATCTCGGCGGGCATACCACAAGTCTAGGCTGTGGAACCCCCTGCACCATGCCTAGTTATCGCTGACATCTACCATGTATAACTCAATGATATAGCTGCGACTGCCGAGAAGGAAATGCTCCACTGTATAAACATTGAGCTCTACTGCATCCTCTGGCCACTGTATCTACCTGTAGGGTCTCCATATGATATCCCTATCTAGCAACTCATTGAACTCTCATCGATATTGGTACAAGCTGCCTAGGTGACCTCGTATGTCATCACCTACTGAAACCCATGCCATATATGACGGCTCCTCTGGGGCTCGGATGTGTAATGTGCCTACAGGGTGCACCCAATAGCTATGTGGTCCCATGACCAAATATGTAGCAGAGAGGTAGGCCCCACCATCTTCTGACGGTGGTAGGTAATAAGATGTAGATCCTAGTACAGATGTGCCAGTATGCACTGGCCCCAACAATAACACTCACCACTGAAGATCCCATGCACTAGTGTCATCAGACCTCTAGGGAAGGATGTCCCGGTCTTATCAGTGAGCAAAAACCCACTGATAAGTGACATCATGTATAAAGGCCCCGGTGTAGTGTTAGATTGGTGATGCACTCATGAAATGTAATTGTCATACCGTCATGCAGTATATCATCTCTGTCAAACAAATCACTAACAACTGCCCTGATCCGCCCCTTGTCGCTAGTATACTTGATCAATGAGCCTAGGATAGGCACATGGAGAATCCATCACACGTCCTCCAGGGTCACTGTCATCTCTCTAGTAGGGAGCCTGAAGCACTGGCTCTCGTTGTGCCACCGCTCAGCTAATGCAGTAAGTAGACCATGATCCAAGGTAATCAAAGGCATCTGAGATACGGGGCCTAGGCCCACTGCCTCTAGGAGTATGGCCACCGCAAGTCGGTCTCATCGGTGCATGCTCCCCTCTAGCTCTACAATGCGTGAATGATGCTCATGCGTTTGAAGCACGTGCAAGCATCTCTACAAAATCATTCCATTCGTCAGTTACTAACATTTCCTCTAAATTCTACCTATCATTTTTAGGGTTAACCCAAAAATCCTAAATTTTCTTCTAAGTGCCATTATTTTTGGCATTTTTTTATTTATCCTCTGTCTGCTAAGTGTGCTCGCATGCCCTTTCGGGCATGTGCGTGCCTTGTGGTGTGTGTGCCATCCTTTTGGCACATGCGCATGCACGTAACCACTTGTAGGTGCTTGTGCCATCATCCGGGTACCTGCGCGTGCGCGCGTGTGTGGGCCCTTTGTGTGTGCGCTACTGTGTAGTGTGTGCATGTGCCACATGTGTGGAATATACGTGTGCACGTAGGCATGTTTTGTGTATGCTTACACATGTGTGCATACACACACTGAGCACCTGCGCCACCATTCGTACGCCTGTACCACCTTTAGTGCGCATGTGCCCACGCGCATGCGTGCCTGCGCGTGACCTCTAACCCTAATTCCTACTTCTAGGGCATTAATTACAAAATTGACAGAGAGGGTTAGATACTCATAAAGATGCCATCGTGTCTACGTATGCCTCGTACCCTCGACCGTGTCTACCGTCTTAGTTGGTCTCGTGCTCTCATCATCGTCCTCGTCACTGTCATAGCCTTGCGGTAAAAATTCAGCAGCGGTCGGTAACAAATGAATTGGTCGCGGTGATTTACCCCCGGTGGGGTATATCAAGCTATTTTTCACCGCCCGTGATGCCTGGAGGCTTGTTTTGACCACCATTTTCTCCTCTATTCACTGTTGAATAATTATTTTAATTAAATAATTATTTTTCTTTTATTTTTCATTGTGTTGGGGCATTTTTTGCCGTCTAGTACCCCTTTCTTCTCACTAGGACAATTTTTATTGCTCCTAGGCGATTTTTCTTCTTATCCACACTCTCGTGAATAATTATTTTTATTTTAAAAATAATTATTTTATTAATTTTTCCATTGTACAGGGACATTATTTGTCACTTGTTTCTTCTTTCTTCCATCTCTGGGGCATTTTCTTTTACATCTAGGCACTTCATTCTATTTCTTCTATTTTCTTCTACTTTGTCCACCATTTTTAGAAAACACAAAATATATATATATATATATATATATATATATATATATATATATATATATATCACTTCAAAATCCAAAAACAAGGCAAAAATTCTCCACAAAATCCTAAAAAGTAAAAAACCTACAAAAATAGGTAACCTACTTATTACGGCTGAAACTTGTGTCTTGCGCATGGTATTCTTTCCATATCCTACTGGTTTGTTTCACATCTTCCCGATCAACATGACTTGTGGATCGCCGATTCACAACCATTCACAAAGCTAGTTGTTTGCTTCATCTGTACTCTGGGGCACATCTTGTTGCCTGGTATTGTTTTGATTGCGCACAAAGCTTTCTACTTGGACCTAGTGTCCATTATCATTTCCCCTTGCATGTATCCTTGCTCGGGCATCATTTTTAACCCTTGTCATCAATCACGAACATGTGGACCTCTTCAACTTGATAACAAAACATTTGTACAACTATCTTGACCATTGTTGGGTTAGATATGTGCATTCGTACTTGTTTTCCCTATTACATGAGCTTGTTTCCTTCTCATATTGCATTACGTTTTTGTATGTTGCATGGAGTTGGTATTTTCAGCAATGGACAATTGTTTGTAGTATGGCTTTTCATGTCATTCTATTTTTGTTGTATGCTTATATTTTTCATAAGGACCGATGACGTAGATTTTTTGGCAATATGATGACACTGAAGTTGTTCTAATGCAAAGGCTAGAGGCTAAGTTCTTCTACATCACTTTCCCATCACCCCTAATCTTCCGTTTCACCTGGGAATTCTACCCCTACCCATTCTTCTATCTATTTCTCACCTTTTTCGATTGTCAATCGTCTTCCTTCATCACCCGATCAACACTCGAGGGGGAATCTCTCACTTCTACTAATTTTTCTTCTATCCATTCAAAATTTTATCCGTCTACTATCTTTGAAGTGGCGTCACTTATGCCACCCCAAAGAGGGGAAAATGTAGACACCTATAATTATGCTGAGCAATTTAAATACTTAAATTGCACTTATTATATCCTTTCCCTCAAATTGGACGACATATCGTCAAAATCACTCATCTTCTCTCCTATCGTCATTAATTAATTACACTACGCTAATTAATTAAGTCGCCTATCCAACAAATACCCTAATTAACGACCTTCCATTAATTAATCCTTCCTTCTATCTAGACTAATTAATTATTATTAATTAATTAGCTTCCCCTTTCATTAAACCAATAAATCAATATTTAATTGATTTAATCCCCTTCTATAGTCTAAATCATGCTAATATTCCTCTAAAAAGCTTCTATAAGCTTGCACATCTATTAATTAATCATCTTGATTAATTAATAAGCCCCCTTTATCCACATGAGTCACTAAAGGACAAGCTAAACCCTCCTAAAGTTAACTCAACCCTATCTAAACCCCCCTTATCCACAACTAACTCAACATCTCTATTATCCCACATGCAAAGGGGTGTAGTGATTCTTGTTTCCATTGGGCTATATAAAGAGCCATCCTCCTACCTTTACACTTACACCTAATTCCTTGAGAAGACAAAAGTAAAGCACATAACAAATAGACTATAATATTTTTTTATTCTTGAGAAATTCACCATTTGAAGAGCTAAGCCTCCTTTCTTGCATTTTCTAGCCAAGTGCTTGGGTCATATGGGAATAGTCAAAGGGGTCTTGTAGCCAAGCTTTGATGAGCTCCCATTCCTAGGTTCTTGAAGATCAAAACAATCAATTTGATTGCCATGGAGTTTATATAGCTCTATTTTATTTTGTTGGTAATCTATAGAAGTAGAGGTTTTGAATACTTTAGCATGTTAGTTTGATCTTAGTTCAAATTTAATGCATTATGCTTAGTATTGATCTTGTTTAGCTCTCATCTTGATGGTGCCTAGATTTTGACTTAGCTTTGTTATAGAACTATTTAGGTGGTAGTTCTCATTCATCTAACTTAGCTTAAGAAAAATACACGCACACACGTCTTACTATTATCAAGACTCAATTTTCCTTTTCTCACAATGCTAGTTGAAGTATTATCACCAAACCTCGTTGTATCTGATGAATTTTCTTCCAGAGACATGAAATTAATTTTTTTTCTTGTCATGTGGCTTGAGCACCCACTATATATGTACCGCTCCATGTCTTCACTTTGAGAATGAAAGACAGTTTGGGATATTAAACCTATCCCATTACACTTTTAGGATTTGATTTCACAACATATACCTTCTTGTTTTGTTTTGGAAGCCTTTGATAGCATAATTTGGCTATATGTCCAAACTTTTGATAGTTGTAGTAGATCATCTCATCCTTGCTTCTCAAGTAATAAGAGTTAAGATGTATTCCATGACTATAGAGTATTTCCTACACTTTGAGGCTTTGTGACCACATTCATTACATGAAAAACAATATCCATAAAATTAATGAGCATACCTTATTACATGGTGTTGTATGCTTGAATGGTATTTCTTATTAACATTCTTGACATCATCTTTCTTTGCTTTGGAGGGTTCTTGAGTTGTCTTGATTACCTTCTTTCTTGTTGGTTTTTCATCCTCATTCTCCTCCTTAAATCCTAGACCATATTTTTCATTGAAATCTGTTTGCTTACCTAGAAATTCATTTAAATCATTTGTAATTTTATAAAATTTGTGATAGGCCTCAACTTACCTGAAGTCTAATCCAATTGTGTTTGCAACAGCTCCAATTTTGCCTTGAGTTTTACATGCTCTTCTTCCTTGGTTTTGAAAGATTCCTTAATCAAGTTAATTTTTGCCTCAAATTCCTTGACCATGTCTTCATGTTCTTGAGCATCCTTGTCTTGTTTTTTCTCAAGAAGGCTGATTTGGCCTTCATGCTCTTTCACCATTAATTTCAAATTTTTATTCTTGTTTCTTTGATGTTTCAATTCTTCTAGAGCACTAACCAACTCAACCTCAAGGTTTACCCCTACATATTATTCATTTGACCTATCCTATTCAAAATTGAATTTTACCTTTTGAGTCACTTGCAACAGTCACCTCTACAACCATTAAAAAGTTTCATCTTGAGTCCCTTCATCATCACCTTCATAGTTGTTGGATTCACTTTATTCAGATGAGCTTGAACCTTCTTGTGCATAGAAATTTTTCTTGTTCTTGAAGTACTCCTTCTTGCCTTTTTGTTTCTTGAATTTTTTTTTTTTTTTGGGAGAGGTTTCTTCATCATGTTCATCTTGATCTCGCTTGTGTTTATGAGGACACTTTGAAGCAAAATGACCAACTTGGCCACAATTGAAGAACTTGAATGAGAGTTTGCCCTTGTACTTACCTGATCCTCTCTCTAGTTTCCTTATAAACATAGCTTCCACCTTCTCGTCATATACCTCCATATCAGAGTCAAATTTAATCTTATTGGCCCGGGATTCTTTATCGGCATTGAAGGCTTCTTCTTTCTTGACTGATTTTACTTCAGTAGTTCTCATCTCATATTCAATAAGTATACCATGCAGTTCATCCATTTTAAGAGTGCTTAATTATTTGGCTTCCTCCATTGTTAACACCTTAGAATCATATTTAGAAGACAAGGACCTCATTACATTTTTGGATAACTAAACTTTCTTCTATCTTCTCTTCTAGACCTCTGATCAGATTCACTACTTCATCTACCCTTTGCAAGTACGAGGCAATAATTTCACCTTCCTTTATTTTGAGACTACCGAATTGGCTATTGTAGGTATGTAGCTTGGACAGTTTAACTTTATTGTCACCTTCATAGATGGTCTAAATTTTTTCCCAAATCTCATTAGTTGTGGTGCAATGCATTAACTTTATAAATTCAGCCTCATTCATTCTACAAAGAATTGCATTCATTACTTTGGAATTATTTTCACTCTCTCTGTTTCTTGTTGCATCAGCAAAAGGTGTAGTTGGAATAATGTATCCATTAGCAACTTATTGTCATATGCCAAACCAAAGTGATATGAGGTAAGTTTTCATTCTGACAATCCAAAAGGCATAATTTTTTCCATTGAATAGAGGTTCTTTGGATGTAGAGAAACCACTTTGTGACTGATTGTTTGTCATGTCTGAATCGTTTAGATCTCCTTTGAGATATTAAAATCACTACACAATGACCAAGATCTGATACCAATTGTTATAAATTAGGACACTGAGAGGGGGTTAATCAGTGTCAATTCAAACTTTTCAAGATAATTCAAGCCAATATATTTGCAACAACCACATAATCATGAAGTAAACAAGCTGAACACATGGAGAGACACTTTTTAAGTGGGAACCCCAAATTGGGAGAAAACCCAATAAACCAATGCAATATGCTCACAAAGGTTACAAATTAGTTGAGCTATAACTTAACACGAAACACAAACTTCAAACATCAAGCACCAACTTGACTAGTTGCAAGCAATAACTTGCAGGAAAACACCAAATTTCAAATTTTGTTGAGCTACAACTCAAAATTTGCTTCAATTTTGATCACTCACTTCATTAGGTTGATAAAAACAATAGATTATGATCCTAATTTTTCACATATTCTCTCTTATATCCTCTCCTAATTTGACATAGTTTCAATATATTTCTACTCTTTTCTTCTCACAGACTTGCACTCACTCTCATGAATATTAACAACCATTATAATTATTGAGATTTTCTTTTTGTAGACAATGATATGTCCTTTTCCTATCTTTTCACCTTCGTATTCTCTAACTCTTTACATTTTCCCACTTGATAAATCGTGCAAAGGATTTGAAAGGACTTTTTGTGTAACAAATCTTAAGGTGACATAAAAAGCATCCGACATGGTTCGATTCTGACCTCAAACCTGCAGACTCATTGAAACCATTGTGAAGGTAGAAGATGACACATGTAGGCCCTTGAACTTCCTGTTCATTTTCCCTTGAATGAAAAAATTCACTTCTTACTTATCTTATTGAATTTGTAACGTATATTTAAAGTCTGTCATGTCATTCACAGAAAAATATTTGTCTTCTAGCTTGAAATAGACTCTAACTAGTGTAACTTTCTAATGGAACATTACAAACACCTTCTCAGTTCCTTTGTAACCCTTAAACAAGACTCATTCTTCGCCATTTGAGCCTTTGAAGACACCTTGAGTGCATAAACTGACTCTCACAATCTTAAACATAGAAGAAGAGGTTTATTTGTTTAAAACAAATCATACAAACATGACCATGATGTACACAAGATATACATCTCAATCACAAGTACTTTTAAGGGTAGACATGATAGAGATAGTTCATTCAGTATTTTCTTCACAAACAAGATGCATTCTGAATTGAAGAACTTCAACATAGTCATGTATAGTTGGTTCATGCATAGAGGGAAAGAATTCAGTTATTTTAACATCTTGGAAATAATATTTGGAGTAACCACAACCTTCAAGATACTAGAGTAGCATAGTTCTTCTCAAGAAAGCATGCACATCAAAATAGTTTAGCTCACACATTCTTGCAATACTAGATAGTTTGAAATAAGTACATGCAATATTAGTCAACCATGATTGTGGAGGAATTTTAAAGAAAGAAGATGATAGTTTCATCTCTCCCCAACACCATAGAGTACCTGATGTCATCCCAACAAGATTATACTGACTCATTCCTTAAGACCGTACATTGTTAGGGTTTTAAGAATCAAAACCTCATTATCTGTTTGAAGGATTATAACCTCTTAGATTTCATTTTTACATCAAAAAACTATATGAACACTTCAACGGATGATTTTATTCCAATTTATAAGCATTCATTTTCAATAAATGGAAGGAGAGACTCAAAATTGAGTGATATAGTCTCAGTCATTCATGACTGTTACAATGACCCAGTTCAGTATTCAAGGAATGAAAGAATTTACTTGTATAAAGCCATGTATTAAAAAATCTGAGCATGTTAAAGAGGCCCTTAACCTTTTACCCTTACCATACTGAGTGCAACCATAAACTTGAGCAAAATTGACATGATAGATAGTCATTTTTGAGACTGTGTTCACTATTTTATGAAGCACAAGAGAGTAGTTCTAGAATGAAGGTTTTTTAATATCCAAACTACACCTCACCTGATGATATTTTGGAGGATAAACTTAAAATAGAATATGTACACTACCTTCACCAACTTCAATGCATAGTTGTAAGGATAAAATGACAAGTCAACTTTAGAATTCAATCTTGCTTGATAAGCCTTATACATAACAATTAAGATGCAATTGGTTTTAGACTTCAAATCTCATCACAGGAACATGCCAAGAGCTCCATAAAATAAAATTTGACTTTTAGAAGATGATTAGAGTAATTTTATATCTCAATATTGGGTTTATACACAACCACCCACCATGACTGTACCTTTCATAACACCATGATTGAAAATATACCTCTTGCAAGAGATGAGTTGGACTTGTACGGAAAAGATATCCTTGAATACCAAATAAGGAATCATTTTGAGATGGAGAGAAAATTACTCAAACCTGAGAAGTTGAAATAAATTACACAAGTGATTTGATGAAAATCAACCTCATTTCATGTATATTGATTCAAGAAGGAGATTTGGAGAGAGAGAAACAATGTTAGAAAAACAAAGAGAACTTTCTTGTTCTTCCACCTTTGTCCTCAAAATTTTGGAAAATTTAAGGCTTGAAGTGATATTCAAAAATTAATTCTATTATTTATCTAATCAATTCTTAATAAATTTTTTTGGATGCTAAGAAGACAGGGTGCTTAGTTTTCCTTTTTCAAGAAACCAGTTTTGGTAAAACTTGAATAACTCTCACAATTCTCTTCAAAATTTGATGAAACTTGACCCAGAGCACAACACATCCCTCTACATTCTCTATAGCTTGGTTTATCATAAATGATCTTGTATATCAAGAAAAATCTTATTTTTACATGACTTCACCGTTAGTTCCCAAGGGTAGTTTTAATGAAAAACTTGAATTTTGCCTCTAGAAACTAAATTAAGCCCTGTAGATGTTCCTACATGCTCTAAGAAATGTTCCTAGGATCCTAACATGCTTACATAAGCTTTTCATGACCTTATTTGTGTCCATACACCTCATTAGAATTTAGAAATAGGCCTAAACGAGCTAGTTCCAACTGTGACTTCCAACATCTGACCTGATGCTCACTCTAGAAGCTCCCGTACATGCGAGAAACATCATTTATAAATGTAGTACACATTATCCAAGAAAACAAACCGTTTCCATACCTTGCGTGGGCACCAACCACACAGCCAAGCCTATAGCACCCTAAAAGCATCACGAATGATCACTAAACCATCTTGAGACCACTAAACACCATTGACAAGGAACCAACCAACATGAAATTTCACTCCTCATTTTCCATCAATGTCATATGGTATCAATGACAACACACACCAATGCAACACGGTTAAATAAAGGGTAGATGAAAAACTTAACTATTTCAATTTTGAAAGGGTTAATGAAAAGTTGTTTCATAACGGGTGGTCATGTGAAGAGATTAAGCAAGTTGTTATATGTTGAGCCGTTATTGCAAGATTTATATGAAATAGATCAGCTACTTAAATCCATGGCAAGTTGTGCGTCTACCAAGGTTTTGGTGGAAAATATGAATGTGGGGACGTAGTTGACCAGTAAAAACATGGTGACCACAAGGATTTTGGTGGGTCATTTGGAAGGAGAATTTGGAAGAATTGTTACCGTATTGAATTTAGGGAGAGACATGGAAATCATCGTGCTTTGGTGTTTGAAATGGAACAAATTTAAATTCGGCAGGAAGGATTCCTTAAACAAAGGAGGAATTCAAAAGCATGTAGATGATTGCAATAGAGTGGTCGGGGAGGTTGGAGCTATTGATTTCTAGAAAATAAGTGCAAGTAGTAATCCATTAATGGAGGGAAAGTCATCTTTTGTTACATTCATTGTATATAATTATATATGTCAGTTGTCGTGACTCGTAATGTGCTTTGTAAAGAATTAAAATATGGGTTTTATCCAATTATGTCAGTCTGTTCATTCATCAATCTCACTATAATCAATATTATGTATCAAATCTCTTAACGCAAATAGGATTTTCATATTAATTCAATGTCAAATTACTAACAATTTAACCACATCTTAGTAGGGTTAAGTGTTATATTTATACTTTCTTTATTATTTAAGTTGAAGGTTTTTATTAAAGTTTTATTTTGGAAATTTAAGTTGGCGTGTTTAAGTCATTTAAATATAAGTCCTACTCATTCATTTATATAATAACATTATGTATTTATATATTTTTGGTAATAATTACAAAGTAAGAGGACCTACTTAATAATCACAAGGTAAAGAGACATACTTAACCCATAACAAATTTATTTAATAATGATAAGGTTAGGGGACCTACTTAATAATTACAAAAAGAGAGGCTCACTTAACATGTAAAGAGACCCACTAAAGAATCACAATGCAAGGGGACCCACTTTGCATACAAAGGGAATCTACTTAGTAATCACAAAGAAGTCACTTAGCATCCAAATATATATATAAAAACAATGCCACTATATTAGTAATTATGCATGGTGATCATGTTTAAATGACTTAAACATACAAAGGGGACCCACTCATTAATAATAAGGAAAATGAACTCACTTATCATGATATATGTGAAATCAATACAAAGGGGCCCACACTCATTAATACTAATGCAAAAAAACTCACTCATCACACAAATAATGTGTGAAAACAATGCAACTATATTAGTTTTTTTATTAGATAAGGTAAAAACAGGGATCGGTTCCCAGGAGCCATACCAAAAAGAGGAATAGAAACCCATGAACAAGAAAGAAATAGAAAAGTACAAGAAAGGATTTAAACATGCTTAACTCTTACATTGAAGATCAAGACTTTGAACCAAAGAGAAAGAAAAACCAGCTCCAAAACTGTAAAACAACAAAAGTTCGCCAAAAGTCTACCAACAGTCCAAAAACCACTAACTAATTTTTTGGAGATCCTTCACTGCTACCATCATGACTATCTTTGATCTCGGCTCCCTCAGATCCCTTGACATTAATATCTTCCTCCAGCTTGTCCTCGGAGCTACTGATGCGCAAGTTAAATTTCCTTCTTTTAGTGCCCTCCTCCATCCCTTCCAACTATTACTCAACTTTTTGACTTGGTACTCCAGTCCGAAAGTTATAGCGGACTTTGGTACTTCTGCTTGGACTTCACCTGAGCAGAGACAATTTTCTTTGAAGCGTTTATGACATCCAACATAGTTTCCCTTTGACTGACATTGGTTTCCTCCATCGCCTGAAGCACACCCTCTAAGTATTGAACCTTTCTACTCAAATCCTTGAAACCCTTTAGATTACCATCCCAATTCATTTTTCTCGAGGTGCTCGCTTCCCCACAACCTTCCTCGCCCTTCTCTTTACCAGAATCCTCCCCCACATTTTTGCATTTCCCAGCCTTCATCTTAGTAAGGCATTCCACGAGAGTGAGGTCATCCTCTTCTGCCTTATCTTTCAAGGAGGAGTTCAAAGTAGGTTTCCCATTTTCAAATAGTAGAAGGATGATCCCTTCATGCAAAGGCATCTCTACTTTCTCTTGTTGGAAAGCCATCAAAGAGTTAGTCAAAGAAATAAACAAGAAGAAAGGGATGCTCACCATGACCTTATGGCGGAACATATTCAGAAGGGTCATATGGTGGGTGTAGATTTTATGATATTTGCCTTCCAGAGTTATGTACTTCATGATTTGAAGGCACACCTCTCTCCATATTCCTAGAATACACAACCTGGTGATACCATCCATAAAGAAAGAGCACCTTTCCTTACCCACGAAGAACAACTCAATTTCATGTTCTCTGCGGGTTCTGTCCTTAAAATTTTTGAGCCCGTCCATTTTCATGTTCATCGTCGGGAAATGGTGGACTCAGAAACCTCAATTTCCATACCTCTGACCTCAAACTTACCCTCTTTCCAAGATTTTCCAAAATCCTTTGACAGGAGGGGTCGTGACCGTGTAATTTGGCTATGAAATTACTAAAACCCCCAATCTTAAGCTTGTTCCACATGATGCTAATTAAAAGCTTCAATGCTCTGGCTAGCAGGTTCAACTCTAATCCTATCACCCCCATCTTTGTGAGACTAAATTTCCCTGTTTGCTACTTCTTCTCAAAATCAGACCCCCTTTCGCACTAACAAAAATCATGGAAAACAAGATATTAAGTAAGCTATCATAGCCCCGGAGCTCACTTGTGCCAACATCATCAAACTTAGTGCCCTCTATCTCTACTAATGGTTTCATTAATGTCCATGGGTAATTCATCATCTTTATACCAGATCTTTTAATCATTACTAATGGCTCTGTAATTAGCCATCTTATCCACACATTTGTTCCCTTGACGCAAAGTATGATTATAAGAAACCCTTACAATTTTTTTAAAGTTTCCTTAACATCATTGAGGATATTTCTTATGGTCCAATTAATGGAACCCTGATTATTGAGGGCATTAATTATGATGAGAGAATCACCTTCAATGTATATCCTTGAATCCTTTTTCTTTCGCCAACAAAACTCCCCAGAGAAGAGCTCTGGCTTCCGCCATGTTGTTGGTTTGCCGACCTAATGGACCCGCATAAGCAAACAACCAATCTCCTTCACTGTTTCTTAAAATTCCCCCTCCCCCAGCAAGACCTAGATTCCCTTTTGAAGCTCCATTGAAATTTAACTTAACAACATTTTCCTCAGGCCTAATCCATTTGGAATTCTTTTTTGGTTTGTGTAATTCCACCGGTCCAAGGGTGAACTTGTCAAGAACTTTTTACTCATTTTTGGGCAGGGTTTCTTGACTTTTCCTTTAAAGAGTTTAATGTTTTCCTTAATGGCAGCCAAAAAATTTCTTCTAACTTTCAAGAGAAGAGCTTTTTGATCCAGAAGATACAATCATTCTTGGCCTTCCATAACCCCCAAAAATGAGGGAGGGCAATATTCCAGGCCCAGATCAAAATGGGAAAATAGAAGGGACTCTCCCATTGAAAACAATAGTCTTCAATCGTCAAAGGCAAGGTCCATTGGATATTGAACAGATCCAAAATGGAAGCAAAGACATCATGGGAGAAGGAGCAGTGGAGGAGGAGATGGTTGACATTTTCCTCCTCCTTCCTACAAAGAGAACATCTATTGGGAAGCTTCATTCCCCTTTTCCTAGATTATCCACAGTCAGGATTTTATTTTGGGTAGCCAGCCAAAAAAATATATTTACCTTTGGGGTAAGATCCTTCACCCAGAGTTTACCCCAATAGTCCTTGTGAAAATCAGTCTTGAAATTTAACATGTAGGAGGATTTAACCAAGAAAATTCCAGAATGTTCTTCTTTCCATTTGATGGAATCCTCCTTGGTTTGGAACATGGGGATGTGGAAATCCCTTAATTTCTTATTGAGAGCCCTGAAAGGGTTGGATGTCACCATCAAAATCCGAAGGAGGTTCAATGGTTTCCCATATGACAGAATCTTCCTGGATCCAAAAGTCACGAATCCAAAATTTTCCTATTTCCTTATAGAACTGTGCAACCCTTTTCTAGATTTCCAGGTTAGCTAAGGGGGAATCCTCAATCCAATTATCATACCAAAAACTGATTCTAGAGCCCTTTCCTATCTCCCATATAGTACCTTTGGTTAAGATTTCTTTGGAGGCCACAAAATAATTCCAAAAGGGAGACCCTCTAGGAAGATTATTTTGATTAAAAAAGGATTCCATTCTGCCTATATTCCGCAAGTATTTCATCTTTATAATTTGCACCCAAAGTCCTTCCTCTCTAGCAATCCTCCAACCCACCTTGGCAATTAAGGCCTCATTCATAAGAGAAATATTTTTTAACCCCAATCCTCCACAAAGATTTGGTTTTGTGACTTTGTCCCAGGCCACGAGAGGGAATTTTAACTTCTCTCTAGCTCCCATCCAAAGGAATCTCTTCTGGATTTTCTCTAAGGATTCCTTAATTTTAACAGGGAGCATGAAAAGAGACATCATATAAATGGGAATGCCTTGAAGGGATATTTGGAGCAATTGAATCTTACTAGCCTGAGAAAGCAAGAGACCCTTCCAAGATGAGTTTTTACTATTAACTCATCTTAGCAGAGCATTCCAAACCGTGAAGTCAGGCTTCTTATGGATCAGGGGCATACCTAGATAAGAATTTGGAAAATGCTTAATCTTGCACCCTAGGATGCGAGCTAATTTGACTTGAACCTGATTCTCCACATTAATGAAAGTATATTAGTGATTACTCCTAGTGATCATCTTTAAATGACTTACATATACACCATTAAAAATCCCACAAAAAATAATAATCTCTTTATTAATTATGTGTATATCAAATAAAAATGTATACTTCATTTACCTATTTATGAATTCAATTTGATTTTTTTATTACTTTTATTCTCTTATAGGTTTTTATTTAAGCTTATACGTTTGATATTCTTTGTTTCACTTTGTTTACACCCTAATTAAGTTATCTTATGGAAAGTATACAACAATATATATATGATGCAAGGGTTCATTATATGAGGTTATTCTGATCCAAATTATTCACAATTAACCATGCATAATCAAAATATTGCATTAATACTTGAAACAATGATAAACATATAGATTGATACCTCAAATACACAAGAGGAGATAAATAATTAATTATACAAGCTAGAACAGAGGATATCTGGATGTGTGCAAATAAGTGGAATAAGGTAATCATAGACTACAATTGATCAATATTATTTATACTGGAACTGGAAACCGAGTTGGTGTAGGACTGTATCACTCTATTAGGAATGGTTCTATACTCTTGGACCCTTCATTTCCAGGCTTATAAAGTACATAGAAAGTTATAGAAGCTCCCTATGACTTAAACATACAAAGGGGGCCCACTCATTAATAAAAAGGAAAACAAAATCACTTATCACATAAATGATTTATGTGAAACCCATACAAAGGGGGCCCACTCGTTAATAATAAGGCAAAAAAATCCACTGATCACACAAATAATATGTGTGGAAACAATGCAACTATATTAGTGATTACTCATGGTTATCATCTTTAAATGACATATGTATACAATATTAAAAATCCCACAAAAACTAATAATCTTCTTATTAATGCTTTGTATATAAAAAAAAACATACTTCTTTTACCTATTTATGAGTTCAATTTGAAATTTTATTTTATTTTATTGTTATTACTTTGATTTTGTTACAATTATTTTACTTAAGCTTATACGTATGATAATTTTTGTTTCAATTTGTTTACACCCTAATTAAGTTATCTTATGGAAAGTATACAAACAATACATAGGATACAAGGGTTCATTATAAGAGGCTATTCGGATCCAATTTATTCACAATTAACCATGCATAATCAAAACAACACATTAATACCTGAAATAATGATAAACCTATAGATTTATACCTAAAATACACAAGAGGAGATGAAGAATTAACTGTATACAATAGAACAAAGGATATTTGGATGTGTAAACAAGTGAAACAAGGTAATCATAGACTAAAAATGATTATTGTTGATATTGGAACTAGAAAATGAGCTGGTGTAGGACAGTATCACTCGGTTAGGAATGGTTCTATTGCCTTGGACCCTTCACAGTGAGCTTTTATAACTTTCTATGTACTTTGCAAGCCTAGAAATGTGTCTAGTTATATGTCACTCCTACTCGCATAACCTGTAATGACCTACAACAAATTAAAATCCCTAGATACATGCAATACCCTTCATCAAATAATTTGATAACAAAAAGAGAAATCATGTGTGTTGTGAGGTTAGACTAATCTTGGTAGTTAAGCCCTATTGAACTAATCCAAGTGTTGCATCACATGCCCCTGAGTGAGAACAAGCCTCATGTATTTCTCGTAGGTGCTTATGCAAGTGTCAATGTGATTTAATTTATCTCCATGTGTGTGTGTGTGTGTGTGTGTGTGTGTGTGTGTGTGTGTGTGTGTGTGTGTGTCCTTGTGTCTCTTGATACAAAGATAGTGGGATAATTATAGAGTAGAGAATGTACCCAATATGGTAGTAGTGTGATGTGGCGTGCCTCGGCTGATAGAATAATCCCTTTGTCCCTCAAAACCATTTAACAATGCTTGGAATGATTGTTCTCTTAGTAAGACACGGCTCTAGGACTTTTACATGCTTAGAAATAGAGGAAGCTAGAATCCTTTACCTAGTTGCGTACTTTAAAATTGTAATAGTGGCTACTCTAAATGATGTGAAAACTAATTTAGGGATATTTAGGAGAGCCTTAAGTACTTTTGGAGTGATATTTATAATAGTAGCTTGTAAGAGTGTCAGGTGTGTAATAAATTGATATTGACTTACCTATATAGCCTTTCGTAGGTGAAATGTTATGATAAGACCAACCCTATGAATATGAAATGATGCACTAAAGATATTCAAATTGAAATCAAAGTAAGAAGGCTAGAAATTTCATTATTGTACAAGTTGGTAAGGGTTGTACAACTTATCCCAAAAAAGCATACGATCTTGGACATGAAGCATGTGATATAGAATAGAAAGTTCTCAAATGATGCACATAGATGATTTATAGTTTTGATTAATTAATATTTCCCATGTTTGCATAGAGCGAGAGTGTGGAGATGTGCAAGTCAAGAAAGAGCTAGAGAGATGTATTGATTGGACTTAGAATATGAGTATTTGTCAAGTAGCAAAGCAGATTAGTCAAATTTTTCATTTCCAAAGGATAAGTTACCAAATTTGAGTGGCTACATTTCCCCCTTTAATTGTGTAATTGAATATTGCATGCTTTAAAGGAAAAACATGTACATAAGTGTATACACACACTTTATCTTTGCTCGATATTTTCTTTTTGATGCATTTGTGTTGACATGCTCCATGGTGAAACCTACAATACATAGTGAAGTCAATGTTTATGAGCAAAACTAAATTGTAACTCAAATTATAAATAATACTTGTGACTTTTGTTGTCTTGAACTTGCATAAAGTAAAGTAAAGGAGATGCAAAACATGGAAGGAATACACTTTTTCATTTTGTAGAGGGAAGAGCTTACGTTCTTTTGTTATTTTAGAGATTTGGAATTGTTGTTGAGATGCCAAAGGATTGGGGGTAATCAGTCCCCAATTTTTCCAAAGAGAAACTAGTGTGTTGAGCACATATAACCCACCACCTAAAAGGAGAGAGGGAAATTGAAGAACCCCATTAAGAGAGTAGACCATGTATCTAAAGTTTTACTAACCCTTATATCTTCCTTTTAAAATTTTAAGAAGAGGGGGAGGACTACCTATGAAGAAATTAACCATTGAAATATTTTCCATAACTCCATGGACCACGCGGTTGCGAGATGGAATTAGGTCCAATTTTGTAAATAAACCACATAACCGAAAATAAATGTATATACCATTCCCTCGCTATGTTTTATTTAACAAATATTGAGTGTATAAATTCTATAATAAAGCAGAGGAGAAGGATCGTGTCCTGCACCAATTCCTAAATAGTGTAAAAAAGAAGGAATGAAAAACGTATATCCCATGTAAAGTGCTCTGAATTGATTAATCTATGTCTAAACTTGTATAAGAAGTTTGTAAATAGCTTATAGAATATGAGAATGTTAGAAATTTTTAATATTTTTCCTTTTTCTGAGAACATATAATGTGGTTAGGATTGTACTACGGTCTTCAATGAGGTGTATAATTTTGACGTATATTTAAGTCTTCCAATTTTTAATATGTACACCTATTTTGAGGATTTGTATCATGTAAAAATATTTTTCGGTGTCAAGTAATATTCTTGTAGTTGTAGAATATATCTCAATGAATGCCCCCTATTTTGAGGCACATGTGATAAAGTATTTGAGTGCACAACTCAAAAGAAAATTCGTACCCATGTGTGATATGTCTTATAATCTACATAGGATTGCATATAAGGATAGAATGGTGGCCATCGTGGGGAACCTGTACACGAAAAAAAGGGTTACACACATTAGATACCATGGCACATAGAAAAAACAATATGTAACATATAACCAAGCAAAAGTAGCAATAGTACATGTGTATTAAAGTAGAAAAAACAATGAAGATATAAATTTGAAATATAAAATTAGAAATAAAATTGAAACATAGTCATATGAAGGCGTCTGACCACAAACATGGGACACCCATGGTGCTTTCTGAAGACAATTGTAAATAGAAGGCATTGTAGGCCAAAAATAAAGAAGAGATTGTATACATGCAAGATATGCATAGAGACACAAACACGGGACACCCATTGTGTCACAAGACAATCAAGACATGGAATCATTATATAGTAAGCAAGCAAGTAGGAAATCATAAGAAAGTAGCTAAACAATTAGGTATTCAAGAATTAAGAAACCCATATAAGAAACTAGTGAAAGCAATGTCTCAAACAAGTATACTAAATAGTGATATTAAAAGTATAGATAACAAGATAGGTTAGAGTTGCATAAGACACGTGTGTTAGTCTTATCAGCTCAAAAGACAACATGTACACATTATATTTAATCAAGCATGACAAGTAAATGTATAGTAATTTTAATGGAAAAAACACCCAAATAGTATGGTAGATACCCCTAAAGATTAGTGTAAATGATAAGGGACTAAGATGACATCCATCGCTATGTAGAAATATATGTGTGTCTTCCATAAAAATCAATATACCTCATGAATCCATGTGTGTAAAGAGTATATGTTATCCAAAATTCACCCCCAGGTAATTTTGATAACTTGCACAATTTCTTCAGGCTTGAGCAAGCAAAAATGATTCGAGGCCCAAAATCAGGTTTTAAGGGGTCCCTTGGCTTTTCTCTAACTTCCCTATCCAAATCCAAGGAGTTAGCAAAATTTGCAAAATTTTGAAAAATTAAAGCCAAGGGCCTATTTTAGTGCAAATCAAGTTTGAGGGCTACGGATGGAACTAATGCGGGTCGTACCAAGGTTCATCGTACTAAGTTCGGGCCCGAAATGCTAAGAAATAGTCAAATGTGGTAAAATTGGAATATTTTTCCTTGCATGGTCCGTGGGACAATTGGGGCGAAGGTACGCGTGGGACCCGAAAACTTGAAATGGCCGCAAGTCAGTGTATTGCGGATATGGCGGAAAAAAGTGTTCGGGACAGTCGGGCCCAAAAGGTAGAAAAAGCCACAGATAAAAGTCCACAAAAAAATCTGCAAAACAAAAGCCATGGAAAAAATTTGCAGAACAAATTCCGTGGAAAAATCCGTAGAAAAAGTCCACAGAAAAAGCCGCAGAACAAAAGTTGCGGAAAAAGTCGTAGAACAAAGTCATGGAAAAAGTCGCAGAGAAAAGTCCGCAGGAAAATCCACAGAACAAATGCCATGAAAAAAGTTGCAGAACAAAGTCCATGAAAAAGCCGAGAAAATCAGAGAATACCAAATCTGCGGAATGTTGCAAAAAATTGGAAAATCCACGAACAAAGGAAAATGACAGTTTTTCAGTGCGAAACTTTGAATGGGCATAACTTTTGATCCATTGCTCAAAATTTAGAAAATTTTATATCATTGGAAAGGTCTCAATGCCCTCTATGCAATGGGAATTTTATTTCTCATTTTTATTGAAAGTAGGTGGGTGAAAATAGAAGAAACATCTCCAGCTCCAAAAAATTAAATGCTTGCTATCGTAAATGGAAAGAAATCTTTGGCAAACCCAAAATAACTGCTCACACTCAGAAGATCATAACTTTTGCAATTCTCAACGGATTTGTAAAAAAGTGGTCTCCTTGGAATCGTGACTCTGATTCCGATGTATAATAATCAAGAAATCTAGAAATTGGTAAATAATTTATGGTGATTTCATAGAAAACGGACTAGGATCATAACAATGTCTTAATTGGTAGTTGGGAGTACAATTAAGAGGCATGGTCCTCATTCTTTCTCTTCTACAGCACATGGGACAACATGGGGATCCTTTTGCAAGTAACATACCATCAATTGCACTCATTTATGACAACTTTCAAGTAGTTAAAAAGATAAATTTGGATTGCAATTCTTTCTCTCCTTCTCAATTCTATAAATTGTAATCATGGGCTCATTTGTAAAGGAGTTGGTCATTTTTCTCTCCTGCCCCCTCTCTCTTTCTTCCCAAGGGTTGAATGTGGAATTTAAGCCTCCTCCTTTTCATTTTTAATGGCATTTTTTTCCCTCTTGCCCACTAATGATGTAGTGTGTGACCTCATGGAGCAATAAAATTTGTTTCGTGATGCATTTTTGTCCACCCTTTGCTTATTTTATCGTCTCTTCTTGCCTCTCACCATTGCAAGGTATATTGTGCATATCTCTAATGTATATTACAGGTTTTGGGATCTGTGTTTAATGGGTTTGAAGTGTTGTTCTGTGTGAATTTCATCTTTTTTATGATGTATCTTGTCCATCCTCTCCATTTCTCACCTCTCTCCACTTCAGGCAGTTGTGAGTATGATCAACAAATTCATTTTCTGGTTTATCATCACTTTAGTGTAGGATTTGTTTTCAATTCTCTCTCTCCTTGGTCCCTTTGAAAGTTAGATTAGGTGAGTTAGTTTGCTAGCCTGCATTAGAGTAGATTGTGTAGGTAGTTTAGGAGTAGGAACCAATCTTCTCTGGAGGATCATCTCAAGCCCACAAGTCCCACAACTTGAGAGATGGTCCAATGTTATTCAGTCACACCGCGAGCTCAAGCACATACACTTGTGAAAACCATAGGGTGTTTTGATTCGATGATAATAGTTATGGCACACTCAGTGGGATGGGTATGAAGCACCTTACCACTTCACTTCATCAGGTTCGATGTGCTCTTGGTGAAGATTTCAGCCTTTGGAGGCACTTTCAAGCACATCTGGTGACTCCATTTGGTCCAAACAACCCACATCTCTGAAATTGATGACCTTCTCCCCATCCATTTTCATCCATTTTTTTCCATCTCTTTCATTTTCTTCCATTCCATGAAGTTTTGCAATCATGACTTCATTCCCCTCATAGAATTCACACTTACAGCAATGCACTGCAGTCCACCTTCAATGTATTTCTCAACTCCTCTAGATCAACATTATGAAAAAATCATTAATCACTATGCCTACCCCTATGAGCAATGTCAATCAGTTCAGGCTATGGAACTTATCAAGAAAAGGGATATGCATGTGATGATAACAGTTATATGGAGAATGTTGATCTATTGGAGAATATTCAAAGAATGGAGGCTAACATGGTTCAATCTAGGGCTACAACACAGATGAAAGCTTTTAGAATTGGTTGCAGGGGCACCTTGTCCATGGGAAGGCCCTTTTCCAAGACACTATAGCTCACAGGAGAAGCTTGATTTCATGGTTGAAATGTTGCCCCAACTTGCACAATGGACCAAGGAGATAGAAGCATATGAGAAAAATGCAAGACAACCTTGTCAATGGGTAAGTCAATCACCAGCTCCTTATGCTCCTTTTTTTCGTCCCAAGCTTTATCATTTCAGTAGTGTCAAGATTCAAGCCCATTGTATGTTGCCCCAAGTGTTGATTTCCCTTCTCCATCTTCTAATCTTCCATCTCATCTCAATTATTTTTCCCTTTTCCCTTCCAAGCAGTCATCCCCTCCAAAAAACAAGAATTTCTATCTCCTCCACCACCACAAGAAATTGCAAAATTTTTTGTAACCCAACCCATCCCTCCTATTGTTGTCTCAAGTTCATCTTGGGGAGAAAACAATCAGACAACTAGTCAAGGAGAGTAATAGGAAGGAGAGCCAAACAGAGAAGAAATTATCAAAATCTTGGTAAGCTTGGCTCTCATATTTGGGATTAAAAAAATCCCCTTGATGGTTAAACCTTCGAGGAGGTTGAGGTCAGACCACAGGTGGTGGAAGCTAAGTTTGCGAGCGAAGAAGGAATACATGAACAATAAGAAAAAGATCAACAATCTATTTGCTCTTAATGCAATGTCCATAATGACACTTTGTCTGAAGAGGATGTTGATCTAATCCAAGTTGCACAATCAGTCAAGAGGGAGGAAGAACAATCAGCTCCAAGTCCTATTGAAGAGGAGCAGCTGGAAGAGATCAAATCAGAGTTGAAGCCACTTGATGAAGAAAGCATTATTGAATATTTTTGCTTTCATTTGAAGGGCCTGATTTGATTGATGAATCCATGATGGAGGAGAGCTATCAAGAAGACCTTGCTGCCCCAAATAGTCCTCTAAGTAGAAATTGAATATTTTTATTTGAAAAATTTCATGCTAGAGGAAGAGGCTATCCAAGAGCAAGTCGGTCTTCAAGAAACAACGAAGGAACTCCAGAGCCAACAATGTGTTGCAACAAATTATAATGATGCAAAAGTGACTTCATTAGATGTTGCAATCAATAACAATGAGTTGCGGATTAGAGAGGAGTTCCATACTTGCCATGGAGGAAGGAAAAGAGCATGAAGATCCCATCTCTTCCACACCATCCACCCGGAAGGATTGCAAGAGGACTACATTTTTGGAGTTAAATAACAAAGAAGTGGGAAAATTCGAAGGAACAAACCTTACCCAATCAGGTACTTGGCTTCATTAGAGTTGAGGAAGAAGCCAAAACTGGTCATGCCCACTTCAGGGCATGAGGATGAGTATCAAAGCACCAAGGGTCACCATCAACACCTCCAAAAGTCTAATGCCAATCAACTTAAGGAGGTATTTTTGATTGATGTTAGTACTTTGGTGATTTGGGTGGAGGATCGACCTCTTGTCAGTTTTCACTCATAATAAAATCCATGTTCAACGCCAAATCATATACATGGCTTCCTATTTTGAGAAAGGGAAGCTACTTCTCCCTGCCAGTTGCAAGATTTGTTTGAGTTCCCTTTGCTTCCAGTTAGCGTAGAGTAGGTAGGTTTGTTTTTAGCAAGAAGAAGTGCTTGTGCACACTCTGCATGTTCCACTTGGGGCATGTATGATTTTTCTCTTTTTGTACATAGTGTGTTGTGGTGTTTTGTTGCTCATACAAAATCCATTGGAGGTAGCATTTGGTGAGATTAGCTCCAGTTCCAATAATGTTTCAAGTGGCTCAGGGACAAGATTTCAGAGTTTTAGATCAAATTTATGTTTATCAGGTTGACTCCATGCCCAATGGATGATTCAAGGCCATTGATCAGATCATCTAGCAGGAAAATGTCCCCGCTAAGTCACCAAATTGTTATCCAAAATTCACCCCAAGGTAATTTTGATAACTTGCACAATTTCTTCAGGCTTGAGCGAGCATAAATGATTCGAGGCCCAAAATCAAGTTTTAAGGGGTCCCTTGGCTTTTCTCTAACTTCCCTATCCAAATCAAAGGAGTTAGAAAAATTTGCAAAATTATGAAAAATGAAGTCAAGGGCCTATTTTAGTGCAAATCGGGTTTGAGGGTTGCGGATGGAACCAATGCGGGTCGTACCAAGGTTCATCATACCAAGTTCAGGCCCAAAATGCTAAGGAAACAGTCAAATGTGGAAAAAGAGAAATATTTTTTCCTTGCGTCCGTGGGAAAGTTGGGATGAAGGTATGAGTGGGACCCAAAAACCCGAAATGGCCGTAAGTTAATGTATTGCGGATATGGCGGAAAAAAGTGTTAGGGACCCAGTCGGGCCCAAAAAACGAAAAAGCCGTAGAAAAATCTGTAGAAAAAAAACCATGGAAAAATACCTGAGAAAAAGAAACAAAACAAATTCCATGCAAAAAACCATAGAGAAAAGTTCGTGAAAAAATCCATAGAATAAAAGTCTGAAAAAAGCCACGAAAAAAGTTGTAGAGCAAAAGTTTGCGAAAAAGCCATAGGAAAAACCATAAAGAAAAATCCACGAACAATTTTACGTGGAAAAATCCATAGAATGCCGTAGAAAACCAAATCCATGGAATGTTGCAGAAAACTAGAAAATCCATGAAACAAAGGAAAATGACAGTTTTTCATGCGAAACTTCGAATGGGCATAACTTTTGATCCAGTGCTCGAAATTTGGCAAATTTTATATCATTGGAAAGGTCTCAACGCCCTCTATGTAATGGGAATTTTATTTCTCCTTTTTATTAAAAGTAGGTGAGTGAAAATAGAAGAAAAATCTCCAGCTTCATAAAATTAAATGCTCAGTGTCGTAAATAGCAAGAAATCTCTAGCAAACCCAAAATAGCTACTCACACTCAGAAGATCATAAATTTTGCAATTCTCAATGATTTTCACAAAATTGGTCTCGTTGGAATGGTGACTCTGATCCCAAAATAAAAAAATCAAGAAATATAGAAATTGGTAAAGAATTTATGGTGATTTAGTAGAAAATGTACCAAGATCAGAACAATATTTTAATTGGTAGTTGGGAGTGCAATTAAGAGGCATGGTCTTCATTCTTTATCTGTTGCAGGACATGGGACAACATGGGGATCCTTTTACAAGTAACATATCATCAATTAAACTCATTTATGATAACTTTCAAGTAGTTTAAAAGACAAATATGGGATTTCAATTCTCTCTCTCCTTAATTCTATAAATTGTAATCCTGGGCTCATTTGTAAAGGAGTTAGTCATTTTTCTCTCTTGCCCCCTCTCTCTTTCTTCCCTAGGGTTGAATGTGGAGTTTAAGCCTCCTCTTTTTGCTTTGTAATGGCATTTTCTTACCTCTTTCCCACTAATTATGTACTTGTGAACTCATGGAGCAATAAAATTTGTTTCGTGATGCATTTTTGTCCATCCTTTGCTTATTTTATCGTATCTTCTTGCCTCTCACCATTACAGGGTATACTTGTGCATATCTCTTATGTCTATTACATTTTTGGGATCTATGTTTAATGGGTTTGAAGTGTTGTTCTGTGTGAATTTCATCTTTTGTCTGTGATGCATCTTGATCATCATCTCCATTTCTCACCTCTCTCCACTTCAGGCAGTTGTGATTATGATCAAAAATTCCTTTTCTGGTGTATCACCACTTTAGTGTAGGCTTTATTTTCAATTCTCTCTCTCTTTGGTCCCTTGGAAAGTTAGATTAGGATTAGTTAGTTTGCTAGCCTGCATTAGAGAAGATTGTGGTAGGTAGTTTAGGAGCAGGAACCAGCCTTCTCTGGAGGATCATCTCAAGCCCGCAAGTCCCACAACTTGAGATATGGTCAAATGTTATCCAGTCACACCGTGAGCTCAAGCACATACACTTGTGAAAATCGTAGGGTGTTGTGATTCGGTGATAATAGTATATTGAAAAGATATTCTTTCCATAAAAACAAAATGTATAAAGTAACAAGCTATCCAATCAAACCACAAATATGTCCTAATTTTTTAAGTTTCACAAATATGTGAATGATTTTATATTATGTGATTATTTGAATTTTTTTAATTGTTCTAAAAATATCTCTGTATAGGAAATGGAGAATCACAACATCTATCCAACAACAGTCCAGAAGGAGGCACTTCAGATCTAGAATGTGAAGGAGACTTGGGCCCCACAAGTGTGAGAAGAAAAAAAGATAATCATGTATAGCGTGTAGAAACCATAGTATGTGTCATGGATGATCTATGGTGGAATACCCATGAGGATCAATATGCATATATAGTGATATAGTTAGAGACCTAGGATAAAGTGACTTACGATAACTAGTATGAGACCTAGATGATTGAGGAGAAGGTTGAGAAGAGTATGACCTATTAAAATTAACATGTGAACAAGGCTACTTATATGCATAGATATACTTGGAGAGAGCAACTAAGTTTATGGAACTTATATATTAATTAGTATAATTATTACTAAGTTACTTTATTTCATGGATTTTGAATGTGCATTTTAATCTCTTTGATGTAATGAATGATTATTAAGTGCTTTATCTGAATGTTGTACTTGTTGCAAAGAAGATTTTATGTATTTTCACTAACATGCAACCAAAGAAACTCTGTCACAAAAGCAAAGAGGAGGACTCATCTCGCAACAAAAGCTGACATGTAGCAAATGGACTCTTGTCTACAATAAGGACATCTGCAACCAAAGGAAAACACACACATATACAAAACCATGATTGTGGGAAACGTGATCAACAAGAATGCTTCACCTAAGTTCACACTTGCTAGTAAATAAGTAGTTATGATCAAAAAGAGTGGATCTCACGCCAATGCCTAATTATTCTCTACAACTACAACTTGGAACTAGTTGATTTAATTTCACAACTTGGTTGTTTGAATGAATAATTAGTTATGTTGATGTATTAGAACACTTTTCTTCAGTTTTGATTGCATGCATAAGAATCTACATGGATTTCTTGGGAATGATCTAGTACTTAATCAAAATGTAACTACTAGTTGAAAGAGTCTCTTCACATCTCTGTTGAATATAAAGAGAATGATAAGACTGTAGTAGATATCGATCCATAGTAAGGAAATTGTTGTAAGTTGTATTCTTGTAATCTTCATGTTGGTGAATAAAAATATGGGTTCTATCATTTTTTTGTAGACACAAGCCTTAGGAAGGGATAACACCCAAGGTAGGGCCCACTTGTGGTTCGCTAAACCCCTTTCCTTTTTCTTTGTTGTTTTAAGTTTTGTGCATGAGTAGATTAGAGTTACAACAAATCATTTCTTTACTTATGAGTCATTTTTACCTATTTTATTCATTAGTTGTAGTATCTATTTTTATCTGCAACCTAGTTTTAGTTTCAACATTATGTTTTCTATTTATTGTGACAAAAATCCTTTAGTTATATCTCTTGAACACTTGTAACTGTGTATACAACACTAGTAGTGTTGAAAGTATACGTCCCTAGGTTTGATGAATAAATGATTGTGGATTAGTGAAAAACATACTAATTGTTGCAAGTTAATTTGCACCACCATTTTTGGTGTTGTTTTCGGGGACCCTGCCAAGTTATAAGTCCGTTGAAGAGGGTTTTCATTTTTAGAAGTAGTCTAGGTTTTAGGAATTTACCTCGATTAAAACCCCAACTAATTACCATTGAATGAGTTGAGTAGTTGATGCATGCACCATCCAAGGGATGCCCATGGTATATTTTTACCTAATCCACAAGTAGCACAAATCTCTTCATTTACCTCTAAAGATTCTGAAGAAGAAACCTTTGTACTTGGTTTTTTTTTGAAGACAATCCTCCAAGTGACAGTTTTGTAGCTGCTCTTGAATAACTAGGGATGGCAGAAGAAGTAGATCGAATGCTTAAATGGGGCAACCACTTTTGAGTTCCCCATCATTGAAACAATGTAGTTGTTGGGATGAAGAATATTTCTCCATCATCCTTGCCAAATTTCCATGGAGCTATGTCAAAAGATCCAAACACCTTTCTCTTTGAGTTTGATGTTTTGTGTAGAGCTATGATTATACCACTTGATGCACATAAGTTGAAATTGTTTCTTGTAACACTAAATGTGTTGCTTTAAGGTGGTTCATGGGATTGGGAAGGAATGTTGTTACTACATGGGAACATAGATGAAGGAGAAATTCCTCAATAAGTATCAAGACTATTACAGACCAAGCAAGCAAGAGGAGGTGATGAAATCTATAGAATGCAACAAAAAGGATGAACCATTAGAGGATTATTTGGAATGGTTCTTGTTATGTGTTCAAAAGTCAAAACATACCACTGATATACCACTTGAATCCCTCAAATTACTCTTTTTAAAGGGGCTCAGTGATGAAGACATGGATGCTCTGGACCTGATAGGAGTAGGAGACATTTCAAAGGCTAGTTTTGAAGATATTTGTGATGCCTATAAAAACTATTCAAGAGCTACCATGAAGAGAGTAAGGAATGTAAGATCAAGAGGTGGAGTATCTACCAAAAAAATGGGGACATCTCTAAGTTTGAGATTGTTAGCATGTTCAAAAATATGAAGCAAGATATTGTTAATGACATGGCTAATCAATTGGATGCTCTACATGCCAAAAAGAAGAAAGAAGATGTAGAAGCAACACTCACAGAGTACTACCATTCATGTAGAAGGAAGAAATCAGATAGAGATGTAGAGAATTATCCAACATTGCTCAAGAAAGAGAGGCTTCACTTGATTTCAAAATGTTGGAAACAAAAGATGGGAAATTTTTCTATGTTTCTCAAAGGAAACCATGGCCACCAAGGCAAGGAGGTATGACACAAGACCCTATGCATTCATTTCAAAATTGGTCTAATAATTCATATATGCAGCCCCACCTTGGGCTAACCCTCAAGGTTGGGCCCCATATCCTAACCAATACCAAAAAATGGAAACCTCCATACCAAGGCCAACCACAACAACAATGGAAACAACCTCCCCAATCATGGAAACAACCATGGAGGGGACATCAATGGAATAACCCACCTCCTAATTACCAAAAAAATTATCAACAACCTCCTTATCAAAGCAAACAACAAAAGCTTTGATGCCTAATCCCCAATCAGGATCTCAACCAAAAGCTACACAACTACCTACTCAACCAATGCCTAACCCTAACAATAAAGCTTCTCAACCAACCTATTCCACTTGAACCAGCTCAATACCCTACTTATTCTATTGATATAAACAATATCCATCTTCACTCAGGAAGATAACTTCCTTCACCAACTGGACCAACCATTACTAAAATTGTAGAGGAACCAAAATTGTTGCATGATGACCCATAGTAAGGAAAAAAGACGTTGTAGGATGATCCACAACAACCTACTCAAAACTCTAGCAAGTGTAAAACACAGGACAATGAGCCACCATTTCTTGAAATATTACAAGAAAAAATATTGACCTCAGATCAGAATCTGATTCTGAATTTTTCAATCATCTTAAGGACATTTGTGTCAAGATACCATTGATACAAGCTATCAAGGATGTGCCTATCTACAATAAGCTAGTTAAGGACCTATGCATTAAGAATCCAAGAAGGAAAAGGAAAGACCCATCTATTGTATAGGTCATTGGGAAATTAGCTGATATTATGCTTGGAAACTTAGTTTTTCCCAAGTATATTGATCCAGGAAGCCCTCTTAGTAAATGTCACAATCAATGGTACAATGATAAAAAACACACTGATTGATCTGGGAGCAACAATAAATGTGATGAAAAAAAAATCATGGATGATTTGAAATTGGAAGGATTAAGACCAAAAACCACCAGTCTTGCATCTTGCAGAGATAAATCCACAGTAAATCTTGAAGGATTTTGGAGGATGTGGTAGTAGTGGTAGACTCTTGGGAGTACCCTATTGACTTCATTGTTTCTACAGCCAAAAGCAAGCTTAGGAGGATATCCTATCATCCTAGGAGACCATGGTTAGCAACTGTTGATGCATTCATTGATGTAGATCAGGAAATATGATCATCTCCAATGGAAGTGGTACCAAAAATCTTATGCTCTACCCCCTGCACAACCATTTAATGAAGAAGACCAAACTATTTGGGTGGAGAACCAAAAGAAGACCAGAGTTTAGTTTAAGAACTCATGATGTTGGAGAAGTCATGCATAATAGAAGGATAGGAGGAGGATGTTGTTCTTTCAAACATTTTGTAGAATAATTATGGTAAGAGTGAAGAAGAAGATGGAAAGTTGCAATGCATAAGCTGCCTTGAAAATCAAATCTTTCCTCAAAAAATACTAAGAATGTTCCAGGTAAGAACTACATCCTACACCAACTTCTTCCACATGATTGTATCTTAAACTCTGTAAGTAGTAGCATATGCTCCATGACTGATCTTTCCAAGCAAGTAGATATTACACTAGTAAGCCACTCAATGTGAACAAAACATTAAGCATGCACATGAGCAACTTATTAGTTGCACTTCTCAAAAAGCACAAGACAACATTTACATGGGATTATGGAGACATGCATGGAATCCATCCTAAACTTTGTACTCATAAGATATACATCAAGGACAACTACAAGCCAATAAGGCAGCCACAAAGGAGAATGAACCCAACAATAAGGGATATAGTGAAGGAGGAATTAAAGAAATTGTTGGATGTTGGATTCATATATCCAATTTCAGATAGTCAATGGGTGTCACCCCTCATTATTGTACCCAAAAATAATGGAAAATGGAGGATTTGCATGGATTATAGGGAGCTGAATGCAACAACAAAAAAGGATCATTTCCCACTTCCTTTTATTGATCAGGTACTTGACACTCTTGCTGGAAAAATTTTTCTTTTTTCTAGATGGTTATAGTGGCTACAATCAAATACAAATATTTCTCCAGAGAGGATCAAGACAAAACAACATTCACATGCCCATGGGGAACATTTTTTACTTTGTTCTTCCCTTTGGTCTTGTGCAATGCACCTGCCACATTTCAAAGGGCAAGTACTTAGCATCTTCTCATATTTAACCAATGATTGCATGGAGGTATACATGGATGATTTTACAGTCCATGGAAACACTTTTGATGAAGCAATGAAGAACTTAGAAAAAGTTCTCAAAATATGCAAGGAGCATAATATGTCCTTAAGCAATGAAAAATGTTATATGATGATGTTTGAAGGGATAGTATTAGGTCATTATTTTTCATCTGTTGGAATCTAGGTAGATCCAACAAAAATATCAGTAATTATAAATTTTCCAACACCCAAAAAAGAAGGATGTAAGGAGCTTCTTGGGCCATGTTGGGTATTACCAAAGATTCATCCAGGATTTTAGCAAAATTGCAGCACCATTGTTTGGTTTATTAGGGAAGGATGTTGCATTTGTATGGAAAAAAAATGTGAAGTTGTGTTCAAGCATTGAAACAAATGCTTGACCTCTACACCCATGTTGAGAGGGCCAGATTGGAATTTTCCATTTCATATACATATAGATGCTTCATATCACACAATTGGAGTTGTTCTAGGAAAAAGGATGGGATACTCAATTATGCCATCTATTATGTGAGTAAGAACCTATAACATGTTGAGCTTAACTACATAATCACTGAGAAGGAATTCTTAGCCATTGTATATGCCATCAAAAAATTCAAGCACTATATCACAGGATATCTAGTTTTTATCCATACAGATCATGTTTCCATTAAATATTTGATCAACAAACCAGTTGTAAGTAGTAGGATAATCAGATGGTTGCTGCTCTTACAAGAGTTTGATGTAACAATTGTTGATAAGCCTGGAAAGACAATGTTGTAGCAGAATTTCTCTCAAGAATGGAAAACAATAATGAGGAAGCAGTAGTGGATGATTATCTTTTTCCCAGATGAGCACTTGTTTTCCATTTCCACCAAGACACCTGGTATGCTGATATAGCCAACTATTTGGTTTCAGGTAAGACACCTCCACACTATCTATATTCTAAAAGAAATATATTGTAGAGAAAAGTGTGAATTTCTCTTGGATAGTTGGTTTCCTATTCCACACAGGGAAGGATAATGTTATGAGAAGATGTATTGATGATGAGGAAATTTATGATGTCCTCAAAGCCTGCCATAGTGAGCCATGTGGAGGACACTTCATAGCAAAAAATAACAACACAAAAGGTATTAACAATAGGGTATTATTGGCCTACATTGCACAAGGATGCAACATTGTATGCAAGAAGATGTGATAAGTGCCAAAGAATGGGAAGGCCTACCAAATCAAATGAAATGCCATTGTAGCCTCAGATAGTATTACAACCATTTGATAAATGGGGATTGGACTTTATTGGTCCCATTGATCCTAAGTCTCAACAAAAAGAATACATCTGGTATGCATAATAACCTCACCAAATGGATAGAAGTGAAGGCATTACCAAATCAAAAGAGTGAAAGAGTTACAAAATTCCTATATGACCATATCTTTACAAGATATGGAGTGCCAAGAGATATTTTCACAGATCAAGGTACCCACTTCACTGCTGAAGTTATTGTTGATTTAGCTATAGAATATGAAATCAGGCATATGAAGTCCACACCTTATCATCCACAATCCAATGGCCAAGATGAAGTAACAAAGAGAAATTGAGGCCATCTTGACAAATACTATTGCATACGCATAGAAAGGATTGGTCAAAAAGACTTCTAGAGGTAGTTTGGGCATTCAATACCACATGGAAGACAACAAATAGATTCACACCTTTTGAGCTATTGTATGGTAAGATTGTTGTCCTCCTATTGAATTTGAGCATAAGACATTAAGAACTGCATTGGAATTAGGCATAGATTTTTCTAAAGCACAGAGACAAAGGGTTCTTCAACTCAATGAGTTGATGAAATGAGGAGGCAAGTTGTTCATAATAAAAGGTGGTATAAAAATAAAGGATCAAGTGGCATGATAGGTTCATCAAAACAAGGAAATTTCAAGAAGGTGATTGGGCACTTCTCTTTGACTCCAAATACAAGGACCACATGGGAAAACTTAGACAAGGTGGCTAGGTCCATATGAGATTGAGAAGATATTTTCCAATGGAGTTGTGAAACTCACCACCATTGATCTGTAAGATTCAAACTACTAGTAAATGGTCATAGATTGAGGTTGTACAAAAATCCAACTAATAGGAATACCTTCATCCAATAGTTTAGAGGAGGCCAAAACAGGATGGAAATGAGAACATCATAATTGAGGACAAAAGTTGAACCTATTGGTTCATCTTCTGATATTTTGGAAGAATGAGATCTTTAGTGGCCTTGGTTTATCCAACTTTTTAGATACCCCAAGGAGGAATAAAAGTGATGTGATCATCCTTCATGGTGATCAACACCACTCACTAACATGTTTTATTTTATTAGCATTTCTGTTTTGCAGGATTTGGAGTATTTGCAGCAAGGAGTGCATAATCTCTAATGAAAGGAGGTGGTGCAAAGACTAGAAATCCACTTGCAACAACATGTAACCAAAGCCTTGTTTTTTTCTTTTTTTATAGAACCTGATTATATGAAGATTCAAGAATCCAATTGTATGAACATGAAAGATATGAAGATAATAACACCAAATAATTCAATCTTCCCTCTCAGGAATTATTGGATTAATTATGGAGCTCATTCTATACGGCATCACATGTAATAACACTACTTACAGCAATACTACTTTTAGCCACACAATTTCTCAACATGCAGCCTCATGCATGCATCCATCCAAGGTGAAAATCCAAACATGACACATGTCACAATCATTCGGCGTACATCTCGAGTTAAGTGCACTTGATTTCCTTTAATTGAGTATCGATAGAATAATTATATTTAATTAATATATGTGCCTTGTTGTCAAATAAACTTTATTTTCCATAATGTTTCACCACCTTTTTTATTCATGACCTATCTCCCATGTCATCCCATGACCATCACTTCACATGAGCATACTTCCACTTCAAATTAATAATTCCACCTTTTAGTTACATGTGTAAAGGTTGGACTCAAATTTTGAAAAGAAGAAACACTTGTTCTTCCATTTCATTTGCATTTTTGCATTTTCAAGTGCTAAAGAAAAAATCCTCTTGTCTCTAGAGTTTGTAAAATTGCAAAAAATTGCAATGGGGGGAGATTTGATAAGGAATGAGCCAACAAATCATTCACAATTATGGAATCAACCACAAATCCTTTAGTATTTTCATGATAATGGCTGGATGGATTATATCAATAAGTTTCAAGGTTTAATGAGTCAATAGTTGTAGAATTTTCCACTACATTCAAGATGGTCAAGAAATAGTGAAGGGCTTGCAAGTTAAGGTTGATGATGAAATATTGGCTTAGTAATCTGGTTTCCAACAGAAGGTGAAATGTATCTGTGAAAAGCTAATCCTAAAAGAAGCTCGAGCAAATTTGTAGATGAAGATGACAACTTCATGGTGGATAGACAAGGTACACTACGTACTTCTTTAAAACCTTTATGGGTAGATGTTTCTAATTATATCATCAAATATTTCACCTGTGAGGGTAGATATTCACGATTGAACATTCCATTTTAAATTGTTAAATCATTTGAAGAAAGGTAAACATGTGAATGTACCAAATTTCTTACATGAAAGGGGTTAAAGAAGATGAGTAGAGAGTCACAAGGGGAAGGTCTTCCCTTTCTCATCATTGTCTTGTCACTCTAGTTGTAAAGCATGCATTGGCATACAACATCCTACATTGAATTGGGGAGATTTCACAAGAGAAAAACATATTGATGACCTTTGTTAGGGAAGGGTAAGAAGAAGAAAAAGAGTTTGGCTAGTTCCTCTATGCCTCCACTAGAACCCTTAGTTTCAGAAAACCCTACTCCTACAAAAACCCCAGTTCCTCCTAAAGCTTCCCTACCTTCTGAAACACCATCAATGAAGAAACACCACTTCCAAAGCAAGGCCCTAGGCCTATATCTCCTAAAAGTTCTTGTTGTAGAGGCATTGTTAAATATCTCAACCCCATAAATCTTCCTCTCCAAGGGAAAAAAGGAAATCTTCCTCCAAATCCTCTAAGCCATGAAGAAGATCCCATAGACTCAAAACTAAAAATCCAAAACCTTCAAAGTCTGGGAAAAATATTCAAATATCACTAGATAGTGACGAGGAGAGGATAGGTAGGAATGATGAAGCCATTCCAATGGAAGTTGAACAAGAAGTTCCCATAGTAACAGATGTAGACATAGTTATGGAGGAACAACCCAAGGGAATTGAAAAGAAGAAGAAGAATTAATTAGGTGCACAACCTACTCAACAGAGCCCTACTGAATCCATTGAGATTCAAACAAAGGTTGTTCATTCATGGGGGTAACCCATATGATGCATGAAGGAAAAGTGTTTCTTGAAGAAACTGAAATTTTAACCAATGTTCATGAAACCTTGAGGAAATAGAGACTGTTCATGTGTTGCATGAAGAGGATTTAGTAACTAAGGAAAGTAAGGAAGCAACAATATAGTTGCAGATGATGAAAAGAAACCTAAGAAGTGTCATCAAAAAATACCTACAACTCAACCTAGTGTCATTGATATTGAACCAAGTTACCACTTGATATAGAGGATACAATTGACAACCTTTTCCAGAACCTTGAGGTAAATATTTCCCAAGAATCTATTCAGCCAATGCAAGATAGATGAACCCCCAATTGTTCTCCTATATCCTTAGAACCTATGTCTCAAACCATCCAACCTGTAGCCACAAGTTATCATACAAGAAGTCTTCAGAGAGCCCCTAGGCCAGCCTGTAACAATATGGAAACACAAACTAGTTTCAAATTGGGTGCATAAATTTGAGAACTATTGTAATAAACTACAGAGAAGATGGGAAAGAGAAAAGGAAGAATTACTCTTCCAACACCAACAAGATTTGGAAGAAAAGGATAGGATGTAAGGGAAAAAGACAATGAGATTGCATGGTTGAAAAAGAAACAAGAAGACACATAGTATAGTAACAAATGAAATTTTCAAGTGTAGACCACCATCAAATGTTTACTCTATCTTCTTAAAAGAACAAATGTTGTAGTTGAAATTTACTTGTATCAATAGTGATATTCCATTTGACATTAGTGGAGCAAGGTCATTTTTCAAAATATATCTCAAGATGCCTCATGAAATCAATTACTTCTTTGTGAACTCTATATGTTCAATTATGCTTTAGAATATGATAGAGATTGGATCCATGTTCTATACATTGGGGATGTTTAGATTCAGGCATTGTGCTCTTATTTCAATAATGAAATCTACAGAGAAAAAAATGGTTGAATATAGGAAGTTGTGCAAAGAGTAAACCATTAATGATTAGGGAAGAGGAAAACAATACAAAGGCTATGATTGAAGAGTATGGAAAATTCATGAAGGAACAAAAAATCAAGCAGAGTATATAGGATGCTGAAGAAGAAGCCCATGATGAGGTCAGAGATCACATTAAGTACAATGGTGCAGAGATAGTACATGCATGTAGAAGGAGATGGGAGGAGATGTCACCAAAGCTAAAGAGGAAGGAAATGCATTCCTATCCAAACATTATCCCAACTCTCACGAATCAATCCATATATTTAGGTAGTAAAGGGATGTGGACCAACTTGGTTCCCAATTGGATACTATCCACCTATTTTCCACTATCCAATACCTCATTGGTCAGGGAGAGAGAACTCAATGAGGAAGTGAAAGAAAGGATAATGGAGCACTACATAGAGGAATGCAGTTACTTCTTTACTGAACCTGAGGGAACATCCATGCCAACTGATTCAAAAACTATGCTAGCATCATCCAGGTGGACCCCAAGAAAGAAAAAGATAAACAAGAAAAAATAGAAAAAGGATAAACAAGAAAATCTTGAATGAGGTCATTCAAGAAATTAAGTCTGGGGGTGTGATGAGACCCTTTAAATACTATTTTAATTGTCTCATCTGTTGTAGTTTGTCATGTTTGTATACCCTTGCACTTTTTTTTTGTCATCCTGTCAAGACATTCCCACCTGAACTTAAGTTTATGGCACTTATATATTAATTAGTATAATTATTACTAAGTTACTTTATTTCATGGATTTTGAATGTGCATTTTAATCTCTTTGATGCAATGAATGATTATTAAGTGCTTTATTTGAATGTTGTACTTGTTGCAAGAAGTTGTTATGTATTGTCACTAACATGCAATTGAAGAAAATCTATCATAAAGCAAGAGGGACTCATCCATAGCAACTAACATGCAGCAAATGGGACTCATCCGCAATAAGGCACCTACAACCAAAGGAAAACACACACATATACAAAATGATTGTGGGAAAGCATGATCAACAAGAATGCTTCACCTGAGTTTGCACATGCTAGTAAAGAAAGAAGTAGTTATGACAACAAGAACGGATCTCATGCCAATGCCTAATTATTCTTATGCAACTACAACTTGGAACTAGTTGATTTAATTTCACAACTAGTTGTTTGAATGAACAATTAGTTATGTTGATGTATTAGAAAACTTTTCTTCAGTTTTGATTGCATGCATAAGAATCTATGGATTTCTTGGGAATGATCTGGTACTTAATCAAAATGTAACTACTAGTTGAAAGAGTCTCTTCATGTCTCTATTGAATATAAAGAGAATGATAAGATTTAGTAGAGATCGATCCATAGAAGGAAATTGTTGTAAGTTGTATTTTGTAATCTTCATGTTGATGAATAAAAATCTGATTTCTATCATTTTTATTTTAGACACAAGCCTTAGGAAGGGATAACACCCAAGGTAGGGCCCACTTGTGGTTCGCTAAACCCCTTTCCTTTTTCTTTTTGTTTTTTTAAGTTTTGTGCATGAGTAGATTAGAGTTGCAACAAATCATTTCTTTACTTATGAGTCATTTTTTCTTGTTTTATTCATTAGTTGTAGTATCTATTTTTATCTGCAACCTAGTTTAGTTCCAACATTATATTTTCTAGTTATTTTGACAAAAATCCTTTAGTTATATCTCTTGAACACTTGTAACTATGTATACAACACTTGAAAGTATACGTCCCTGTTTGAAAGTCTACGTCCTAGGTTTGATGAAGATTATGGATTAGTGAACAACATATCAATAAGATCTTGTATAAGATGGAGAAGCTTAATACATCGCTTAGTAGTATGACCAACACATCTATGATAATCACAATAGGTATTAGCATTGAAATTATTACTATGAGTTGTGTTTGTATCAACATCAAGTGGTGGAGGAAGATAGATAAATTTTTACTCATTCAATTGTTTAATCACTAGATGTGGTGCAAAAGGAAAACATGTGAATTTCCATCGAGGAGTTTGTAATTCTCTTACTTCATAAATTATGGGAGTTTGCCTTATGATTTCCTGTTATGTTTTTTTATACACGAACTAAAAATCCATTACACATGGCTTATAAACATTTTATCACTAGAACAAATACTTTGTTTTAATAACTTGAAGATATTATGCCTCGTTGTGATATGGATAATTAACAACAGAAAGAATACCTTGAAGGAGAGTCTTCACAATGTGAATATTATTAACCACAAGTAGATGCTAACCTAGCCCCCCTTCTATAGAGAACTCAGGTTGGGCTTCTCAACTAGGCACTGAGCCTTGCCCTACTCTTCACTATGGCAAATAACCCATCTCATACTAGATTCTCAGCCTTGCCCTCCCCCCACCTCTCCGCCCCATATAGAGAACTCAGTTTGGGCCTGGTAGTCGATCGACAATCAACCTTGCTGTCAAGTTGGAGCCAAGCAGTAAACTTGAAAACATGTTCTAAGCCCCCTCTATAGAGAACTCAAGGTGGAGCTATGTTAAGGAGACTAGAAGGCAAAGAATCATATTTTAATTGTTTGCTTTAGTAAAAATATTCAAATATTTTCTTGAGATATTTGAAAATGTTACTAATGATCAATAAGTTCCTAATATCATTAAATAAATTTTATAAATATTAATTTATATATAAAATTTTAATAGATCCCTTTCCATCCCCCACAATTTGGGAAAAAAATTGACATCCCAAAACGTCATTCCCACCATCCCTTAGATGTAAGTAGCTAGTAAATGAAAGAAAATAAGGGCCATAAAATAAATGATTGAAAGTCTTTTGCTTAACACACTTTTTCAGAAACGATTTGAAAGTCCTTGTTTATCACACTTGTGCAAGTTCAAGGTCAATAGATTATATCTTATGCATGTAAAATCATTATCATTATTAATAGAAGTGAACAAACAACCTTACGGCAAAAGAAAAAAAAAAACAGCTTTCATTGACATGCTCCTAAATATAATAATGATCGGCCAAACATTTGTGTCATGAATGATCATTGTTCATTGTAGCGGTCTTGAAACATGATCTATTATATACAAACCTTGCAATACCTTTTCTCCTTGTGTTGATGATAACCACTATGACCATCCAACGAAGCATATTCTATTGGGAACTAGAGTAGAAAATACATGTAACCCTAACACCGGTCTCTTGGAAGCTCTCTTTATTTCCTCTCCCACAAACCAATGACATATTCTAGGAAGACATAGAAACGCATCCATTTCCTTGGGTTCGATGCCATACCCTTCAATATTAAGACTCAGACCATTCATACCCAAAGCACACATTTATCAACTATCAACCGTAAAATTTACCAAGATATGTGCACCAACGCACATTAGTATAATTTGTCCAAGCCACATGAACCAGAAAAAATTCCATAACAACCCAAGATGTTTGCCATTGGATGCAACAGTTGAACTAATGAACTACTTTTCTCTATAAGGGTACCTAAGCAAAATATGGCTTAGGTGTTAGGCTCACCATCACAGTAGCCAGAACACAAGCTCCCTATTAGAAATGCAAATGAGTCCCATATAAAAAACAAATTCTATCAAAGCAATGCACACGACACCATACTAAGCTATTTCGCATAAACATTTGAAAATACTTAAAAAATGCATCAACCAACCTATATCAAAATACCTTCACACTTTAACTGTGGAAACAAAACCAAAATGATTGCAAAAATGACTCACAAGACAAACACTATAACAGAGAACATCCCCTAACATTATAGGCGAGGTATACCATATACGAAAACGCCAACTTGATTTTAAAAATGTCTCATATTAGATCAACATAAGCATAAGGTAGATTATTATTGCTTCAAGAATATTATTTTATGCAGTTAGGCCAGACTTCACTAATTTATATCTTATTTAGATTTGAATTGCAATGTATGTGGATAAAATATTAAATTAAGACAGATTATTATTATTTCTTAATGTAATTAGGTCTGACATAGGTCCGGATTTACTGATTTATATCTATTTAGATCTTGTATTGCATTGTTAATGTAAGATCACTTTCCACATTGTAATGCCCCATCTGGGACACCGAAAAACGCGCTAGACAGGGTAAAATTTTAAGGTAATTTTTTTTTTTGAAAGTGTTTAAATTAAATACTAATACATCTTGTGCAACTTTTCCTGGTAACTACTTAATTACATTTTAAATTTTACTAAGGTCCTAAACGAATCATTCTGAACCTCTCTATACCCTTCCATTCTTATTCTTATTATTATATTCTTCCTTGTATGAATTACATAGATATTTATACTCATTTATTTTGTTTTGTTTTGTTACACATAGATTTATGTCTATGCATTTGTTTATTGGTTACTTATTGTTAATGTTATATTTGTTTATTTATTTTTATTTATTTTTTTGTTTGATAAACCTCACTAACTTATTCTTTGTATTATATACATATATGTATATTTATACACACACGCCACACACACACACACACACACACACACACACACACACACACACACACACACACACACACACACACACACACACACACACATGTGTGTGTGTGTGTGTGTGTGTGTGTGTGTGTGTGTGTGTGTATATATAGGTTAACTTTATACTTGTAGTTTATAACATATTGTAGGTTAAATGAAGGCCGCAGTGGAGAAGGGTCGGCGGCGGCGAGAGAGAGAGAAGGCGCGGGGTCGTGACAGGGGTGCAGGGGTGGAAGGGAGGCGACGGCGAAAAGGGCGGAGCGCGGGGTGGCCGTGGGGCGCGCGTGGGCGGGAGGTGCACCGTGACAGCAGGGGCGGGACAAAGCAGGAAGGCGCAGCAGGAGGCCGCGTGACAGTGACGAGGGGGCGCGGGCGAGTGTAGGCCGGGCGGGGTGGCTGAACAAGTGGGGCGCAGGCTGACGGCTGCGCAAAGATGCGCGAGGGGGAAAGGTCCGTGGGGGCGCGCCCCACGGCTCAAGGATGCGGGGGTTCGGCCCCCGCTGTATAAATTTTTTTTTAAAAAAAAAAACACGATCGGGGAGGGGCCGACCCTCCCCACCGTAAATTAAATATTTCTTTTTTTATTCTTTTTTATATAAAATAAAAGTTCGATTTAAAACAAAAATTTCTAAAACTTAAAGTTTTATACCATATATATATATATATATATATAATATAAATCGTTAGATATATATTGATATATTTATATATATATATATATATATATATATATATATATATATATATATTTATATATAACAAATATATTTTGCCATATAACAAATGTTTTTTTTTTTACAAGAAAATATATATTTCAAAAATAACCTAATAATATTTGTATGCATTGGGTATATCGGTTTTCCAATATAAATCAGATTTATTTCTAAAATGAACTCTTCAAAGTAGGCAACTTAAAACCAAGTATGAATATTTTACAACAGCAAACATTAAACTTCTCAAGGAAATGAACTGTAAATTTTCAACTTTCCTTTCATATATTATTTTTATTAATATTTTTAAGAGAGGAGCATATTGCAAGAAGGGGAGTATTTCTCATTTAATAGTAGCCACATGTTTCCTTAACTAAATAAATAAACAATTAGTTTTCTAAATAACATGCTTTCTTAAGTTTTCACATAAGCAAGAAAGTGCAAGGAAACCAAAAGAAATGCAGTTTTCTTTTCTTGACATATTGCTATCAATGTTTGCAAGGTAACAATGGTGTAAGGAACCCAAAACCTTCAACATACTATTTTCCTTTTTATAAATACAAATGCAAGAGTTATGACAAGACTCAAGTAGATAGAATTATTTACTTTATTACTTCTTTACTTCACAAGCTTGAGTTACATGGATGATAACTCCCAACAACATCAATCAAACTTTTCCAAGACAAGGTTACAAGAGACACAAAATGTACAAAATGGAGGATTTACAAGGAGATGTAAACTATCACATACTATATTCGAAGAGGGTTACATTACAAGAAAGTATCACAAGGATAAGAATAATGAGAGCCCAACATGCCACCAATTCCAACTGAGAGCCAACTTCCATGTCTTCCAAAACCATGCAAGGAGAAAAGAGCTTGTTTAACCACCCAACCTTTAGGCATCATCACATGCCTTTCCCAAAGGTTGGGATGCATGCTAGCCTCCCCCAAGCCCATGGGAAAGAGGATAGCTGCCAAAACTTGCACAAGGGAAAGGATGCACTAACAATAATACAAACATGCAAAGAAAAATAAGACACAAGCAAACAAGACTCCAAAAGAAAGCCACAAGGAGGAGAACCCATGTTCATCCCCCAAAAATGGGGAAGAGAGGAGAAAGTTCTCCAAAATACAACATCAATATTATATGCACATAACACATCTTCTTAACCTCCTTATTGCTCCTTAGTCAAAACAAACCCTCCTTATTCCTCCCCCTTTCTCCATGTCCTCCTTGGAAGGATTTTCAAACCCCAAAAAGGGGTTTCCTTACCAAGGATGGGGAAGGAGATTCAAGCCAAATGAATCCACTTCCCCACCTCAACCATTGAGGGAAAAATAAATATGACCCTACAAGGCTTGGCCATCAAGCCTTGAGGGTTGAGAGGGAAAATTCCCTCTCTCTTCCCCCACACTCCAAACTCCATCATGCCATATGATGGAGGGAGTAAAAACACACACAAACAACACTAAAACTTCATTCAAAAATAACAATTTTCAACAATCAATCTAACAACTAAAATAAAGCAACACAACTACAAGATCCAAGAGCCTACCTCAAGGAAAGCTCTCCAAAAAGCTTCCTAACTTCAAGATTTCCACCCCTTAGCTCCAAGCAAATCCCAAGCTCCAAATCACCCAAGCATCCAAGCAAGAAAAATCCAAGGAAAAAGTCTATTTTTTCTCCATGAATGAGAATATGAAGAGGAGGGACCAAGCATCCTCACAAATGAGGGGGTGACATGTGTCACCCCTCTCCCTCCTCATGGTCAAAGATGCTAAGACAAAAGAGAGAAAGGGTAAAATTATCTTTTTACCCTCTTCTCCCAAATTTCCTCAAATGTTAGCAAGACAAAACTAGTTGCACTTTTGATAAACACACAAATCCACATCCCTTACATGGATGTGACAAAACAAGGGTAGAAAGGGAGGGAAAACTCCCTCTAGCCTTGAAAACAAGCCCCCCTACCCATTAGGTAGGGTCCAAGGGCTCATTTTAGTGAAAGGGGGACTCCCAAGCTACAAAGGGGTCCCCAAAAATGCCCAAAATACCCTAATTTCGGGTTTTGCATTTTGGCACAAGGGTAGAGGGTGTGGGGACCACCCAAGGGTCTCACATGTGACCCTAAACCCTTGTGATTAAGAGACTAATTAACAAAATCAACAATTTAAAAGAAAGTGAAATTATTTACTCCCTAAGCAAGTTTACAACTCTACTAACAACCCTAAACAAAAATTAATAAATTAAAGCAAAATACTTTACATACATTGGGGTCACTCAAAGTGCCCAAAATTAATAATCATCTATCCTAGGGCTTCACACAGTGAACATGGCTAGGACTCAGCCCGTGGGCTGCTTGTGCAAGTTTTGAGTAACTGGCCTGAATCCCACGTTCTCCTGTAAACCTGTCACCTGCACACTCATTGCACACATTAACTGCACCTGTCCAATACAATATAAATGACATAGTAAGATATCAATGCATGCTAAACTAACCTAACATCCTACTGAAATCCAGATGTAACAACGTGCACAATTATATTCCATATTCCAAAAGTTAGACAAGATGATAAAACGACATATAATCCCATCATGCAACAACTATCCATCAATGTAATTAGGTTCCAAGCACATCATATTTCATTAGTTTCCATGTCATAACAAGAAAATGCGACAATAAGGAAATTAGGTTAAATTGGCGTTATACGCCTGAATGTCACACATGACTAATATAATCAAATATCTAAATATAATGTCCAAGATATCACCAATCACTGTCAAAACATGTCTATGAGCAAAAATAACAAGCTACTGAGCTATAGAAAATGTGGGCACTACACACATGTACAAAGTATGTACACACATAAAATACATGTGCACATATATACACACACATGAAATGAATATAACGTAATGCAAATAAATGTACAAATATATGAAATTGCAAACAAATGACATAGCAAATATGTATTTATACAGCTCACAATGCCTAATTCAGATCAATAATCAACAAATACACGATTCCGCTATAAACATACAAAACAACACTTAATAAATGCATTGGAGATTTTCAGTGTTTACATGTGAACATATACGTATACATATACTCATATATGAAATGTATGTCTTTATACATGTACACGCTTATACATGCATACAAAACGTTTTGCACTTGTCATAAGAGCTTTGCCAGCATACTCCAACACTATGCCCAAATAAGAGCTTTATACATCCATTGCGACATAATGAATTTTTGTTAGATGTTGTAGTTGCGAGTTTCGTGGTAGATGTGTGTACTCAAACTATTTGACTAAATGCCTCAAAGAAATGTGTTGATTGCGGTGTGCACACAAACTGGTATTCTTGATTAGGCTTTAAGACTATTCAAAGGAATACTTCTCACCAGATATCATCTCATGGAATGCCGTGGGTTTGTTGATAAAGCATTGGATGCTTTTAAGCAAATGCAATTGGCAGATTAAAATCCATACTCCAGTGCCACAATGGGAACTTTGGTACAGGGTATGAACATCAATCAGACGGTAATTGAGAGTGGATAGTTTCAGATGTCATAGTTGAGAATTACTATGATAGACAAGTGAACCATTTGACAAAATGTACACAGATCCACTGCCTCATCACATGGCATTCAAACTTTAATCGTGCATGTCAAAACCCTGAATAGATTCGCTTAGATGTGAATGTCAGCAGTCGGGATAATTTTAATGAAGCATGCGCTTTATTTAAAGTAGAAACCCTGTAAATTTTCTTCAATACTGAGGTCTCGAGAAGCTATGCATAGATAAAAACTTCAAAAACATAGAAAGATTTTTTTTTATTATATACACTAAGAACACTACAGCACGCACACACGTTACCTGAAGTCTAGAAGTCCTGGTGAATTTTCTTCGATACTAGGGTCTCAAGAATAAATAAATAATATAAACAAGATTAGCTCATGCATAGATGAAAACTTCAAAAACAAAGAAAATAATGACTGCTACAAAGAATTCTTTATTGAACATACTAAGTACACTACTGCAAACACGTTTTGCTTTTATGGGCTCGAGAAAGGTCATATTCAAAACAACATTTGCTATTTCTTAAGGTTTTGTGTTTTATAATTTTATTCAAATCTTTGGGGATTGCCTTAAAAAAAATTTTAATTTTAATTTTTTTTAGAAAGATGGATAACAAGAGTGGCAAATTTTTTTCCTAACTACCAGAAAATAATTTGCTACATAGATTGTGTTGAAGATGTGAAGTCTAACTGCAAGATGAAGTGACAATTTACTTTTTCCTTGATTTTGGGAGGAATACATGGCCATAGATAAAAATAACATCGTTTTATTAATAGATGAGAGTTGTTATTTTTATGTTTATCTTATTTATATGCATGTCTTATTTATAAGCATGTTATATTTAAGTTGCTTGTGGTTGAAGCAATTTTTACAAAGAGGTGCTCAAATTATATATATGTGCATGGATTTACTCTTTGATATGAAAAAAAGAGAGAATTGTATTGTATTCCTCAGGACTTTGAATAAAGGAGAAAGCTGACCTGTTTCTGGTGGATGTAGGCCACATTGGGTGAACCACGTTAAATCTTGGGTTTATCTTGTGACTGCATGCTTATATTATTTTTGTTTTAATTCCATTATATTGTTCATCTGTGTTTCAATCCTAACTGGTATCAGAGCAAGATTTTGTTTTGGCAAAAAAATCTCACATGAGGGTTTCTTGTTTGAGTGGGAGCAATGACAGAAGATAGCAAGTTCAGGGTTGAAAAGTTTAACGGCCAAAACTTTCAGCTATGGAAGATGCAAGTAGAGGACTACCTATATTAGAAGAATCTTTATCTACCATTGAAAGGGAAAGCTTTGAAGCCGTCGGCTATGAAAGATGAAGAATGAGATGTTCTTGATCGGAAGGTGTTGGGAACGATACGGTTGTGCCTGACAGCTATAGTAACTTTCAATAATTCTACGGAAAAGACAACGGTAGATCTAATGGAACAATTGGGTAAATTGTATGAAAAACCCTCAGCCTCCAATAAAGTATATCTCATGAAAAGTTTGTTTAATATGAATATGTCAGATGATGATTCAGTAAATGATCATTTGAATTAATTTAACACAGATACCAATCAATTAAGCTTTGTAGGAGTAAGTTTTGATGATGATGTTAGGGCTCTTTTGATTTTTTGCTCATTGCCTGAAAGTTGGAATACTTTGGTTATCGATGCGAGTAATTCTGTTTCTGGTTCATACACTTTAAAGTTTGATGATGTTATTGGTGTGGTTCTTAGCGAAGAGATGAGAAGAAAAATCACAGGTGGGTCCTTGGTAATGCTTTGAGTGTAGAGAACAGGGGAAGACAGAAGGAAAAAACAAAAGGTCTTGGACACCGTGGAAGGTCTAAGAAGGGCAGATCTAAATCTAGAAGCAGGATGGTATGCTGGAATTGTGGAAAAGCGGGACATGCAAAGAAAGATTGTTGGTCTTTAAAATCAGGGAAAGATCAACAAGAAGGGAGCAAAGAGGAAAACGTAGTAGGTGATGTGTTACAAGATGCTCTTATTATTTCTTTAGATAATAAATCGAATCTTGGGTTTTAGATTCGGTGCTTCATTTCATGCAACTCCTCATAGATAGTATTTTCAAGATTATGTTCAAGGGAATTTTGGGCAGGTATATCTTGGTGATGATGAGCCATGTAACATTGCTAGAAAAGACAGTGTTCATGTTAAATTGTAGAATGGTAACACTTGGGTGTTGAAGAATGTCAGGCATGTTCCTAGCTTGAGGAGGAATCTAATTTCTGCAGGGTAATTATGAGATGATGGGTGTATGGTTATATTTACAGTAGATTTTTGGAAAGTTACCGAGGGTTCTCTTGTGGTAGCAAGAGGTAAGAAAGTAGGTACTTTGTATTTATCCACTGTTAGTACTTGATCCATCTTCTATTTTAGCTACTACATGTATAGACACAACTCTATGGCATCACAGACTTGGCCATATAAGTGAGAAGGGGATGAATATTTTACATTCACGGGGAAAGTTGTCAGATTTGAAAAACATAGACCTGGACTTTTGTGAGCATTGTGTGTATGAGAAACAAAAGCGTGTGAGATTTTTAAAGGTTGGATCAATCAAGGAGCACAAGTTAGAGCTTGTTCATATGAATGTGTGGGGGCCGGCTCAGGGATCTTCTCTTGGTGGTTCACGGTATTATGTTACTTTAAATGATGATGCTACTAGGAAGGTTTGAGTTTACTGTATAAAGAAGAAATCTAATGTATTTAATACTTTCAAGAAGTGGAAAGCTTTGGTTAAGAATGAAATAGGTTTGAAGTTGAAGTGTCTCAGATCAGATAATGGCGGAGAGTACTGCAACAATGAATTTAATAACATTTGTTCACATAATGGAATTCGTAGGGTGAAGATAGTTCCTAGAACACCACAAAAAATGGTGTGTCAAAAGAATGAACATGACTATCATGGAGCGTGCAAGGAGCATGAGATTGCATGCTAGATTGTCCTTATAGTTTTGGGCGGATGTTGTAGATATTGTTGTTTACTTGATAAATAGAGGACCTTCAAGTGCTTTGGAAGGTGGAGTACCAGAGGAGGCTTGGATCGTTAAGGAGGTAAACTATTCTTTTCTAAAAATTTTGGTTGTGAAACATTTGTTCACATTGATAAAGAGAATAGGACCAAACTATAAGCTAAGTCAAAGAAATGTACTTTCATTGGGTATGGAACTGATGATTTTGGATTCCGGTTATGGAATTTGGATGAGAATAAAATCATTAGGAGTAGGGATGTTATTTTCAATGAAAGGGTTATGTATAGGGAACAACTACAGGATAAGAAGCTGAAAAATTCTGAGTATGTAGCACTTAATGAGATAAAAGATAGAGAAGTGCTCAAAGGACTGGAAAATCAATAAGTTGACATCAATCCTGGCACAGTGGTGTTGATTATGTAGATCAAAATTAGCAAGAACAACAAGAGCCTAAAAATCCAAAAAAACTTGTGAGACGTTCTACTAGGGTAAGTAAACCTCCTGCACGATTATCTTCGTATGAGATTTACTATTGTTTATTGACATATGGTGGAGAACCAGAAAGTTTTGAAGAAGCAATGCAGGTAGAAACACAAAAAAGTGGGAGCAGGGTATGGATGAGGAGATGGACTCCTTGGATCACAACCAAACTTGTGATTTGGTTCAGTAGCCTGCAGGGAAGAGAGCATTGTAGAACAAGTGGGTTTACAGGTTAAAGGAAGAAGAAGGTGACAAAAAGATGTACAAGGCAAGACTTGATGTGAAAGGATTTGCACAAGAAAAAGGTAAAGACTTTGATGAAATTTTCTCTCCTGTTGTTAAAATGACTTCCATTAAAATTGTTTTAAGTTTGGTAGGCATGGAAGATTTACATCTTGAACAATTAGATGTAAAGACACTTTTCTTCATAGTGATTTGGAGGAAGAAACATATATGGAGCAACCACATGGATATGAAGTAAGGGGAAGGAGAATTTGGTGTGCAGATTGAAAAGGAGTTTGTATGGCCTTAAGCAAGCTCCAAGGCGGTGGTATTTGATATTTGACAGTTTCATGATAAAACAAGATTACTCTAGATATCATTCGATCACTTTGTGTTATTTTAAAAGACTAGATAATGACACCTATATTATCTTTTTGTTGTATGTGGATGACATGCTTGTGACATGGTCAAACATGTAGGATATAAATGAGCTAAAGAGAAAATTAACAAATACGGTTGCCACGAATGATTTAGGTGCAACAAAGATTTTTTTTTGGCATGAGAATCAATAGAGATATGAAGAGTAGAATATTGACTTTGTCTCAAGAAGAGTCGTGAACAAAGTGTTGGACATGTTTACGATGCAAGATGCAAAACCAGTAAGTACACCATTGGCATGAAACTTCAAGTTAAGTAAAGAACAATGTCCTAAAACACATAAAGAGATTGAATTTATGTCTAGAGTTCCATATGCTTTAGTAGTTGAAAGTTTGATGTATGTTATGGTAAGCACAAGACCAGACATTGCCCATGCAGTGGGAGTTGTCAGTAGATACACGAGTAATCCAAGAGAAGGAGCACTAGAATGCAGTCCAATGGATTCTCAGATACTTGAGAGGGACCAGTAGCAGGCAGTTGTGCTATGGAGGGTTAGAGGTTTGTTTACACGGATATGTTGATGCATACATGGCTAGAGATTTGGATGGTAGGAGGAGCACCACATGTTATGTATTCACTTGTTGGTGGCACAACAGTTAGTTGGATTTCTAAACTACAGAAGATTGTTGCCTTGTCTACTACAAAGGCAGAGTATGTTGCTACTACAGAAACAAGCAAAGAGATGACATGGATGCAACAGTTTATGGAAGAGTTGGGAAAGAAGTAGGAGGATTACAGGTTATTGAGTGATACCCAGAGTGCAATTCATTTTGCCAAGAACTCGACATTCCATTCGAGAACCAAACATATACAACTCAGATATCACTTCATTAGATTAGTTTTGGAGGATGGACAAATGATGTTGGAGAAGATCCATACAAGTCAGAATCATGTTGATATATTAACAAAGATGGTGACAAAAGAGAAGCTGCAAGGTTGTTCGACTTCGATAGGTCTTCAAGATTGATCTTGAAGAAGAGAAACAAGTTAGAGAAGAGTCCAAGGATGAGCTGTAATAGTGGGTTGTAGCATTTAGTCTCCAAGTGGGAGATTGTTGAAGATGTGAAATCTAACTGCAAGATGAAATGGTAGTTTGTTTTTCCTTGATTTTATGAGGAATGCATGGCCATGGATAAAAATAGCATTGTCTTATTAATAGACGAGAGTTGTTATTTTTATGTTTATCTTATTTATATGCATGTCTTATTTATAAGCATGCTATATTTATGTTGTTTGCGGTTGAAACAAACTTTTACAAAGAGGTGCACAAGTTATATATATGTGCATGGATTTACTCTTTGATATGAAAAAGAGAGAATTGTATTGTATTCTTCACGACTGAATAAAGGAGAAAGTTGGTTTGTTTCTGGTAGATGTAGCCCACATTGGGTGAACCACGTTAAATCTTGGTTTTATCTTGTGATTGCATGCTTACATTATTTCTATTTTAATTCCATTTTATTGCTCATCTGTGTTTTGATCCTAACAGATTGGTCTTTGTAAATACGATAGTATAACAAAAAGTAGGGATGAATTTGTTTCAACACTCAGAAGCTTCTTACCTGAGTAAGAACTGAAACATATCATTACCTTTGCTTTGAGCCATACACTCCTCTTCCGAGTGAGTTCTTTCTAAGTTTTGGGTGTGGAACTCTCCATGAAAAATAAAACCCATGGCCTCAAAATTTAGTGTGAATTAAACCCCAAACAAAAAAAATGAGGAGAAGAATTGAACCTCGTCGTGAAAGATTATAGTAGAGAAACGAAGAATCCCTAAATTACAGGTGTGATAGTTAATACACCAACGATATTTACCTGGCATGCATTTGTATCCAAATGATTGAGATTTTTCTAATAGTGGTGAAGAAAAAACTTTGTATCCATTCTTTTTTTGATGTTACGTCATTCCATTTGATATTTTCTTCATATATGCTAATGACATGAAAGGGAATGTACAACATGAAAATCAGATATATATGGCAGCGGCGTACACATGGAAAATAATGGTTGTGTGAATAACACCACATAGACAACACTGACAGCAAAGGCATGACACACGTAGCAAAATGGTGCCGTCATTTTGTGAGACCCCATGCTCTTGACCATCTCCTAACGTTCATAACTATATAGTGTATTAACAAAAAAAGACAATATTTGATACTCACAAACATAAAAAAATTAAAGAAGACTTTAAAAAACATTTCTACATAATCCTTGAATTATCTTTATACATGTCTTCATGCAATTAACTTCCCACACTTACGTAGATCCCACAAAAAGGAAAGAGTAAAATATGTGTTGACATAATGCACACTTAAGGTAGGCAGCTTTATTTGACAAAATAAATAGACATATTTCTTCCTCTTCCCCTCTATTTGTCTCTCTACATATAATTAAAGAAATAAACTCGGGTCTATGAAAAATTATTTGTGTCTTGTTCACAACACTTATACAAGTTACCACCTTACAGTTCAAGGTCTATATAGATGATATCATATGCATGCAGATTCGTTATCGTTATCCATGGAAGTGAACAAACAACTTCAAGCCCAAAGACCTTATTAGTTGTGTCCTTCAAAGCAAGATCGCCGTACAAGTCATATATAAAATCAGCCTTCATTAGCATCATTGTTCATTGCAATGGCCTTCGCGTATTGGTGATAACCACTAGATCCATCCAAGGAAGCATGTTATTGTAGTTACATGCATGCAGATTCGTTATCGCTATCCATGGAAGTGAACAAACAACCTCAAGCCCAAAGACCTTATTAGTCGTGTCCTTCAAAGCAAGATCGCCCTACAAGTCATATATAAAATCAGCCTTCATTAGCATCATTGTTCATTACAATGGCCTTCGTGTATTGGTGATAGCCACTAGATCCATCCAAGGAAGCATGCTATTGGGAACACTACAGCAGGATAACTGAACATGATATAGCTTATCTTGACACCACTCCCTCGAAAGCTCACTTTAGTTCCCCTCCTGTGAACCGATGGCATGTTTTAGAAAATTGAATACATAAACCTAAGCCATCTCCTTAGGTGGATATATAAGTCTGCGGTAATTGGCTTACTTTTACTGATGCAATACCCTACTGTCCAATACTAAGATTAAGACCATTCATACCCAAAGCACTCCATTATCAACTATCCATCCTTAGGTTTACTAGATATGTGCACCAACACACATTGATATAATTCATCTGAGCCACAAGAAGCAAAAATTTCCTTTCACAGTCGCAATTAATCTTCCATAACAACCCAAGATGTTAGACCATAAGGCACCTGCAAAATATGGCTTAGGTGTTAGGCTCTCCTTCACAATATCCAAACAAAAGCTTCCTACTAGGAGAGCATTCAATTCCCATTTAAAACACAAATTCTTCAAAGCAATGCATTCTGCACACAAAGCACCATAGTCAGCTATTTCTCATTAACATTTGGAACAGAAAACTTACAAATTCATCAATCAACCTGAATCAAAAGGTTCGCACTTCAATTGCGTGGTAACAAAACCAAAGTAAAGACAAAAATGACTCACACGACAAACACTATAAACAGAGGGGCTGACCCAATTTTAAAAGAGTCTAGACAACTTTGCAGTACCCTTTGAACGGTCCTGGCCACAGATCAGGAGAAACATGAGGCAGATTATTATTTCAGGAATATTCTTTTATGCAATTAGGTCTCATTTTACTGATTTTTATCTGTTTAGATCTGATTGCAATGTATGTGGATATATTTTTCTTAATGTAAAACCACTTTCTACATCTACAACACGCACAGATGAAATGTATGTACCCATATATGTACATATATACACGTATATGAGAGTATATACATGAAAATATGTATATACATACTGTCGTTATTTAGGCCTTGAATTTCAAATTATCGGTATACCTATCAAATCAAAATTTATTGACAGCTTAACTCTTTCAGGTGGCTGTAAAGTTCAAATTTTTTTAGCATATTTTTATGGTTTCTTCACATAGATAAAAATAAGTTTTATATTTTTGCATATTATATATTTATATTTATGAATGACTATTTAAAAAATTATACGGTTCTCTAAATTTTCAGTCTGTAATTGTCTATGACTACCTAAATTTATTACTGGTAATATACAGTTAAAATTACAAAAAACAGCCCACAGCCTGTCAATTTCCAGGATGTGATATACATATATGTGCCTGTACTTAATAAGTACATGTACTTATAAGCTAAGTCACAAGGTTCAAGTTCAATTTTATGTTTGACAAGGATAAAATTCGGTTCAAGTTTGCCAAGGGATAAAGTTCAAGAAAAAACGTCTTTAAGTTCGAACAATTTTTTTCTATCATTTCTTTTTTTTGAGAAAAATGCATAAATATGTCAGAGGGACAGTGGAAAGAGCTTTCTATCCGCTACATTCAGTCATTATATGTATATATACAGACATTTGTAAAATAATGTAAAATCGTGTCCAAAAACACCCCATACAAAAATAATGGATAAAGTTCAAGTTCATGTTCCATAAGTGACGAGTAAAGTTCAGCAAAATTCGAACTATTTCGATAAAATTCAAAGAACCTTGTGACATAGCTTATAAGTACATGTGCTTATGCACATATCCAAACATATATACATATACATATGTATATATGTATACTTAATATGGTATGGGACTAGTTAATTGCTATGGTACTAATGTATTTGTATGTTTATTGATTATTGGTCCAGATTAAGTTCTTCTTAATGAGTGTTTCTTGTATTTTTGTAAATAATGTATATATGTACATACATGAATTGTATGCAAATATATATAAATATAAATATATATCAATAAGAGTCTAATTTGGATCAATAATCAATAAAGACACTAGTACCATAACAATTGACTAGTCCTGCACCAAAATTAGGTGTCTACAATTTATACATGCATATATTTCATGCTTATACATAGAAGAAGTATATAGTGGTTGTTCATACGTTGGGCATTCAATATAGATATTCCTTAGAGTGATAAGATTCCGGTTGAAAATATATGATATGAATCGTATAGCTTCAAAAGTATTGTATTTGTTGTTTGTTTCTCCATGTATTTAACAGAAAAATAAAAATTGAGTGGGAAAAATAGACCCATGTCAAACAAACCCACCAATTGGGTTAAGCGCTCTTCAAAACCCAAAGCAGAACATGGAGAGCGACACATTCTAAACGACCTTTCAGACCTGTCATTTTCCTTGCATAATAATACAAGCACTTTATTTGAGATCCAGAGGCGTTAACCATGCTGAAACCCAAGTTAACGTTGTAAATTTAGCAATAATTGGATAGTTGCAACGAGTGTAGAAGTTGGAGCTCTGCTTTACTAACAATGGTGAAGCAGGGTTCTGTACTCTCATAACTAAATAAACAAAATGTTACAGGGAACCAGGCCTGGAAATTGACAGGTAGTTGGCCATTTTTTGTAATTTTAACCGTATAATACCAGCTAAAAATTTTGGGCCATTCTTTGTGATTTTAACCATATAATACCGGTTAAAAGTTTAGGTGGCCATAGACAATGACTTTGAAGGTTAACAGTTCTATTATGGTACAAAAAACGCAAGCCTTGGAGCCACTGCCATATGAAAAAAAGTGTGCTTTTGTCGTATATGTTTATGAGCTATGATAATGCTATAATAATGCTATAATGTACTTTAAATAATAATGCTTTAGAGCTCAATCATACAAGCATGTACTTTAATGTGGCCTTGGTTTTCCCAAGTCCTCTAACAAAATAGGTACAAACATTGGGAATGAAAATGCATCTTGACATCACATATAGCCATATAATATTGTGCATGTATTTGAGTTTATTTTGTTTTGAACTTTATTGTATAGAGTTGGCTGTGATTGTTTTTACAAGCAAATCACAACTTATAACCCCTCGTGGAACGCTCACCCATCCAATATGTCAATTCTTCTTGCACATTTTGACAACCCATGTGATCTCGTGAGACACTTACCAATTGTATCATCTATTGTCCACATTAAACACTCATCACCCACATTTGTTATTATAAAAGTGTCATGATTTGGATCACTTGAACTTCCCCGAACTTTTACTTTTCGGAGCTAGTTGACATTATCCATAATCACTTACCTTAAATGATTCCCCTAATACACCCGCTGCCTACACTTTCCTATCTCCCAGATTTTTTGTTCGTAAATTGTCTTCCAAAAACCTAAAGTTTTACTCTTTGAAGAGACATTTCTTTCGTATTCTTCGATCTTGAATTGACGTACAACACCACCCCCACACTTGCTCACCGTGATATTTCTTCCTCTATCTCTCGGAATTGGTGCATAGCCACTTGAACTTTTACTCCCTAGTGCACGATTGCCCCACATTTTGTCTTGCGTGTTGTGTATTCCCCCATATTTTTATGTTGTTAACACGCTCAATCGGATCTGCTCTAGGGCACTTAAGTCCACGCCCATAATATGCAATACATCTTTTCCTCTTGAATCTTTTGATTTGTGAATGTTCCCCATCCACTTCTTCGAAGATGATGATCAGGGGCATCAACGAGAATATATTTATCACCTCGCATAATATAATCATTTCCATATAGTTTAAAAATGGCTGGGTAGACTACTGCTACACTATCAGGTCATATTTCAATAACTTGCCTTAAACTATGTTGTGTGTAGGCATACAAAATGCGAACATAATTACACCTAAGAAAATCACCCTTTAGTATTTTCCTCAATATGATGAAATTATAAAATAACTATAATGTTGTATGTTTACCTTGCATGACAGGTCCTCTATTTTGCCCCAAACATGCATCCTCGAACCTCGGCGCCGCTCTAATATGATGTAAAAGACCTATTTTGCCCTCTCTTTCATGGTTGAATGTTTGTTATATACATATTGCATACACTATATATCCCCTTACGACCAATTCTTAATAAAGAAGATGAAAGTTAATAATAAATAATCACCTAAAGCCCTTAAAATTCCTCAAATTCTTACTCAAGCTTTCCAAACGCTGTTTATTTGACTTCAAACTACTCATTTTAATCTTTAAACGTTGCTCATTTGACTTCAAACTACTCGTCTTATCTACAAAGATTGATGAAAATGTCTTATAAAATTTAAATAATAATGAAAAATAAACGTCTAAACAATATCAAATCTTTTATTACCTCGAATGTGGCCCTTCATGTGTTCTGCGTATTTATGCAGATTAACAAATGTTCTGTCACAAAACTCACATTCGTATATAGATCATGATTTCATCTTGACTTCTTCGGTTTTACGTGTTAATGGTGAGGATAGGCCTTCAGGCGAAATAATCATTGAAGATCTATCCTCACCATTAACATGCAAAGCCAAATAAGTCAAAACGAAATCACGATCTAAATACGAATGTGAATTTTATGAGAGAACGTTTGTTAAACCGCAAGAATACACAAGACACATGAAAAGCTACATTCGAGGTAATGGAGGATTTGATATTGTTTAGACGTTTTATTTTTTCATTATTATTTAAATTTCATAAGACATTTTCATGGATCTTTACAAATAAGAGAGATAAGATGAGTAGTTTGAAGTCAAATAAGCAACGTTCTGAAACTGCTGAATAAATTTTTTTAATATTTTTGAAGAACTTTAAGGGTTTTAGGTGATTATTTATTATTAACTTCCATTTTTCTTTATTAAGAATTGGTCAGGGGCAAGGGGCTAAATCACGTATGCAATAAGTACAAAGCAAACGCTCGAGGCATAAGGGCAAAAGAGGTCTTTCACATCATATTAAAATCGAAGTCTTGAGGACCAAAACGCATGTCTAGGCAAAAATAGATTATGACCTACCATGTCAAATAAACAAACAACATTATAATTATTTTCTAATTTTGATGCCTATAACTTAGTTTAAAGCAAGTTGTTGAAATCCGACCTAATAATGTAGTAGTAGTCTACTCACCTATTTTTAAACTATATGGAAAATATTAACATATTCTCGCGAGGTGGTAAATATATTCTTGTTGACACCCATGATCATCATTTTCAAGAAATGGTTAAGGAACACTCACAAATCGAAAGATTCGAGAGGAATAAATGTATGCAAATTATGGGTGTGGAATTAAATGACGTAGAGTAAATCTAACTTAGCGTGCTAACAACATAAGCAATCTGAAGGAAATACACAACGATCAAGACTAAGTGTGGGGCATTCGTAAGCGCTAGGGAGTAAATGTTCGTGGGCTATGCAAGAATTTCAAGACACAGGGAAGAACAAATGTGGGGGTGGTGTTGTACGCCAATTGTTTAAGGTTGACGAATATGGAACAAATGTCTCTCCGAATAGTAAAACTTTAGATTTTCTAGAAGACAAAGTTGAAAAATAAATAAATCTGGGAGATGAGGAAGTGTGGGGAGGTGTATTAGAGGAATCATTTAATGCAAGTGATTATAGACAACGTCAATTGACTCTGAACGGTAAAAGTTTAAGAAGTTTAGGTGATCTAAATCATGACACTTTCACAATAATAAATCAGAACGCCTTGATTTTTGTAAGTTATCATGGTAATTACCTTTCATGATGTTGTAATCTGCAGAAATAAAGACAAATATGTTAAGACACATCTTTTGATCTTAGAGGAATGTGTTGCTGATCTGGACCCTTGTTTGTTGTAACTTGATACTTGGGACAAGTTATTATTGCTTGTGTGATTGCTAATGAGACAACAGACTTGTCGTATGCTTGATGAACTCTATTCGCTGATTGACAACACACCTTGAATCAATTCCATTGATCCAAGGTATGCTGTGGCCTTCTTATGATCGCTTTGTCGATTTACTTTTAAACCAGACTGAAGGTTGATATAAATGTTGTAGCACCTGATTTTAGGTATGAATATCTGGTATGTAGATGCCAATGAAAAAGGTTCGATTCTCGAACCACACACCGTTGTAACGCTAGACAACGTAAGACGATAAGGGCCTGGATGCAAGTGGCATAGGTATGTGGAACTTAGGACGAAATGTCCTGCTTAATGTTGAATATGACTGTCAGGCGGAAGACTTGATATGGAAACTAGTTAATTAAATATTAGGGGATTAAACCCTAACCTACCCCTAAATTTTATCTTATACCCTAACTACTATCCTTTATGGATTTTAGATTTCATAAGGGAGAAAATAAATATAAATTCCATTAACCTATGAACTAGGCAAATGACCTAGATATGGACTATTAAAATCCTAAACTAATCCTAACCTAAGGAAGGGGACGCATAGACCCATGTGGATGGAAAGGATAAGGAGGGAAGGTAGGAAATTTAATGGGACAGTAAATGAAGTCCTTACATGTACAACGCCAAGTTTGGCGGGAACAAAGAAAAGTTGGAGGCGTCCAACTAGCTTAGAAACTAAATGGAATTTATATGCAAATTTGAAATTTGGAAACTCACCAACCCGAGTCGGCGGTGGCGTGAGGAATGAGGAAAGGTAGTGCATTCAATGCATTAATTATCTTGGTCTTAGCGACCAGCTCGCCTTGGAAAGAGGATAGAGGAAAAAGGAAAATTGTTTGTTGTTGTGTGCATTTGGATTTTAGTTGCTCTGCATTTTGTTTCTCCATGGTTCTGTCGAACTAGCTGTGTTTTGATTATTATCTCTGTTCTTTGGAAAAACAAAGGCTATTCTTGAGCCTGTGGAAGTTAGTGACTGGTTGGGAAGCCTGGCCGAGGACGTCGTGGAGAGAAACAACTCCAGTGGGCGCGGTTTTCTTCGAGCCACAAGAAAAATTAACAGGCATGTTAAGCCCTTCTCCTTAAACCGCTTGCTTTTGCTTAATAGTCTCATTAAAACAACCCTGCTCTTATGATGGGGGTTTTGGTTATTTGATTTGGCTGTTACGTTGAGATGATTTCGAGTTGAGTCGTTTTCTTTTCTTTGTACGGCTTGAGCATTCTTTGCATAATGATTAAGTTGAATACACTGTCCTTGCTGTGTGGTTCGTTTCGGCAGTGTTGGGTATTCGCTTTATTACCATTTTGGGTTGTGCTAATAAATACATTAGCTAAATGAATATCACTTCTGAGTTCTGAGCATTCTTGTGAAAATGAAAAGATGAGATGATTTGTATGTCTGTTGAAATGTCCTTAAAAAATGAACACGACTTGGGTATTCTCGGTGTTTGAAGAAAATGATTGTTCTTCTTATTGAAATCATTAATGAATTATGTTTTCTCTTTGCTTTGCTTGAAATTTGAAGGTAATGGGAAAGAGGATTTTATTGTGCATTTTGGATGCGGTTTGATCTTTTAGTCTCGAATCATCATCATGAAAACGAACATGGCTTAGTGTTTCGTGCAAATGAATGAAACAAATGAGATTTGGCTTGCTGTTGAGATTGTTTTGACTGTACCTTGCTTGCGCATCTATTACCCTATGCGGGTTTGCATTGATAAAGGCATTGTTATGCGAATATTGTATTTCTGAGTTCAGTGTGTGGAAACGTTTGGGAAAAACAAAGCTGTGGTGATATAATTAGACTATTATGCGAGTTATAATTCCTTGATGTTTTTTTATTGCATAAAACACGGGTTCCCTGGGACAGTAAGGTTATTGTAGCATCTTACTTTGTTGTACTAATTTGATATGGTATTCTGCCTGCTGGTTCTTGGTATTCATATAGGACTGTTTGGAAGGAAGTTTTAATCTGACGAGGAACAGAAAATCAGTCTATATAATAGACTGAGTAGAGCATGCAAATTATATTGTGTCTTGCTGAACTCAAGGATATATATATATATATATTTTAAGGATTGTGGACCTTTCATCGTTTTCATTAAGAACAGAATATGAATGGAATTATTCTTTGTTGTTGGAAAGTGAAAACTCTCATTATTAGGATGAAAGTGTGACTGGTTGTAGTCATTATATACTCTTGCATGTTATAAAGATGTGAATGTCTGTAGAGTGAAATGTTTAAAAGGAAATGATTGCGTTATAGGTTCTTTTGGTACTAATGTTTATAGACCAGTTGCAATGAACTCTGGTCAACTTTTTGGAAAGGTAATAGTAGTTTTCAATTACTGAATATACTACTCTGAATGAATTATACTATTGGAGTATGTCTACTCTAAATAAGAGGTATTTGGATAGACAGTAAGAAGAGGTGATATGATCTTGCTCCCTTATATTCGATTATTGATTTTCGTTTATTTCTCTTTGGACTGTTATCATTGATTGATATCACGTTTGGATTAAAAACTTCTAGTACAACTATGAGGAAAAGAAAGAGAGTGTGAATGGATAATTTGAATTAATGATCATTTTTCTCTCATACAGTTGGAAATCTATAATTGTTATGGAACGAATTTCGTACTGCTTGGGTTAAGCATTTGTATTTAATTGCTGTTTGCTTGTTCTCTTCAGCGTTTGATTGCTTGAAATCAGATGAGTTGTATGAAAGAAGGGACAATAATTCGGTTTAGATTTTAGTTAAGATCTATCTTTTGAATTCACAACTATTGTAAGAGAATGGAATTGATAGCATTTATGTTAGAACAGCAGTTGCATAATTGTGTTTTTAGTTCTTACAGATGTTTGTAATCTGGAACTGTTGAAGGAAATTACTTCTTGTAATAATTATTTGGGAAAGAGGGCAGTAATCCTTTGTCTGATTAAGAGGGTTATTGGATGATTGAGTTGATATGCTGTTCATCCTTTTTGGTATTTAATTCTTGAATGATGTTCATATTAACGTTTCATAAAAGCAGGGTTCTTTTATTGAGACAGTTAATTAAAAGCACCTCATTTTAATGACAAGTGCTTAATATGCTCGATTGAATGAACCCGACCCGCAAGTAATTTTGCGAGATGAAACTTGAGTATAAATGAAGACATGGTTGTTTTCCGATACTTCTTTGATTAACTGAAGATGGATTGTATTGATAGCTATTACTCCTCCACGAGGAAATGAGAAAGGAAGAAGTTACATTCTTCTATCTTTATGAGTTGTAATGTTGTTTGATATAAACAAAGTCCAGTCGTTTGGACCAAAATGTATAGATTGTAAATCATGGATGAATACAAGTAAAAGTGTGATATTTTCAATAATCGTATCGGTTTGATATTGTTGAATAAGTTTGAGAATATAACATTATTCCTTGACTTGGAATTATTCAAATGTTAATGGATGAATTTAAAAGGAAATAACATCTATTCTTTACCTGAATGCAACTTTTATGTTGAAATGTGCAATTAGTTCATACTTGGGTTAAGATGAATTTTGAATTGACATTAAAAAGATTTAGATAAACACGAAATCCTAATTGGAAGGTATTCGGGATTAGCTTGAAAGCTAAGGGATATCAAATAACTTAGGGGCAGCCGAACCTTGTATTCGGACTCCGTTAATAGCCTCGAATGTTTAAATTCAGAAAATAAAGATATGGGAAATCATATCTATTGTTAACAGACCTTAACTAAGTAAGGTTAAGGAGGATAAATGAATAAATTCATTTAGAATTAGACCTCGTTTAAATGACGTCTAATAAGATGGAATTCTAAATTTGTTTACAGTTGTGGAAAACTTGGTTAAGTTTAATAGGTTAAACTTATTAAGTTTATCGATAATGGACTGATTAGTCCAAAGATTAAGAAAGGAACCAAGAAGTGAATATGCAACCCTTCGGTATGAAGGAGGAGATGCGTATTAAGCTAGAAGACGGATTAAGTCTCTCTTAGCTACATACAACTGTAACAAGAACAAGGATAAAGGATCAGCATGGCTGCTTTAAAAGTTGATCTTAAATACTAAGATTATAACCAAATCACAATTGAGTGGATGTGTACCCTCGATGAGAGGATTCCGTAGGACATTGACATACGCCGGCCTCTGATATGGTGTCTTCGTGAAGGCGGGGCCTTCATGACGACACAATGTTATAGCCGACATATTACAATGCCCTCCCGAATTAAATCATCAAGTTTACATAAGTTTGATACTAAGTTCTTGGTCAGGGATAGGAATGTGATCACGTATACGAAGTGACTCCGAGAGGACTAAAGGTAACTAAACACACGAGTCGACTTGAACGACACCATATGTCTGCGTATCTTTAGTTACCATGAGTAACTTCCTATACTCGTTCATATTGCTAGTTGGGGTTAGAGTTTGACCTTAAATGGAAGGACTGGTAGAGACCAGGAAAGACCATTCTAGATAACAGACGAAGTGAGGTGAAGGACGTATTCCATTGGTGTGTATCACATCTAGGAATATGATCATGCAAAGCATGTGAAAATCTTTGGCCAAAGTATCGCAAGTGCTGGTTGCGTTGTCCTAATCACCTAGTTTAAGATGCAGGATGTCAGATGAATATCAGTAACAGATATTCAGATAGGCTTCTTAAATGGATCACTTCGATAACCGGAAACGGTAAAAGAACCCTGTATATTCATTATACTATGCATGAATTAACATGAAGGATCGGTAAGTCGCCGAGTCATGAAATGAGAGATCGCTGAAACTCCGAGCCATAAAGTGGGAGGTCGGTAGTTCTTCGAGTCATTTACAGCAGCATATGGTATCTGTTATATGATTGAATGGCACTGAATGTGTGTTCCATATTGCAAATATGTGAATAGAGAACATTAGTTTTAAAAGGAAATTGTGTGATCCAAACTACATTAATTGGACAGAGAACAATTATTAAAACTTGAACGTGTGTTTGAATTATATAATTCATAACAGGGAACGTTGTATAAAAAAAAAAAAAAATTCCCTTGTTCTAGTATCTTAAAATGGGGATGTTACAAAATCTAGGTGATGAGTGTTTGATGTGGACAATAGATGATACAATTGGTAAGCGTCCCACCGATTACAAGGGTTGCCAAGATATGCGAGAAGGATCGACATATTTGAACCGGAGGCTATTCTCCCCACAAAATGCACCACCATTACACTACACAAAAAAACTCCTTTGTAAAAGTGGTGCATTTTGTGGTGAGAATAGTCTCCGCCCATATTTGAGGGGTGAGTGTTCCACAAAGGGCCACAAGGGGCCATGAGTGTTACAAGTAATAAAATCAAAGCGATTGTCTAGAAAATTATATGAATGTCATGACGTTCAAAATTTAATATGCACGTCAAAATAGTCTTTAATTCTAATTGTCAAAAATTCTTGAAGTAATTAAAATTTCACTTTTCAGAGATTCAAAATAAATAAATGGGCTTTTTAATTTTAAATTAGACATTGAAATACAAAATTACAAAATTAAATGTTTAATATTTTTAGATATTATTTAACTTAATATAAACATCATAAAGTGGCGTTGCACGAGACTAAATTGTAGGGTCCATAAGAAGATTAGTCAATAAAATAAAATCAGTATGTAATACTATTTTTAGTAAAAATATATGCAGTATTAACATCATCTACATTTAATTGCTCAACTAGTCTCATTCATTCATAACTCGAGTTAGTATATTAATTTCATAGTTTTTCGACATTCAATAATTCTTTTATGAAATTCAATGCCACACCAAAGAATTCCCAAAGCCAGAAATACCATTAAAGTTTATGAGATAGCATTAAAACACTGTTTCGAATTACAACAAAAAGTAAAATTATTCCAAATGAATGATGGAAAGGACTTAATAGTGCAAATCTTTCCAACTTCCTATTCCCATAATCCAAAGTCCAATCTTCGAGTTTAAACTTTCTTGTAAAATCTAAATCCAATGTTTGTATTTCAATCTATATTTTTAAGAAATAAAACAATTAAAAATCAAAGAAAATCAATTACAAATCAAAACTAAAGAACAAAAATCAAATAAAATTAACTAGCAATCGCATGTGTTTCATGAGATGTGAACGCCGAACGGTATATGTTATTTGATTTAGAGGGATAGTTATTATTTTTGTAGTTGATATCGATAAGGGGTGTAATTGATTTTGTAATTGTAGGAATATATATGAAGCATTAAATTTAAAGGTGTTATCTCTACATTTCAAATTTGTTACAAATTCGTACATATATATTTGCAAGTCTTTAAAAATGTTGAGCTCCTGCTGAGTTAGGTGTGTGTCTGTGCGAGACATTAGGAGTTCCCAATCCTCAATTAGAGGGGTTGAATCTTGCATGTGGAGCAGTAAATTCCATAATGAAACCTATGCATTGGTTGTTCCTTGTTGCCAAAATATTGTTTGCAATGTAATGGAAGACTGAAATCCCTTCCAAAGGGTTGCTTCATAGGAATTACTTACATAAAGAGGATTGTCCAAAACCGGCGGTAATTGGCTGAGGTCACCAAGGAGGATGACTGATCTGTTCCCAAATTCAGATGTTCTTGAGTGTGGAAAGCTTTGTGGAGCCTACTGTCAATTTTTCTTAGCAACTTTGGCCCGATGAAACTCATTTCATCAATAAGAACATATTCTATATGTTTCAGTGACTCTTGAAAAGACGATAATGCACTACCTTCAAGGGGTTTCAGTTCTTTGATTGGAATACGCATGGCTGCATGGATTGTGGATGCGGAGATGTTGAATGCTGAAACACCAGTAGGGCGAGTACAAGTAGAGGTGAGGGAGATGTGGTTGATGCTTTGTGAATGAATTCCAGATTTTATTTATCAGAAATGATTTTCCTGTGCCAGTCGTTCCTTGAATTATCAATCTTAGTGGAGGTAGAAGGGTTTTGTTTGTTGAATGGTGTAGTATGGTGTAGTAGGATTTTTGGGCTTTATGTGGAATCCTTTATCATGGGTCATGGAAACTAATAGCTTATGGCTTATGGCCATTGCAAATGGAGGAGTAAGTTTGAAGTTTTTTTGCATTTGTTTAGACATTGCAATTGTATGTGTGGCTTGTAATTTGAAGTTTTTGCTCAAGTTTTATGAGTCTCATTGCATGGATGGTTTGCAGGGGAAGCCTCCTGATTGGCAAGATTTTGTTGGTATCATAACACTGCTTGTCATCAACTCCACTATTAGTTTTATCGAAGAGAACAATGCAGTAATGCAGCTGCTTCACTAATGGCCCGGTTGGCTCCAAAAGCAAAGGTCCTAGCTCCAAATGCACTAATTTTCATTTTATAAGTTCTCGTTTCCCTATCTAAGGCTGCTCTAGAATCCATGTTTTCATTTCAGGTTCTAAGAGATGGGCGGTGGAGTGAAGAAGATGTTGCCTGTCTAGTTCCTGGAGACATAATTAGCATTAAACTTGGAGATATTGTTCCTGCAGATTGTAGACTTCTCGAAGGAGACCCTTTGAAGATTGATCAGGTTATATGTTGTATTTTGTTTCCATAGCATATAAATTGATTGAGGCTTTAACAAAATTTGGATTAACACGAGTCTCTTATGATGACAGTCTGCACTAACTGGAGAGTCATTGCCAGTGACCAAGAATCCTGGTGATGGGGTTTACTCAGGTTCAACTCGCAAGCAAGGTGAACTGGAAGCTGTGGTTATAGCTACAGGAGTCCGCATCTTTTTTGGTAAAGCAACCCATCTCGTAGACACAACAAATAATGTGGGACATTTTCAAACGGTGCATTTTCTGCTAGCATTGTATATCTGTGACGCGTTATTCTCTTGAAGTTGCATATCAGGTGCAACTTTGTGTTTTGGGGTTCAGTTCTATTTTAATATTAGCCATGTCTCTACATGTTTTCAACTTGGCTTAAATTTTTTCCAGGAGGTGCCCGATGGCAGGAAGGAAAGTCCAGGAGGACCCTAGCAATTTGTTGGTCTTATGCCCCTCTTTGATCCTCCATGCCATGATAGTGCAAACACAATAAGAAGGGCTCTCAACCTGGGTGTTAGTGTTAAAATGATTACATGGAATTTCAGGAAATGGCTTCGCCTCTGCCCATGAATTATTATTTTCATCCAACTTCCACAAGCGTAGATATCTGGTGTACACCAAAACCACATTCCCGTCATACCCTGTCAAGTTCCAATCAGATATACAATCATGGCAGTATGGTTCGATTTAGGATTAAGAGGCCTCTGTGGCGTGCTACTAATACTCCATGTCCTGTTTTCCACATTTAGTGCGGCTACACCAGTTCGCATTATTATCAATCGGTTTTTGAGTTCGCTGGTTACACTAACCCAGTAGAAACTCCCTACAGAGAATACTCCTTCCCCTGTTGGAGCCGATGACAGAGCATTAATCGTGTGGAATGTAGTCCATTCATCCCCCTTTGAATCATATATTTTCACTACCAACAATCCTCCAGGGATTATTTCCCTCTTATTTATTCCAATCACAAAACTACAACGCCTGGTGTAGGTATCAAACCCCAATCGAACGAAATTGTGTCTGCAAACTCTAGTGCTAACAAACGTATCAATGCACTTTGACATTCCTTGGAACCCAAGAGAACGAAGGTTTTCTTCTGCATCTTGTTGCACAGTTGTGTTCGCAGATAACAACTCTTGAACATTTGGAACTTCAAAATCTAAATTCGGAGCTTGTGAATGAAGAAACCGCGTGTGGCAGCATCACACAGAAAAATACAGCAAACGAACGTCAAATTTAATAACGATGAAAAATGTTTTAACGGCCGTCAAATTTAGCTCAGTCGTAGAAACCTAGATCCACCACACACCACATTAAGGGCTTGCACTCTCACCACCATGTGCTAAGTAAAAATAAAATGGATGGATCAGGTCTTTCGGATGCAGTCTGATTTGAGATCAATGATGCAATCTGCCAGAAGAGTTAAAGTAAGACAGAAGATTGATCCAGTGATTTGAGATCAAGAGAAACTGAATACCCTACAAATGACACTATCGTAGCTCTAACATTTACTCTACCTTGAAACTGAAACTTCAACTCTCTGCATTTAAGGCTTATACAATAGCAAGTAACAATTTCAACTTCTGGTGGCAATTAATTTTGTGACTTTGTCTTTTGATTTGTCGAGCTGAACTCTCTGTTGATATGGATGTTTGTTGAAATATTGTTTGTTTGTTTGTCATCACTGAATTATGAATCTGAATCTGAATATGATATATCTTTGTACGTGTAGAAAGTTAAAATGATTTGTAATTTTGTTTTATAACGAGTACGACAGTGAAAATTCAATAATTCTTTTATATGTATAAAAATCACAATTTATAAAACCCTAGAACCCCTGTTTCTCATTTTGAATCCATTTCTGTTTCATTTCCTGTTTCCCATTTCTTATTTCAGAAGTATGCATCTCCACTTATTCCTTGAGGCAATGTGGATTGCATGTCTTTGGAGTTTGTTTTCTAAATGACATAACAATTTACTTGCTTACCAAACTATATACATTTTCAACTTATCCATCCATTTAACTTAGTCTTTTGTCTAATTCATTGATTAACTGATGAACCCTCAATTGTTTCAAAGGAAACTAATTTAATTTATCTTAAAATATATAATTAGCCACAAGAGAAAGGCCTTTTAAGTGATTCTATTTTTGTCCAACAAATATGAACATGGAATTCAATAAGTTGTGAGTACTTAATAAATTCACCCAAAGCAATTAGTTTCTTGTGGCTTAATTTTGCATTTTTGAGACATAAATATATTTTAATATTATGTTATCTATGATAGGTATTGTGCCCAAAATTGATATATTAAAGATAATAATAATTGGTAAATCCTCCCTTGGATAGTGTTCACAAGATAGTAAGAAATTTATGGAAGAAATAAAAAATTTATTAATCAATGTGACATATAACACATTTAAAACAAACATCTTGAAATTGATATCTATTGATTTGATGTTAGACCTAATATTATATATGGCAAGTTTTGGTAGGAAATTTGATGTATTTTGGAAAGGTTTTTTTTTGTCTAATCTTAATGTTCACAAGATAATAAGAAATTAATAAAAGAAATAAAAGAATTATTAATCAATGTGACATGTTACACATTTAAGATAGACGTCTTCAAATTAATCTCTCTTGATTTGATGTTTGACCTAATAATACACATGGCAAGTTTTGGTAGGAAATGTATAAAGAAACTGAGAATTATCAATCAAGATGACATTAACAATCTAAAATAAATGTCTTTAAATTGATATCTCTAGTTTTCTGAAAAGACCTATTCAAAATATCTGTACTATTTAAAAGTCGGTATCTGCCAAAAAGTAACAACACGATCTACTGTAAAAAGATGACTTTTTGATAAGCAGACAGTTAAGATGAATATATTGTTCTACTCCCCAAATACAGCAGTTCATGATAAATAAGCACGTCCCAGTATAACATTTTTGGAACAAATCTTGCAGAATTTAATCTTCAAGGCAATCCAGAGATTTTTTTCCTTTTTTTAAAGCTAGTCAAATCAAATTTAAGCAAGGTCCAATTTGGGATTGAATATTTATCCCTTACCTGGAATATATGTTGGAATCGTTGTCCTGCAGGCAGAGTTTGTTGGACATGGGGTATTGATCGATCACGAACTGGGTATAATTAGAAAATTCATGGACAACCGACTCCACACTCCTCCCACCAGGAATATACAGAAACTCATCCACATCGAAGAAAAAAGTCCAGTTGGCCATGAATCTGTATCTGTGCAAACAATCATTCACAACCAGAAACTGATTATGATAATACCCATCAAACTGTTCCTGTTCTTTTATATCCTGCAATGTCACCCTCCCAGCCTGCATCCACGGCTCCAGCACCTTCCTAACCTCAGAATGAACACCTCCCGCATCATGAAATACAAAGTGAGATCGCGGCCCAAAGAATTTGGCATGATAAGCCATCCATTCCCTCATTCTCTGCGGGCTCAGATCTCCATACAGAGAAGACCCGCAGTAGAGATAATCAAAAGGCGGCGCCGCCGTATAAACTGTGTGATTGTAAGCATTTTCTTTTTCTGTAAGCGCAACGATTCGCTCTGGTTCCCGGTGCCGCCAGCGCCATGGTGGGCATGCAGAACAAGTTCCCCTCCGCCGCCATCGTTTCCCACACCCTGCGAAAATGTGCAGTTGACGACCACTACTGTGTAAACCCTCCCGTAGCCCCAGTCGGGAGCATCTTATACGCCTTGCCTTTCACAGGTCGCAGGGTCGAATCCCGGGATCCACTCGCATTCGAACCCAGGCATTCCATAAACATGCAGCGGCTTGGAAGCCAATCCGATCACAGAAAAAGTATTTTCTCCACCCCTGTAGGCGCCCATCTGGATAAACAGGTAGGCCGCAGTGCCATATTTGAGGGGAAAAATCAACATGCAAAAAAAACCAATCGAAAAAACAGCGGTTAAAAATAGAAACGAAAAAGCTACGAATAAAAATTGCCTGCAAAAGTGAAAACGACGTGTAAACAGCAGTCAAAATTAAACACGTCAGAAAAACGTTCGGAAGGCTGTCAAATTTAACATCATTGCGGAAACGTCCGGAGGACCTTTACCATAGGGGGAACGCCTTCGGCGTAATTAAAAATAAAAAATTAATAGATGTTTCTATTTTATCATTAAATTATTAAGATGTTTGTATTTTATTAAAAGATATTCGGATGTTTCTATTAATTTTTTTATTCATATGCCAATTTTTTTATTTTCATTAATGTCATGATGTAACAAATTCACAATGAGTAATATTTAATTTATTAGTTTTCTTAATTGTTTAAAATTTAATATGATAAAATTTAGAAGTGCATCTAGATTCTATATACACAATATGCGCATGTTCACACACAAATGTATACATAATACATACATATAAGGGTTAAATTTTGAACATACATACATATAATAATTTGCACTCATATTTACATTGAATGTGTTCATAGTAATAATGACAGTTTTGCCGAATTCTTTCACGTCAAACAGGGACAACCATTTTACAAAGTATAAAATAGTAAATACGGTTAAAACACGCAAAAACATCTGGGATAGATGTCAAATGTCAGCTCTTTCCACATCTATACTTATATAGATATGACAAATGAAGTATATGTACTCATATATATGTAATCATTGAAATGTATGTACAACACTGCAAATAAATGCATAACATTTAATTAGATCCAACAAATAATATATACATATATATATAGTAAATACAGCTCCCGATGCTTAATTCAGACCAAATCCAATAATCAACAAATACACGAGTACACTCAAAACATATGAAACGACACTTAATAAATACAGGTATTCAAATATAAGTGTATATATGTACATGCATGCAAATATATATGAAATGTATGTACATACATACACAAAACTTTCACACTTGTCGTACAGCTTCAGCAATCAGCCTACTCCAAGTCCCAGCCTCCATCCTCCTAACCAGTGCTTTATTACAGGCAGAAATTGTTTGACAGCCAGCTATGACTATCAAACAATTTCTCAGTGACTGAACTTCTTAATGCCCTTCAACTTCTTAAACTTATAGTAATCTTGTGATCATTTTTGAAATATAAATGATATATAAATGGGTTCCAATCAGGAGTACATTTACCATGATTTTAGCTGTAAAATACTTGTAAATTTTTAAACCAACCATCAGGCATGACTTGCATATTGAAAATATGACCGTCATTTTTTACATAGATTTATAATATATATACAAAATATATAAATATATATTCAAAAAATAAATAACTAGAGATTAATCTTTTATATATTTTATTAATAGTGTATAAATTATATTATTTCATATTTTTGAAGGACAATATTTAAAAATACCCTCACCTAAAACTTGTTTGACAGACATAGATGGCCGTCAAATTTAACCCATGACTTCCGATAAATATTGCCCTCCAACTTATGCACAGCTGCACTATTATTATAATAATGATAAAATTCAACCCTCATTTCTTACAATGGTGTCTATATTTTAAATCAACAAGTTGGGAGAGACGGTGGTGTAACAAAAATCAAAGCTAAAATCATGAAAAATGGCGGTGTAAACGCAGGTGAACTGAGCTGTTTCACAAAATCAAAATGTGAAAAAGTCCACTCACTCATTCATCACAGAGCATTCAAATTTTCACCGTCTATATATATTATAAGCCTTCAAACACGTTTAAATTTTAATTTTGAATGTGGAGTACACAAATGTTAATTTTGAATGTGGTGTACACATGGAGAATTTTTTTCAATGGCAAGGTGTCACGAATAAATAATACAAACAAGCTTCGGTATACAGAGATGAAAACAACGAATGGTTAAAACATAAGAATAAACACCACCAAACGCGTTATGCTCTCATGAGCTTGAGAAATAAGATAATCAATGTACTACATTTACTATTTCCTTAAGGTTCGAAAGTATGGGGAATGCCGTAAGAAATATGTATACAATAGACAAAAGGAACCACATTTTTACCCTAACAAACAAACACTCCTGTATGAATACAAAATAATTTTCTGGGTAGACAATTCCCTGAGTAGAATGAATTTGTTTGAAAAGTGAGAAGCTTCATAGCTTAAGTAAGGACTGAATGAACATATCCTTACCTGCACTCGCTGCTCCTCCTCTCTAATCGCCAAATTCCATACTGTCCGCATTCTAGGGTGTGGAGCGCTACACGAAAAACAAAAAACCTCAAATTTTAGTGCGAATCAAACACTAAACTAATTTTATGTCTTTAAAGGGCAAACACTGAATCTTAGAATGAAATATTATAGCAAACGAACCCTAAATTATTGCTGTGAGAACTTAAACACCAGTGGAACTTAGCATGCATTTTTATCCGTCTCATTCGAGATTTTCCAAAGAGTGGGTATTCGGAACTCGAAGAACATGGTTTTCCATCTATTCTTGATCTGATGGCACACTATTCCAGACGAGCATTCCTTGAGAAATGGTGTGAACATTGATATAAGTATAAGCAATGAGGTGGCGTAGAAATAGAGAATGATGGACGTACGAAATGACAGCACTGATAGGGAAGGCACAACACGACAGTCTGACAGGCCTGGAAATTCAAATTATAAGTGCCTGTCAAATCAAAATAACAATCCTTCCAATCACCTGCGGAAATCAGTACAAAAATTAAAATATTCTCCAAAGTAGGTATAGCATTCAAGTGGGGATAAGGATTGAATGAGTTTAGCAAGATGCACTAAATGGATGACAGGAAGAAAACATTGTCACCTTGGTATTACAGGCAGGGATTTACCTAGCACTTTTTCTTGATACGCAGTGTAACCTCGGTGATTTTCATTCCGCACAAGCTTCATTTTCGCTTCGTATGGAAGCATAAAAGTCCGCCAACTTTGGTCGAAATACTTTGTCAAACAACTCTGGTTCAATTCCATGATTGACCACATAAAAAACCACAATCGATACTGGCCTGAATTCACATTAATGATACTGCACCAGAGAGGTAAATGAAATCCGGACATGCCTTAAATTTTTTATTAAAAAACAAAATGAAAAAGAACAATTATTAGGTAGGTACCTTGCGAATTGGATTTTTGATGCAATTGCTTGTTCGTTGACATATGATGTTTCAGTCGACAGAGTTGCAGGAGACATGAATGACCATTAATGTACACGTGGACGGTGACGATTGTATAGACTGTCAATGTCTCTATAACTTCAAAAAAACAAAATGAAAATAAATAAGTGTTAAGTAGGGGAAAGGAGCCAATGACCGTGAATGGCCCAATGACTGTTAGTAGTTATGTGAAACAAAGTGCCAATGATCGTTTGAATTAAAGTTAAAAATGAAATAAAAACTAGCCAATAAAGTAAGTCACATCAATAAATGAACCAATGAAATGATGACACATAAACAACCCATAAAAGGTGATTTTATTCTCAACTAATGGGTTGCCTTAAATTCCTTTGTATTCAAAAGTACTTATTTTAAATCCCTTAAAAATATATTCTTCACATACTCAAAATTTTTGAAAGAAAATCTGTATATTAAAAAAATCATGCTCTCTAAAAGGGTATTTTTATAAAAAAATTATGATTGTTAAGTGGCTCTAACAACCTCCCACATTATGATTCACGATGACTGGCTCTAACTTCGTGTTAAGGCAGCCTACTACCGAGGATTTGGATACCCTAGCACGATAGGGCACCACGATAATGTGGTTTAATCCGTGGGCTATACGAGAGCTTAAAACTTCCATCCGTAGATGGTTCCACAGCCGGTGTGGGCTGGTGATGCCACAATGGGCTAGGGCCCTCTCCCTAGGTAACTTAATTAAAAAAATATTACTCCATATTAAAATTAGTTAAATAAATAGAGAATAGTCTTTTATATATTTTATTAGTAAGGTATAAATAACATTGTTTTTTTAAGGATAAAATAAAAATATATCGTCACCCAAAAATTGTTAGATGGGCGTAAGTGGCCGTCAAATTTAACCCATGAAGGGAAGTTACTACACTTTCATCTGGTAAAAATTTTTAACCAATGAGAATTATTTATTATTTGTCAAAGGTTCTGTAGACACCAAATCCATACACTTGGGTACATTCTAGGTCCTAAAGCATACTAAGATATATATATATGATTCCTAAGCAAGAAAACTAGTGGTTGACAACTCCCTTTGACATCTTGATTGCTTTATCTCTTACACTTTATTGGTCATACATATCTAACAACTTTGTCAGCACTTGACTGATTTATTTTTTATGGCTTCTGGACACTAGCGCCCAGCTAGGATAGAAGCACCCAGGCACTCTTGTCCCTTCTGGGCTCCCATGTCCCTCCCTTTCTTCTTCTTACTCTTTTGGGTCTCTTTTACTTCTTGGTCACATTTTAACACTTTGGGTCGTCCTTTCAGTTGCAATTATGAAATTCAAACAAGAGAATCATATATATACTTAGTTACTTCTCTCAAATAAAGGGCCAAACATCATAAGCATTATCTATCATCACCTAAGCTTGCACAAAGGCACAAGAGCACTACAAGACATACATATAGCACATTCATACAAGGGACAAGGGTTGCATTGGTCTGCATACACAACATAGGAGGGGAGTTTATTCTATTCCATCATACACATTCTACATACTTGGTACAATCTAGATCTAGCCCGCTATCATCATGCAACTTGCACAAGGACAACCTAGGGCACAAATACACACACATGCACAGGAAAAGCTATATGGAGTTTGAGATGTAGTGCAACGCTCGGTCTTAAGTTGACTCTTCAGGTGACTGTTAGGGTCAGTTCGACTCCACATTCTGCATCTTTTTAAATTAGATTTAATGTGGTTTGTGGACGTGTAGGTATACATTTGTTTTGCAGGCTACATGTGCAATCAATGATCTAACAACAAAACCATAGTGACAAAGAGTGAGTAGAAGCGAAGATCCTCCAACACATAAAAGATCAGATTCTAAGCATTTGAGTAGACACAAGCACCCAGATCAATCATTGGCGCTTGGGGCGCTCTTATCCCCATGTGGGCACTTATATCCTATACATTACCAGGGTTCCAAACCCTCATCGAACCTTTACGACATTGTTCCCACTGCTCCAACAAATACACAAGTCTAAACCATTTCCGTTGTACAAAATCAACTAAGTCATCATTCCTCTCTCATTTGCTTAGATTTTTACATTGTTGAATGCTTATTGTTCGTGCATACTATACATAATTATAAAATATCATTAGTTACCATAGTTACTCTAAAATTATATTTAATCCAATTTAGATTAAATCATTTGGTGAGCCCATTCGCTCAAACCCTACCTTGCCTCAAGGCATTCTTTTTATGCCTATCACTTGTAGTGGCCGTTTCAGGTCTTCTTGAGAACATCAAGCTTCCCCCATCTACCCCTAAATTCCCTAAACCAATGGTTGCCTATGATAATCCTTCGAGTCTTTTGATAGTGAACACTCATACAATGAAGACACTAATGTCGATCAAGATCAACTTGACAAGCTCACTAATTTCCATTATGCTTTACGCAATCACCCTACGCATATTCCACATGTCCTAAATGGTATACTTGTTCTTCTACAAAAATCTCGAAATGGTACCACACTCCCTCTCATCGGTTCCTCCTTAGGCACCTTGACTTCCACCCCCCTTCCACCATTATTATTTCTATTATTACAACCACTACCGCTCCTCTCATTCCTCCCAATACTTCCCATACACAACTTGCCTCCTCTTCAGCACTCATGACCTAGCTTCTTTACATCATGATTTACAATCCCAAAATTTTCAATTACAACAAGCCACTTCATATTCCTCCCCATCTCTAGATTTTTCACTCCTCCTTCATATCCCTTTTGCACTGTCATCTCCTCTTATCTGTTGCCTCCTAACTTTGCCGCACCTAAGCTTCCCACCTTCAATGGCCATGGCGAACCTCAAGAGCAACTTCAATCCTTTCATGTTGCATGCCTTGAGTATGTTGATGACCTTACATTATTTGCCAAATTGTTTCCTCGAAGCTTACATGACTATGCTATGCAATGGTTCTATGATCTACATGTCCATTTGTTAATATCTTGTACATATTTAGTCGACGCATTACTTGCTCATTTTTCTATGAACATCGACACTAAGATATCCTATGCACAACTAGCTAAAATCAAACAAGGATCTAATGCATATCTTGTGGACTATATGTCTTGCAGTATAAGAACAACCTTGTCAAAGAAAATCAATTACAAATCAAAACTAAAAGAACAAAAATCATATAAAATTAATTAAAAATAAAAAATTATTAAGATGTTTGTATTTTATCAAAAAGATATTCAGATGTTTCTATTAATTTTTTTATTCATATGCCAATTTTTTTATTTTCATTAATGTCATGATGTAACAAATTCACAATGAGTAATATTTAATTTATTAGTTTTCTTAATTGTTTAAAATTTAACATGATAAAATTTAGAAGTGCATCTAGATTCTATATACACAATATGCGCATGTTCACACACAAATGTATACATAATACATACATATAAGGGTTAAATTTTGAACATACATACATATAATAATTTGCACTCATATTTACATTGAATGTGTTCATAGTAATAATGACAGTTTTGCCGAATTCTTTCACGTCAAACAGGGACAACCTGACCATTTTACAAAGTATAAAATAGTAAATACGGTTAAAACACGCAAAAACATCTGGGATGGATGTCAAATGTCAGCTCTTTCCACATCTATACTTATATAGATATGACAAATGAAGTATATGTAACTCATATATATGTAATCATTGAAATGTATGTACAACACTGCAAATAAATGCATAACATTTAATTAGATCCAAATTAATATATATATATATATAGTAAATACAGCTCCCGATGCTTAATTCAGACCAAATCCAATAATCAACAAATACACGAGTACACTCAAAACATATGAAACGACACTTAATAAATACAAGAATCTATTACAGGCAGAAATTGTTTGACAGCCATCTATGACTTCTTAATGCCCTTCAACTTCTTTAACTTATAGTAATCTTATGATCGTTTTTGAAATATAAATGATATATAAATGGGTTCCAATCAGGAATACCTTTACCATGATTTTAGTTGTAAAATACTTGTAAATTTTTAAACCAACCGTCACTCCTGAGTTGTCATTTTTATATAGATTTATATACAAACTAAATAAATATATATTCAAAAAAATAAATAAATAGAGATTAATCTTTTATATATTTTATTAATAGTGTATCAATAATATTATTTTATATTTTTGAAGGGCAATATTAAAATAATACCCTCACCTAAAACTTGTTTGACAGGCATAGATGGCCGTCAAATTTAACCCAGGACTTCTGATAAATATTGCCCTTCAACTTATGCACAGGTGCACTATTATTATAATAATGATAAAATTCAACCTTCATTTCTTAAAATGACATTTATATTTTAAATCAGCAAGTTGGGAGAGATGGTGGTGTAAAAAAATTCAAAGTATTTTGCAGCTAAAATCATGAAAAATGGTGGTGTAAAGGCAAGTGAACTGAGCTGTTTCACAAAATGTGAACAAGTCCACTCATTCACATTCTATATTATAAGCCTTGAAACACATTCAAATTTTAATTTTGAATGTGGAGTACACAAATGTTAATTTTGAATGTGGAGTACACATGGAGAATTTTTTCAATCAGGAGATGAAAACAACGAATGATTAAAACATAAGAACAAACACCACCAAACGCGTTATGCTCTCATAAGCTTGAGAAATAAGATAATCAATGTACTACATGTACTATTCGAAAGTATGGGGAATGCTGTAAGAAATATGCATACAATAGACAAAAGGAACGACATTTTTATCCTAACAAACAAACAGTCCTGTATGAATACAAAATAATTTTGTGGGTAGACAATTCCCTGAGTAGAATGAATTTGTTTGAAAAGTGAGAAGCTTCATAGCCTAAGTAAGGAGTGAAACATATCCTTACCTGCACTCGGTGCTCCTCCTCTCTAATCGCCGAGATCCCCAAATTCCCTACTGTCCGCGTTCTGGAGTGTGGAGCTCTCCATGAAAAAACGAAAAACCCCAAATTTTAGTGCGAATCAAATCTTAAACTAATTTTATGTCTCAAAAGGGCAAACACTGAATCTTAGAATGAAATATTATAGCAAACGAACCCTAAATTATTGCTGTGAGAACTTAAACACCAGTGGAAATTAGCATGCGTTTTTATCCGTCACATATGAGAATTTCCAAACAGTGGGCACTGGGTGGCTTTGCATCCATTCTTCATCTGATGGCACAGTATTCCAGACGAGAAATGGTGTGAACATTGATATTAAGTATAAGCAATGAGGTGGCGTAGAAGTAGAGAATGATGGACGTACGAATTGACAGCAGTGATAGGGAAGGCACGACACGACAGTCTGACAGGCCTGGAAATTCAAATTATAAGTGCCTGTCAAATCAAAATAACAATCCTTCCAATCACCTGCGGAAATCAGTACAAAAATTAAAATATTCTCCAAAGTAGGTATAGGCATAGCATTCAAGTGGGGATGATGCACTAAATGGATGATAGGAAGAAAACATTTGTCATCTTGGTATTACAGGGAGGGATTTACCTAGCACTTTTTCTTGATACGCAGTGTAACCTCGGTAATTTTCATTCCGCACAAGCTTCATTTTCGCTTCGTGCGGAAGCGTAAAAGTCCGCCAACTTTGGTCAAAATACTTTGTCAAACAACTCCGGTTCAATTCCATGATTGACCACATAACAAACCACAATCGATCATCGGCTTGAATTCACATTAATGACGACCGCACCAGAGAGGTAAATGAAATCCGGACATGCCTTACATTTTTAATTAAAAACAAAATGAAAAAGAATCGAGTTGTGAATTGCGATTTTTTAATGCAATTGATTGTTCGTTGACATGATGTTTCATGTCCTGCGCACATGGGGCAAAAAGCGCGCTTTAGCGCACTTCGCACTTCTCCACAAAGGTCTGCGACAGGGGGCCCGCGACAAAGAAGGAGCGCACCAGGGCCCTTCCATTCGACTACAGTGTATGTCAAAATCAATCAATTCGCCAATTTTTTAAAATCAACTTCTCGCTTTTTTCCCTCTGCTCTCCCGATGTGACATAGAATAGTACCAAGCTCGGCTAGGGTCGTCAGTATTCTCATGTGCGCAAAGCAAGGGTTTAGGCTCTTTGACGTCATCAAATGAAGCTAGACTTTGGGCTTCGCCCTTCCCCATGTGCTTGCAAGGCTTCATCGAAGAGTTGCAGAAGACATGAATGACCATTAATGTACACGTGGATGGTGATGATTGTATAGATCTGTTAATGTCTCTAAAACTTCAAAAAATAAAATGAAACAAGGCTATGATATGGCAAAACCCGTCAAGATGATGTTTTGTGGTGTGGGGGAGGAGTTTATTAAGCAATGAGTAGGGTCAATTTGCCAAGAGATTATTTAAATGCATTGGATTTGAAATCAATGTTGTAAAACTAGTATGATGCAACAATTGGATATGTACTTAGTGTTATGTGCAATGTTGCAAAACCAAATTATAATCAAGATATTTTTCAGGAGTATTTTCCAATTGAATGAGTAATGTCGTAATCCCAAATACTTTTCTAGACAATCATCAACAAGCGTGGATGTGGGTTCAATTGATTTGATATGAAGTGATTAGGATCAATAATCTATTGGACATTTTTCTAGCAATATTGTAGGTTGACCTAAAGATATCAAATAATTCTATGGCTATGAATTTAGGCTTGTTGTAATTCTAGGGCATAGAGAACAAAAGGATGAATTTAATTGTTTTGAAAATGAAGAATCCTATTTTTTAATGGTAGAATTTAGAGTCCGAAAAGATGACACAATGAAGATTTTTCATGAGAACAAGCTATACAAAATTATTCCAGGTTTTTTTGTCTTTACAATATTGATGTTGATTGTATGTTCACAAATTTATAACTTATCTAAAAGTTGACATTTAATTGTATCTCAAAATTTGAGATTATAGAATGCCCATATTTTGTATTATATATAAGCCTTATTAAAAAAATTATTTTAGTGTTCGAATAGTTCTACAACAATTGATCATGTCACATTTTTTTGCAACTAATGCAGCTGCTAGTGTTTAATTGTTATGCAATTTATTTTCTATTTTGGTGACATTTCAAGCAACATTTAATTCATTGACTTCAGTCAGAGGAGTGATGATAAATGCCACCTGATCTGATCTTATTGATCTCGTATTTTTTAAGACCATGCAAACATACATTATAATTTCAAATCAAAGTGCATTTATTCATTGCACTAAAGACACAAATTAATATTAAGCGTCCTTTTCAGACAAAACAATTTATAATATAATTGACAATCGTTAATAGTCTAGTGGGCCAACATAGACGTCATAATGGAGCCGATGTTGCGAGATGTTTTTACAACAATACAATTCTCTAAACTACTACTTTTGGTTGTTGAGTAGGAATGGAGCTCAACAACTCCATACCTTCCTGACTCATCTGCACTTTTGGAGGAGAGAGTATCTTAATTAATTGAAATTTTGTGGACAAACTCCCTAAGGAAAATATATCCATTACCAATGGTTAGAAAGTCCGATCCAAGTCTATGCTTGAATGCAATAAAATAAACATTATTGTCATTTTACAAACCAGGCCAGAAAGAACAAGAATAATAAATGCCTAGGTAATATTATGCATAATAATAGGTATCTATCTGCACTTCCTATGTTTGTAATATAATAATGAATGGGATCATGAGGCAGAGACTAGGACAAAGTGAAACTTGGATAGTCTCTCCCACCTGTGATCGCAGTCCCATGTGGCTTCACCCTAAGGTGTTGAGACAGATCTATTTTGAAGATTATGTTTCCCTGCCTTCCCTGCCTCTATCTTACCTCCGTGTAATGCAAATGCGTCGGACGGGATAACTCAATTACATACACAAAAGAAGGCTTGGTTTTTGCACAAGTATCAACACCCACATGAACCAAAATTCACACACGAAGGCCTAGTTTTTGCACAAGTATCAATGCCCACATCAAAAAAAAATTGGGCATCCATCTAGATGCCAGGAATTCCAAACGCCCAAATGACATTTAAAATCAATTACATGCAAAAATCAATTACACGCAAACAAAGGCCTGATTTTTGCAAAAGAACTAATACCCATATCAACCAAAACAATCTGCGCATCTATCCAAATCCGAGGACATTCAAAATTTTATTTTCCAGACCACCCATAACAGATCGATCCAGAAAGCGAGTCACACGATCCACAAAAATGTCAAAAAACCGGTACAATCCCAAGTTATTTGCCAAAAAAACTCAGATTTACAAATCTCATTCATTTTCAATAAATCAATAAACATCACCTGGAGAACGCTATTGCAGTAGCACATATTTCCAAAATTCTCCATCCTAAAATAACGCTCGCCCTCTGGGAATTGGTCACCTAATGCCTTTTCCAGTTTCGAGCCTGAGGCTTCCATTATTCTAATGAAGGGACTATCAGAGCCACTATTTTATTTAATTGGGTATCCTTTGAAAATACTTAGAATTCAATTATGCATCACAACAAATTGATAGGGAACCATAATTAACACTAAAAAGATCCAGTTTTCTTATATCAGAACGTTCGGCAGCGGCGTTGGAAAGGATTCCACCGGATAACGAGCTGTGCTATTTTTTTGCACTCCTGCAAATGGCTATACTAGAACCTTATCCACCGCGCTTGCCACTCCTACAACAACCTCATGTGGATTTTATGGGATGCGCAGGAAGCCGAAGAGCTGCTCCTTGCGGCCTTGGATTTGCAGTTCCCGGACAACATCAAGAAAATGCAAAGAATTTTTTGACAATGCGGATGATCTTTTGTATTTTCTTGGCCATCATATGTGAATATGCTTTTCCGAGACTGAAACCTGGCCGTTCATATTACTAAAATATTTTCCCGTGCAGAAGTCTACCATTCTTTATTTTTCTGATTCTTTCATGTAAATAAAATTGAAATAAATTCCTCTATTTTTCTGTAAGCGTATATTTCCTCTAGGGTTTGTACAGTTGTTTGTATATATCCACTTCAAAGAAGCTACCTAGGATTTCTTTGGGGGTCTATCCTTCTCCGTGTCAACGACTACAAGCTGCCAGACTGATCTGTCCTCCAGTTTTGGACAACCTCTGAAGCATGTTACATCCATTGATCTCTCGGCAGACTATAGTTTGTAGACCTAGTAACCGATCAAAATATGTTTGGTTAATCAACAAGTGAAAAGGAAGATTGTGACCATGTAAAGAGAAAGGGAGGAAAATAAACAACTTACCTTAGTGAAGGTTCTTGTAGGAGGATTCATCTCTGTAACATTTGATACGCATTGTGAAAACCCACTTTCATGTATGCATCCACAAGAACTTGTGTTTGAATTCATCTGATAACCAGACACATGACCAAAAGAGTGCACATTCAGTAAATCTATAACAGAAAAAGAACTGCTACACAAAGAATAGTTACCCATATTTCTCAACCCTACATCAGACACAAATTTGAGTCTTTCCTTCCTGTTCAATGAAAATGATTAAATAAATATGACATTCTCTCAAATCAAAAAAGAGAAAGGCTTAATTTGGAGCCCTCAATAGCAATCAAGGTTGTCATGAACAGTGACCATATTAAATGCGGGCCAGGACAAATTCTTTTCTAATAAATAGAGTAAAGACTTTGCATAATTATAGTGCATTGCCTTGGTTTTTACAACAAATAAAGGGAAATGTTGACCATCCAATGAAATGAAAGATAAATCATATTTAAAAATTATAAAAAAATATTATTTTTACATAAACTATAATCTAACAATGAAATATTCCACATGACAAATAATGATTGGAAAAAAAAAAACAGATTAAAGGATGTGTTGAAAGCAATATCCTTGTCTTCTACGCGAGATAACAAAATAAATGTTGAGAGATGATTGTATACCTTGTGAATTTTTATGCAATCTTTGGTCGAGATTGGAGAGATCGATGCATGCGAAGGTTACATATGATTAGGGGTATGTTGTAGTTGTTGACAGATGTGTATAAGTGGACGGTGATGATTGTAAAAAAGTGTCAATGTCTTTGAAACTTCAATCCTTGTCATCCACATTCTAAGCAAAGTGTCGAATGAGTCATCCCTGATTCTATTAGGGAACAACTTCAGCGTAATGAAATTGTTGCATGTACTACTTTTACATTTGAAATATGACAATCACTTCATATATGTTTATATATAAATAATATTGATATACATAACATCACTATTAAAATAGTTAAATAAATATAAAATTAATTTTTTATATTTTCTACTAGTTTTGGTAAAGAGGGCTAGGATTAAGTTTTACGGTTATTTGGACATTTTTGTGGTTTTAGTCGTAAAATACTTATAAATTTTTGAAATAACCATCACATAAAATTTACATATTTAAATATGACCATCATTTTTTATATACAGTTATATGTAAATTATATTAGTACATATTAATCCAATGAGTAGTGGCGTAACAGTCTTGGGTCTCCTAGTATTTGGAAGGTCCAAAGTTCAAATCTCAACTTCGTGTTAAGGCAGCCTACTACCGAGGATTTTGATACCCCAGGTGATAGGGCACCACGATAATGTGATTTACTTTGTGGGCTAGACGAGAGCTTAAAACTTCCATCCCTAGATAGTTCTATAGCCGGTGTGGGCTAGTGATACAATGGGCTAGGGCCCTCTCCTAGTAACCTAATAAAAAAAAATTACCCCATATTACAATTATTTAAATAAATAGAGAATAGTCTTTTATATATTTTATTAGTAAGCTATAAATAACATTGTTTTTTTAAGGATAAGATTAAAAATTTATCGTCACCCAAAAATTGTTAGATGGGCGTAAGTGGTCACAAATTTAACCCATGAAGGGAAGTTACTACACTTTCATCCTGTAAAATTTTTTTAACCAATGAGAATTATTTATTATTTGTCAAAGGTTCCGTAGACACCAAATCCATACACTTGGGTACATTCTAGGTCCTAAAGCATACTAAGATATATATATATATATATATATATATATATATATATATATATATGATTCCTAAGCAAGAAAACTAGTGGTTGATAACTCCTTTGACATCTTGATTGTTTTATCTCTTACACTTTATTGGTCATACATATCTAACAACTTTGTCAAAGACTTGACCGATTTATTTTTTATGGCTTCGTACACTAGTGCTTAGTTAGGACATAAGCACCCGTGCACTCTTGTCCCTTTTGGGCTCCCATGTCCCTCCTTTTCTTCTTCTTACTCTTTTGGGTCTCTTTTACTTCTTGGTCACATTTTAACACTTTGGGTTGTCTTTTCAGTTGCCAATTACAAAATTCAAACAAGAGAATCATATATATACTTAGTTACTTCTATCAAATAAAAAGCCAAACATCATAAGCATTATCTATCATCGCCTAAGCTTGCACACAAAGGCACAAGAGCACTACAAGGCATACATCTAGCACATGCATACAAGGGACAAGGGTTGCATTGGTTTGCATACACAACATAGGAGGGGAGTTTATTCTATTCCATCACACACATTCTACATACTTGGTACAATCTACATCTAGCCCGCTATCATCATGCAACTTGCACAAGGACAACCTAGGGCACAAATACACACACATGCACACAAAAAGCTATATGGAGTCTGATATGTAGTGCAATGCTCGGTCTTAAGTTGACTCTTCAGGTGACCGTCGGTGGTCAGTTTGACTCCACATTCTACATATTTTTAATTAGATTTAATGTGGTGTGTGGACATGTGCAGGTATACATTTGTTTTGCAGGTTACATGTGCAATCAACGATCTAACAACAAAACCATAGTGACAAAGAGTTCAAGTAGAAGTGAAGATCCTCCAACACATAAAAATCGATTCCAAGCATTTGAGTAGACATAGGCACCTAGACCAGATCACTAGCGCTGGGGTGCTCTTATCCCCGTGGCGCTTATATCCTATACATTACTAGGGTTCCAAACCCTCATCGAACCTTTATGACATTGTTCCCATCCTATTCCAACAAATACACAGTCTAAACCATTTCCAGGTTGTACAAAATCAACTAAGTCATCATTCCTCTCTCATTTGCTTAGAGTTTTACATTGTTGAATGCTTATTGTTCATGCATACTGTACATAATTATAAAAATATCATTAGTTACAATAGTTACTCTAAAATTATATTTAATCCAATTTAGATTAAATCATTTGGTGAGCCCATTCACTCAAACCCTACCTTACCTCAAGGCATTCTTTTTATGCCCATCACCCGTAGTGGTCGTTTTAGTCCTCTTGAGAACATCAAGCTTCCCCATCTACCCCTAAATTCCCTAAACCAATGGTTGACTATGATAATCCTTTGATTAACTCAACCTACATTCCTCTTGAAAACATTGAATCTTTTGATAGTGAACACTCATACAATGAAGACACTAATGTCGATCAAGATCAACTTGACAAGCTCACTAATTTCCATTTTGTTTTACGCAATCACCCTACGCATATTCCACATGTCCTAAATGGTATACTTGTTGCTACAAAAATCTCGAAATGGTACCACACTCCCTCTCATCGGTTCCTCCTCAAGCACCTTGACTTCCACCCCACCTTCCACCATTATTGTTTCTATTGTTACAACCACTACCGCTCCTCTCATTCCTCCCAAAACTTCCCATACACAACTTGCCTCCTCTTCAGGCATTCATGACCTAGCTTCTTTATATCATGATTTACAATCCCAAAATTTTCAATTACAACAAGCCACTTCATATTCCTCCCCATCTCTATATTTTTCACTCCTCCTTCATATCCCTTTTACACCTATCATCTCCTCTTATCTGTTGCCTCCTAACTTTGCCACACCTAAGCTTCCCACCTTCAATGGCCATGGCAACCCTCAAGAGAAACTTCAATCCTTTCATGTTGCATGCCTTGAGTATGTTGTCATGACCTTACATTACTCACCAAATTATTTCCTCGAAGCTTACATGACTATGTTATGCAATGGTTCTATGATCTACATGTCCATTCGGTAATATCTTTTACATATTTAGTTGATGCATTACTTGCTCATTTTTCTATGAACATCGACACTAAGATATCCTATGCACAACTAGCTAAAATCAAACAAGGATCTAATACATATCTCGCGGACTATATGTCTTGCGGTATAAGAACAACCTTGCCAAAATGACCAATATTCTAGCTGATTCAGAATTGCAAGACCTATTCATTCAAAGTCTTTTCCTCCACTTCAAGAGAGTGTCATTTTTGAGACTTCTCCTTCTTTTGATCAATTGTGTCACACACTCAAATTACACAATTGTATTTTGTTATCTATGAGAAAATTGAAGTATTATGATACTTCCTCCACTTCTTCTTCCAACAAGTTTCAAGCCAAATCTACATTCACACCATCTACTAATCCTATCAGCTCTAAAGCTAATGTCAATGTTGTTTCTACACCAACCACACTTCAATTGTAATCCATGAGGCATACTGTTAATAAGCTACCTTATGCACCTTGGTTCCTATTACCGCAACTCATCGAAATCAATCTAATTACTCTCCCTTCACCACTCGATCTAGACCCTTCTTGACCAAATGGTCATAATTATGATGAAAATACACACAATGATTGTCACCAATATAGTGGGATTTCCACTGATCATAATTTTAAACTCAAACATCTTATTCAAGATCTTATCGACAACAATGTCATCGAGCTTCCTGAGCCATCTACTTCTAAACTAATCAATGATAATCAAAATCTTAAAATCTTCAATGACCCATTACCAAAACATGACAAGATAACTATTGATTCCTCTAGCAAATCATGCATATCATGTTGTGCCTCCTCCTTCATTGGGGTCACTTTATTTTCTCATTACTACTACTGACATGCCACCACCAGTTATTACATTTTCATATCATGACTACCATGCTGCATTTTCCTATGATGAGCTACATATTAATGCTTCTATTGGTACTCATATAGTCAACAACACTATGGTCCATCCTTAAGCCTTTTCCAATGCATGTTCTATGGCACTCTTAGTGGCTATCAAATTTCCAAGCTCTTAGATCACATTTCCAGTTCCTAATTCTTATGGACATGTCATCCTTCTTATTATTGTTGGGTCCCTTACTGATTAACTAAAAATGGAAATAATGTATGCTAGTTAATCTAATCTAGGAGGACATATAAACATAAGAAATCAATGTAGTAATGCAGTATGTAAATGAAATAATAAATTAAACTAATGGAAATAGAATCCTTAATATGCAAGAGAGATAAGGAAAGAACTCAACTGATTTGACGAAGTGACAGATCATGTCACGGTGTGACTGAAAAATCGGAAGCATGAACGATTGTACAGGAGCCCCGAAAAGTATGGATCTGGATTGTTCCTCTGGACTGGAGTTCTTGGCGGGAATGGGGCACTCGTCTACAAACTAAGCGCACTGGTTTGTGCAACAAATCAAGAAATTATCTTTACAGGTTCGACAAATGATCTGAAACCCTCGATGTGTGTCACCTCAGGTTCGCTGCTTCATTTTAAATATTGTTGATAATCCAAGATGAATGAAAGACCTGTAAACCCTAGCAAACATCAATCCCTAAAATGAAAAATGCACATGCAAGGGACAAATTGACCTCAATCATGATAATAGTGGACTTACTAACTAAATGTTGCACTACATTTTAGACCCAAATGTAGTCCTCTCTAGTGTCTATATGTGCATGCCCTAGGTTGCTCTTGTGTCAGTCGTACTTTGTGATGTAGCGAGCTAACTATGTGTAGAAAAATGTAATAAAATGGTGCATGGAATAGAATAAATCCTCCCCTATGTTGTGTGTGATGCAGATAACCCAAGCTTTGTCCTTATGATGGAGCTATGTGGATGGAATGATCTCCAATGCAATAGATGGATGCAACTCTAGGTGGATGATAGTAGTGATAAGTGCTTGGTCCCTTATTATGGTCTCATAACTTTATATTTATAGGGTTCTCTTGATCTAATTTCCTAATTTACCCCGAAATGGATGACCACCAAAAAGATAAAGACCTAAAATGGCTAGAAAGTGCCCAAAAAGTGGTATGAAAATTCAATAAGGGTCGGGTACCCTGTGGGGACCAGGGTGCCCCAAGACACTGGGCACCCCATTCTAGGTTAAAATGATGGGAAGTGACAAAAACTAGACTAGGCATGTGTGTGGTGGAGGTCGGGAATGACACTGGAAATAAATAAAAATGGCCAAGGGATGGGGGTTAATTAGTACTTTCTTCTCTCAAAACCCTCTAAATAGTAGTATGAGACCGAGACTAAATATGACTCAAATTGCATGATTTTAAGTCTACATTTTCCCCCACTTTATGATGGTGAGTGGAAATCTCGGTAACATAAATTAGATAGAGATGCATACCTAAAAACCATGCAGATCGATGAAGAAGGTGTACCAAAGGACTAGAAAAAGCGTGGAATGACAAAAAGATGATGGAACATGAAAACTTAAGATGAAAAATGCAAAAAAAAAGTGATGAGAGAAAACCTAGGGTGGAAACACGTGTGTAGTTGTTGTTGTGTGTACTTGCATGGTTAGTATGCAAGGTGTGTCATCGTGAAGTGTTGTTATTCTTTGCCGCTTGTTGTTGTTGTTGCCCTCAATTTGACTGCTTGTTTCTCATACGACCGGACCTACAAGGAGAAAATGATCAAGTAGTCAAATATATATGTATGTAAGTGTAAAAATGCTATGTAAAAGACACATGTGTATGTATGTAAAAATGCATGTAAATGTAAAGTATGCAAAATGAAAAGTGTAAATGGAACATGTGCACCTGATCCATATCGAGAGAAAGGGTGTAGAAGGATATCATGTACTGTTGGGGTTTTTGGGTGATTCGATGCCATAGGCCAAAGAAGTATAAGGAGGAAATGCTCTGTGTCCTCTAACCTTTAACTACTTCCCTGAACTTTGTGAAGAGATCTTTGTACCATCTTGGTTTTTAGACGACCCAACGCCGACAGATGAAGAAGTACTAGGAGGAATTTCGTTGTATCCTCCAACCGTTAACCGCTCCTTCGAATTCTAAGGACACCATGTCCTGTAAAATCTGTCGTGTATGAAGTTTGTATACTGGTATGAACTCACTCGATGTATGTAAACCCACAATGCTAAGGGTAGAAAGTGCACTAAACTGAACCTGTGTAAACGTGTTGTGTAGAGTGTAAAAACCCAAATGAAGCCCCCATCTTTGGGGGTGCATGAACATCACTGATAGGAGAATGTGGCCCCAAAAGAGGAAAAATCACATGAACATTGAACCCTACAGGGGGAAGGGAAAGCACTTGGTAGAAAACTAAGGTGTACACAAACAAGATGGCTAGCCAAAATATGTGTTAGTACAAAAAACATGCATGTAGAAGATAATATGTAAGCTACATAAACAATGTGTAAGCTACAAAAAAAAGTAATGTAAACACACAAGAAGATAAGTAAGCCACACAAAGCTGTTCGCAAACATGGGACATCACTCACAATGTAGCAAGGCTATCATGGCTGTAAATAACAAGCAAGTGTGCACACCAAACATAGGGAAAATCCCGCATACAATAAGAAAACAATGGCAGACAAGTATAAACAAACAAAAGAAGTAGTCATGGTAACATGCAATCCTGCTAAACAAGTGTTGCACATGGAAAACCCATTAGAATGTTAGAAAAATAACCAATATGTCAAAGTATGAATAACCAAGTGATGTAAAGTGCTCAAGTACAAAAGGAGACAATAACACCTGAAAGAGACGAATGTGGATGCCCCCAATGACCAGAGTAGGAAGGGTAGAAGGAGAGCATCCATCCTATGTGTAAAGGATCTATTGTTGTGATCACAACTAAAAAAAGACATGAATGCGCATGTGTGGATGGTATAGATAATGACATATAATAAATCAATCTAACATGTGTACTAAAGTGATCATGTAAAACACTAGGAAATAAGAGTAAATGCCCTTAAGACAATGCAATATGCTATGGATGGATGGAATGGAAGGAAATATGGAATCATAGGAGCTGCGTACCTCCCAAGTGAATGGAATGGTATGCAATGAGGTTCATTTTGTTTTCCCCACGCAGTAGTCAAGAATGAACCATAAATGAGAGTGCATCATTAGGAAATGGTCGAAGTGTATGTTGTGTATAACGCGCTATGTTGACTATGTATGTGTAGTGATGAAATATGTCCTAGCGATGATGTTTGTGTGAACCCTATAGCTGATGTGTATATCACGACTTTATGAATGGATGAGTGATGATTTATCCCTAAGCGTATATCGCTACATGATGAATGAACAAGTGATGATTTAGCCCTAAGCGTATATCACTACATGATTGATGAAGGGAGGTGGTGATTTATCCTAAAGTGTATATCGCTACAAGATGGTAGAGTAGGTGACCATTTAGCCTATAGTATATGTCACTATCCTAGAAATTTTGTGTGATGATAGGTCAAATCGTAAATGTGTGTTGAGTGTAAGGTCCATTTGATTTGTAAATCCCCTGACAGTCGAGTATGGACAAAGGAACTAAAGTGTGTCACAGGGTAGTGAGTGCAACGCGTAGAAGAAGATATAATATATATAATGATGAAATATGACCATGTGATGAGTATAATGTGTAAATACGTGATATGCAAAATGTGATGCAAGTTGTGTAGAATGCGAATAGTGTAATATGTATAAGGGCATGTAATGTATGTAGATAGACAAATAATGCAACATATAAGATGATGTAATACTAGGCTCATATGTCATGAAGAATAGTATATTATATAGAAAATGTGTGATGTGAAGATGCATAGTGTATGATGTAAGGCATATGACACTAGATGTAGTATAGTGACATTATGTATAGAATGCAATGCAATATGTGTAGATAACCAAATAGGATAAAGTATGCTAAAAATGAATAAGATGTAATGCGAGTACTGGAGATAATAGAAATATGACATATGTATGATGACAACTTGTACGATGTGTGATGTCTATATTGCAACATGTGGGGTTCATGTGTGGTAATCCCTCAATAGTTGAAAGTGTGAACCGAAGCACAAGTGTGTGTCATCGTAATGACAATGCTAGAACGTCCCAAGCGGAAATTCCTATATGAAAATGCAAATATGATAGATGTATAAATGCTATGATGAGTGAGGGGGGAGTATTAGGTGTTATGCCCCCCCATGTAATGAAATGAACTGACCATTAACAACAAATAATGAAGGTTTGGTATGTAATGTATGTGGTGATGAAGGCGTATGATGATGAAATGTATGCATATCGATGCCCAGATGAGATGATAATAAAATGAAGTATGCGTAAATATGGGTGTGATATAGTACTATGTAAGGATGTAAATGATAATAAGAAATGTGTCTATGATGGTGAATGGGGGATGTGAATACTATGCCCCCAATGTATGCATGGTGAAATAGGCTATCATGTAATGTCATCTACAAGATCATTGCTCTCAGGTTCATAGTCGAATGGGTAAGCATTAATGACTTGATAAGCAATAATGTCGGGTGGATCGCGTAATGAACCATTGAGGCATGAGTTGTACATGCCCATAGCATACTCCTCATTAGTGAATGGAGGAAGTGGGAAACCGTGTGTGTACCAATGAGTGAGATTTTGTGTGTATCCTAGGAAAGAGCTATTGTAGATGAAAACACATCCAAAAGGCATAGGAAAGGAAATGTCTATATGATCTGGATCTAGTATACCCCAAATATAATCAAGCCATGATTTTCCTAATGTAAGTGATGAAGAGCGAGGAGTACGTGATAGATAAACTATAAGATGAAAGACATGCAAATCATAAGTAGCAAGTGATATGAATAAATCCATAATAAAAATGAGGAGTATGTGATGTAGGATAGAGGTCCTCAAAAGAAAACCCTAAATGGGCTAGACCCTCATGTGTACATATAGTGTCATTGCATGTAGGATCAAATGGAATGTGTTCCCAATATGAGTAATTCATGAAGAAAGTGCAAGTAAATGGTGGGTGTGTTGATGTAGGTGGTGCAGATGATGGTGCGAGTGATAAAGCAATGTCCATGGACTGGACATGCCCTTGATATAGAATCATAGTGGTAGTAGTAGTAGGTGGCATAGAAGAAACTACACCTATCACACAAATGGTACTTGTCGAGTGGTGGTAAGTGAGGTGGTTCTTCTATAGGTTGGGGCTCATCTATAATGTCTGTGCGTGGAATAGGAAGACTGGTATTAGGAGCCCTATCATAATACTAGAAGGAGTCACAATCACAAAAAATGGTGTATTCAATGCCATCATGTAAGAATTTGACACAACTATGCATAGTAGAGGTGACAACTTGCATGGCATGAAGCCATGGCCTACCAAGTAGACAATTGTAAGTGATAGGGAAATCTATAACAAAAAAGGTAGTGTGGACAGTCTTTGGACCAACATTGATAGGCAATGTAACATGACCAAGACATGGACAGACAAAACCATCATAAGCACATAATGAAATAGAAGATGGACTAACGTCACAATTGGAAAGACCTAAAGCTTCAAGGAATGACATGGGACACAAGTTGAGTTCAGATCCATTATTAATCAAATTACATTTAATGCCTACATTTTGAATATGCCATATGATATGTAAAGTCAAGTCATTATCAAAAGTATGAACATCAGCGGGAAGATTAGACTTGAACACTATATGTGAAGAAAATGCATCAACAAATGTATGATAAACCAAGTCTGGGTGCATGTCAGGACAAATGCAAGTAGTAACAAGAAGATGTTGTAATCTATGAAGTAAATCAGGATGAGCAAGCAAATAGTCATTGATGGAGATACTCATGATGACAAAACCCTAGGATGACAAGAAATGAATGAAGAAAAAGTATGAATGAAGGAAGTGTTGAAACATGGGGTTCACCAAAATGATTAACTAAAAATGGAAATAATGTATGCTAGTTAATCTAATCTAGGAGGACATATAAATGCAAGAAATCAATATACTAAAGCAGTATGTAAATGAAATAAGCAATTAAACTAACAAAAATAGAAGCCATAATATGCAAGAGAGATAAGGAAAGAACTCAATTGATTTGATGAAGTGATGGGACTGTGTCGCATGATTATGATTGGAAAATCGGGAAGTAGGAATGACTTTAAAGGAGCCCCAAAAATTATGGATCCGGACTGCTCCTCTAGACTCAAGCTATTGGAGGAGGATTGGGGTACTTGGGGTGCTCTGGTTTGCAAACTGGGTGCCCTAGTCTATGCAAAAACTCTAGAAATGATCTTTATAGGTTTGACAGATGATCAAAACCCTCATTATGTGTCACCTCAGGTTCACTTTGCTTCACTTTAGATATCACTAATAATCCAAGATGAATGAAAGCCCTGTAAAACCCTAACAAACATCAATCCCTAAAAATAAAAATGCATATGCAAGGGTCAGACTGACCTCAACTACCACAATAGTGGACTTACTAACTGAGTGCTACACTACATTCCAGACCCAAATGTAGTTCTCTATGTGTGTGCATGCCCTAGGTTGCTCTTTTGCCATTTGTACTGTTTGATGTAGCACGCTAACTATGTGTAGAAAAATGTAATAAAATGGTGCATGGAATAAAATAAATCCCCCCTATGTTGTGTGTGATGCAGATGACCCAAGTTTTTTCCCTTGTGATGGAGCTATGTGGATGGAATGATCTCCAATGCAATAGATGGATGCAACTCTAGGTGGATGATAGTAGTGATGAGTGTTTGGTCCCTTATTATGGTCTCATAACTTTATATTTATTGGGTTCTCTTGATCTAATTTCGTAATTTACCCTGAAATGGCCAACCACCAAAAAGATAAAGACCTGAAATGGCTAGAAAGTGCCCAAAAAGTGGTGGGAAAGTTCAAGAAGGATCGGGGCACCCTAGGTGGGACCAAGATGCCCATGGGCCCCCAAGATGCAACCCGGCACCTTGATCTAGGCTAAAATGATAGAAAGTGATGAAAACTGATTGGGCATGTGTGCAAAGGTGGCTGTTGGGAATGACGCTGAAATAAATAAATAAAATGGCCAAGGGACGGGGGTTAATTAGTACTTTCTTCTCTAAAAACCCTCTAAATAGTAGTATGAGATCGAGACTAAATATAACCCAAAGTGTGTGATTTTATTTCTACACTTACCATACCTACACCATTCCTTGTTACATCTTAAATCAAGCACTTTGTGACGTGGTCCTAGGTATCCCTTGGCTTCGGGATTCCCAAGCTATCCCTTCCATGCTCCACTTGCGTCTTAAGTTCATTCATAACAAGAAAGTTTTCACCATCTAAGGTATTCCACCACACACACCATTACCTAGGCCCACTTTCACCTCTCTTTCAGCCCCATTCATGACATCTAGGTCTCATGCACCTCTCAAGCCTAAATATATCTCTACACCTAGCTCTCCCATTCATATGTGACCCAATCGACCTAAGTCCCCTACCCAGGCATCCTGTTCCTATATGTGTTCTCCACCTCCTTTACCACGTCATTCTCCCTCACGTATGTATATATACTCTCCTACACCACCGGTCCTAGACCATGGTCATATGCCTTCTCCTCGGATACCAAATATGGGGCTCTCACTCTTTCTTTATCGTCGGATAACTTTCTATCACTCGCACACTTGGGGGCATCACACTTTCTCCTCCCCCATCACTATTTGTTGTCTTTATCATCTACTCTACTTCACACTCTGTGTTTCATGATAAATATTTCCTACCATCTATTCTCAATCACATACAATACCTTTACTACCTAATGATGCACTTGTGTTTTCACGGTTCATACATGATTTTTTAGGGCATGAAATGAACCTTACTTGCACACTCGAGGGCATCACACTTTCTCCCCCTTCCATCGGGTGAGTGCAACAAGTTGGGGGACAAAAATGGGTCATAAGTGGACGTCATATTGCAAATAACAACATAATATCAACTTGTAGGGATTATTAGCAATGCATACACTCAAAATTAGAAAAAGTTATAATAATATGAATCGTAGCATCCGAATCTAGTTTCTAAAATACTAATTTTTTTAAAAATGGACAAGTTTAGCTATATTAAACACTCAAAATTAAATGACTTGGTATTTTTTTTTTAAACGCCTATAAGATTGTAGTTCGTTTGCCCACGATTTGGATGACCAAAAATATATATATATATATATATATATATATATATATATATATATATATATATATATATATATATATTTCCTTTGGTGAGAAGTTAGATGCCGCTATCTATCTTGGGATAGATTTTATTTTGTATTTTTTTGAGCAATATTTTATTTTTTATGATTTTTTTCAGTGAAAGTGGTCTCAAAACATAAAGAAAATTTTTAGTTTGCCCGCCATAACTTCATCAAAAATATTGAAATCAAATAATTTTTTTTTGAACATGTATATAATTTCACCACAGTTGGGATGGTATAGGTTTTATCACATTCTAACAAGTGAAACAAAATTTGCGAGTCTTAAACATGACACAAGCATTCACAGAAAAAGTGTCTTAAAGACCTACTATTAGTAAAAATTATAAAATGATATTTATCCTATTCTATTCACTTTAAAATCAATAGTTCTAAAAAATCTAATACCTCCCCTACGCGATGGTACCATTTTTATGACATATTTTCTTTTCAAAGATGGTTCAAGTCCGTGGAAGACTAAATTTGATGTTTTGTTGTTTTTGATGTAAAATTTAAGATTTGATGTCCACTTAATTGTCCCCCAACTTGCTGCACTTACCCCATCACTATTTTTTTCTTTATCATCTGCTCATAACTTATCTACTACACTTCACGCTTAGTGCTTCATGGTAAATCTTTCCTAAAGAACACCTTTTCCACCCAATGACACACTCTTGTTCTACAGATATTTGACTGTTTAGGGTGAAATTCCTAAATGAAGCTCACGTCATGCACATACACTAGAGGGTAATGCGCCTCCCTTCATCTACATGTTATGCACTAGGGAAAGAATGTTATGATGTATATGTATTGATGGAGATGCCGACATGTGGCACACATCCCCTTATCTTATTATATCATTCATTTATGATTTATTATGCTTAAGAGGTCGGCCTCAATATTGACCATAGGTTAGAATGGTATATATAGGGGTTAGAAGGTTGTAGTTAATCATCATATTGAGTATTGGAGTGTTATTGTATGGTTTGGAGGTTACCCCCTCGAAGTGGTATTGGAGGTTGCCCCCTCAAAGTGGCAAAGCTATTATATGAGCATATTGTCATCATTTATCTATATTTTGGTGTTCTCTCATGTTATTCTGTTGTATATGTTCTAATTTATACAAGTAATATCCTTACAAGTGGTATCAGAGTAGTGATCCGGGCAATTTGTGGGATGAAACCCTAATGTTGGTGATTCATCTATATCTGAAGATTGACTTGGAATTTTTCAGATATTTTTTTGTGGGGAGTTGATACATAGTTCAAGTGATCTTCCCTCCAAATTTCAGAGTTTTTGGAGCTGTTTTGCAAAAGTTGTGTCCGTTTTAGGGTTGAAACCCTAATTTTATGGTTTCATCTATATCTTCTGAATAATGATGAATTAGGAAATTTATTTTTTTGGGTTGATGGTATGATATTCAAAGGTGATACCACTGAAATTTTAAAAAAATTGGATCTATTTTGTCAGAGTTATTTCATTTTTATTGTTTTTCACTATTTTGCTCCACAGGCCGCAATTTGAGGAATTTTCCTAAATTTCTTACATTTTCAAAACCTCTCAAAAATTAAATTGGGGTTTATGTTCTATGATTTCTGATGTTTGGCCAACCTTTAGCCGAAAGGGTTAGAAATTTTTTTGATCAAAAGGGTCTATTCCTAAAATCCCTAGTTTTGTGGATCATGGGGATGGTAGCTTTTTTTGGAGATGGCAGGATTGATGCTAGAGAATGGTGGAACAAATTTAGGGACAAATTCTCTAAACCATCAGATATTTGGTTATTCAAGTTGTGGATTAGTGGCCTTGCACAGATTTGCTTTTCTAAGTTAGAAAAGGAAAAGTCTAATTGGTCTTTGAAGGAACTGGAACAAGTTTTCATGGACAAATGGGCAACAAAAGAAGAAGAAGAAAAAGAAGAAGAAGAAAAAAAAGAAGAAGAAGTAGAAGTAGAAGAAGAAGAATCAGAAGCAGAAGCAACATCAGAAGAAGAAGAAGAAGAAGAAGAAGAAGATGTTGATGATGAAGCTGCTACATAGGATAGGATTTCATATGGGTGGTTGGATGATCGAGCTTGGCGCAAAGTGTGCAATAATTTAAAGCACACTCATTATATGGCTTCTTCTTATGTTTCGGGGACAAAACATGTCAAAGAGGGAGGCAATGCTATGTACCTTGGGATATAATATTATAATGTATATGGGTTGATGGAGATGCTTGACGACATGTGGCACACATCCCCTTAGTTATATGTATGGGTTCACATGGGATATAATCTTATGATGTAGATGTATTGATGGAGATGTCGATATGTGGGACACATCCCCTTATCTTATTATATCATTCATTTATGATTTATTATGCTTAGGAGGTCGGCCTCAGTATTGGCCATAGGTTAGAATGGTATATATAGGGGTTAGAAGGTTGTAGTTAATCATCATATTGAGTATTGGAGTGTTATTGTATGGTTTGGAGGTTACCCCCTCGAAGTGGTATTGGAGGTTGCCCCCTCGAAGTGGCAAGGCTATTATATGAGCATATTGTCATCATTTATCTATATTTTGGTGTTCTCTCATGTTATTCTGTTGTATATGTTTTGATTTATACAAGTAATATCCTTACAAGTGGTATCAGAGCAGCGATTTCGGCCAAAATTAGGGCAAAAACCCTAATTTTTGTTTCAAATATATCTTGAAGAGGTATATATTTTTTTCCAATTTTTCATCATAATTTGGAAACACTCTAAGTCAGAATATCTGAAAATTTCAGCTCCATTGGATCTGTTTTGCGGATGTTATTGGTGTTTTAGGTTTTTTCATAAATTCACTTTTCAGAAGCAAATTGTGGTATTTTTTAGCAAAATTTATATTTTCGGAAAGCTCTTGAAATTTCAGTTAGGGTTTGTTCTTTGTGTTTTTATCCATCTACCGAAATATTTTCAGAATTCCTAAACCCTAATCATGATCACGGGGATAACAAATTTTTATGGAAATGGTGAGATGGATGCTAAAGAATGGTGGATAAAATTTAAGAATATATATTTCTCATATTTCATGACAAGGAATAGGTTTTCACATTATCTTGGTGGTCCTGCATGGATTTGGTTTTCTGAGTTAAAAATGACAGGAAGGATTGGTCTTGGGAGGAAATGGAACAACTTTTTATGGATAGATGGGACCACAAAGAGGAAGAAGAGTCAAAGGAAGATGATGGGGAAGAATATATTGAAGAATCAAGAGAGAAAGAAGATGAAGAGGAAGGTGAAGAAGATTCAAGGGAAGATGATGGTGCAACATATATTGAAGAATCAAACGCAGAAGAAGTTGAAGAAGACTATGAAGAAGAGGAAGAAAAACAAGATATTGATGCAGAAGAAGATATTATAGCTCCCAAGAAGGAAGATACCATATTTCAGTTTCATGGATGCATTCAAAGGAATAAGATAATTGTTTCCATAAACCCTAACAACAAGTATAACTTCATCAACAAGGATATGGCTCAACATCTACATATTCAAGAAAGTAATATCAAAGAAGCTCAAGTGAATGGTAAGAAAATTCAAGTTTTTGAAGATTTAAAACTTACTATGGACAAATATACTTTACATTCAGATTTTTTTGCCTTATATATGGATGGTTTGGATATTGTTCTTGGGTATCCTTGGTTAGAGACATTGGGGACAATTAATATTAATATGAAAAATAAGTTTATGAAGATTTGGTACAAAAAGAAGAAGGTCACTTTACAGGATATCAGGCTTAATGGAAATCAAAGAAAAGTCAATATAGACCATGAGGATGATTTAGAATATGGAGAAGAAGGGAATAAGGATGATTCAAAAGAGGAACATGAAGAAAAAGAAGGAAATGATGATTCATCTACTCAAGAGAAAAAGAAAATATCAAATGCAAAGGTGGAAGAAGAAAAGAAAGTTCAGAAACAGGTTGATAAGGTTGAGGATACTACAACTACAACATATGGAAATCCACGTCAACATGAGAGAAAAAAATCATGGAGATATCCCAGGGCACATCATATTTCCAACCAATATAGATATACAGGTAATTGGAGGAATAATCACTTTATTTATACAAGGGATCAATGGAGCAACAATTATGAAGCATGGAATCCTTATTATGGTTATCCTTATTATGGTTATACATGGAATCCTTATTATGGTTATGCATTGAATCCTTATGTTGGTTATGCATGGAATCCAAGGATGATAAAATATGGTCATGAATGGAATCAAAGTAGTGCAACGAAATATGGATATTAGTTCAGATATGTATCATCTACCAGGATCACATATGGATGGATGATCGATCATGGTGCAAAGTGTGTAAAAATTTACAACACACTCATTACATGGTTTCTTCTTATGTTTCGGGACGAAACATGTCAAGGAGGGAAGGAATGTTATGCACCTAGGGAAAGGATGTTATGATGTATATGTATTGATGGAGATGCCGACATGTGGCACACATCCCCTTATCTTATTATATCATTCATTTATGATTTATTATGCTTAGGAGGTCGGCCTCAGTATTGGCCATAGGTTAGAATGGTATATATAGGGGTTAGAAGGTTGTAGTTAATCATCATATTGAGTATTGGAGTGTTATTGTATGGTTTGGAGGTTACCCCCTCGAAGTGGTATTGGAGGTTTCCCCCTCGAAGTGGCAAAGCTATTATATGAGCATATTGTCATCATTTATCTATATTTTGGTGTTCTCTCATGTTATTTTGTTGTATATGTTCTGATTTATACAAGTAATATCCTTACACTAAACATCTTGCATATCACACCGCATTATCACCTTCACAAAGTGTATACACATCTTGGTTGTATTTACTCTTGTTAGCTTATACTATTTGCATGTTGCACTTTGTTTCCTATGCTAGTCAAATACTTAGTATGTCATTATATTTTTCTATACACACATGCACATTCACATGGTACCTTGAGGTGAATGTAGGAATTTTATAGATTTTTACATGATGCTCGACACTATTCTTTACAGGTCCCACTGAGGCTCTTGGGGGCATCTACCTTTGCTTATCTCATACTCCACAAATAACAGGTCCTACTGTTATAATACTTAATACTTCTTAGCACTATCACATACTTTTTCAGTGAATCTATACATGCTTTGACATACTGTTTACCTTTCTAACATGCTTATGTGAGTGACAAATCTCAAGAGCCAATACTAGTAATCATTTGATTTGGGTAACGAATAGCGAGTAACGAATAATAGGTACCCAAACCCAATGCAGAGTGAGGCAGAGTTCGTGAGCCGTGTAATAGGCGACCATCTCGCGCGGTTCGGAGGGCACTTAATTTGTAGCTCGTTGACCCCTATCCAATTCTTAGGAACAACTAACTTATGTTATAAGAACCAAAGAAATAATTAATTATTTCATAAATAAAAAATAATAAGTGCTTCATGTGTGTAGCATTTTCCTTGCAAGATTCTATACAACCATGGTTATCCGTTACTTCTTTATTGCTATTATATGATATTGTTTTGCATGGGATATGCCCTATGTTATGCTTGATCATTGTTTGCTTATGGCCACTTTGGTCCTAATTATCTTGTGACATTATGATCGATGTCCCATATATGCAAATTGCTTTTCACGGTCCCTTTTGTCTTCATCGTTATTTGATACACTGTATTCCATTACATGTTAGCTCTTCTAAGCTAACACTTGTTCCTAGCCTATATTGTTTGCATGTGCCTTAGTTTCTACCATGCACATCGCCTACCCCGTACATGTATCTGATCCATGGTATGTATATCAGTTATAGGTCCTCTCATTTGGGTTGCATCCTCCTACATTCGTCACATGCACCCCAAATGAGGGGGAAACTATTGGGTGAAAAAATCACCCTTCTAACAACTCAAATCTTCGAACAAAAAACATAGAATAGAATTGGAAAATGCACATAGTCACAGAGTGGTCCAAAATCAAACTTGGATCACAAAAAAAAAAAAAACGACACCATGGCCCAATATTAGATAGGAACGGTGGGTGCTTGTGTCCTAGGGGTAAAAAAAAAAGTTTCTCAGTTCAACATAGTTTCCAACAATTTATAATACGGATCCACAGTATCAAGCACTTGCCTTCAATTACATAATCGGCTATAATTCAGTTACATAATTGGCTACAATTGGGTTATAATTGACGATAATTGGTTACAATCGGCTATAAATTGGGGCATGTTAATCAGTAGAGTGAAACTTTGAGAAGCTTCATGGAAGGAGATAAAAATAGAACTCTCTCCCAACACTCTTCTCTTTGCGTGAGACCGCCCAAAAACTCACCCTTGGCATGAGATCACCCAAAAATATTGCTCTTGGTGTGAGATCGTCCAAAAACCTCATCCTTAGTGGTAGGACGATCAAATCCGTGGATTGACGATTTCTTGGTTGGGAATTAATCACTCCCAACCCCATACAACAACAACCAAAGACAACATGTCAACTTTCCATCCTTTACTCTATCAGACATCAAATGCATTCTTTCCTTTTCTACTAATTTTACATACTTATACATAAGCTACTCGATTTCTCACATATAAGACTTTGACTATTCTTTTTCTCCTCTTTTGCAGGTCCATCCTTATAAGCAACAAGAAGCACCTCACATAAAAAAACACAAGCTCTAATAGCACACTATTATGCATACACTTCACCCCTAGGGTCTACCTCCTTTTCATAGTTTTCATGCTTCACATTATGACCATTTACCACTTCACATAGCTATTTGTCCACTTGTCATGCTATCGGCTACACTTTTCTTCGGTTTACAAGGTACTCATCTTCTATCTACTTTATACTATCAAGTATTCACTCAATAGCATAAAGTGGGGGCAAACGTAGACACCAAATATATAGAATTGAGTAAATTTCTAGGTCCTAAAGCATACTAATATATACATGATTCTTAAGAAAGAAAACTAGTGGTTGATAACTCTCTTTCACATTTTGATTGCTTTATCTCTTACATTTTACTGGTCATACACATCTTACAGCTCTGCCAGCACTTGACTGATTTATCTTTTATGGCCTCAGACACTAGCACATAGTTAGGAAAGAAGTGCTTAGGAGTTCATGTCCCTTCTTACGGGTGCCCTTGTCTCTCTCTGTCTTCATCTTACTATTTTGGGTCTCTTTTACTTCTTGGTCACCTTTTAACACTTTAGGTCAACATTTTAGTTGTCAATTATGAAATTCAAACAAGGGAATCATATATATATATATATATATATATATATACACACATACACACACACACACTTACTTACTTACTCTCACATAAAGGGCCACACATCATAAGAATTATCTATCATCACCTCAGCTTACACAAAGGCACAAAAGCACTACAAGGCATATATATAGCACATTTATATAGGGGACGAGGATTGCATTAGTCTACATACACAACATAGGAGGGCAGTTTATTCTATTCCATCACACACATTTTACATACTTGGTAAAATATATATCTATCTCACTATCATTGTGTAACTTGCACAAGGGAAACCTAGGGCACATGTACACACACACACAAAGAACTATATGGAGTCAAAGATGTAGTGAAATGCGTGGTTGTAACTTCACTCTTCTGGGTGACTACCGAGGTCGGCTTCGAATCCACTTTCTGCATCTTTTTATTAGATTTTATGTGGCTTGTGGACATGTGTAGGTAGATATTTGTTTTGCAGATTAAAGGTGTGATCGAAGATCTAACAAAAAAACTATAGTGACAAATATTGAGTAGAAGCAAAGATCCTCTAACCCAAAAAAAACTAGATTCTAAGCATTGAGCATATACATGCGCCCATATCAGTCACTAGCTCCCGAGGCACTCATGTCCTTCCATGGGCACTTCTGTCCTATACATTTATAGGGTTCCAAACGCTCATCGATCCTTTACGACACTATTCCCATCCTGTTTCAAAGAGATACATAGTCCGCACCATTTCCGTTGTATAGAATCAACTAAGTCATCATCCCTCTCTCATTTGATTAGGGTTTTACATTGTTGAATGTTTATTTCTTGTACATACTATACATAATTATCAGAATATCATTAGTTACAATAGTTACTCTGAAATTAGATTTAATCCAATTTAGATTAAATCGGGTTCATATTTCTAACGTTGAGATATTAATTTACCAATTTTCTAATAAATAAAATTTTAAAATTTTGATTTATTCTTAGATAATTTTGGGGTTTTACTATGGTACAACTTTTTTATATTTTTGTAGCCATAAATTTAAAAATCAACACATATACTAGTGATTATGAGATGTGATAATGCCATTTATTTATATTGATGTAACATTTTTAAAATTTTAAAACTAATATTTATTCTCCTTAAAAATGTTTGACCACAACATTAATGATCCCATTAATAAAATAAAAATATGTACATATAAGTTGGAGTCACTTCACATCCGTTACCATCATTGATAACTTATTTGGATATTTACCTATGTTAATGACAATTTATTACATTTTAAATTTTTGTCTTTATTTTTAGGCACGCCATCTAATGCTAAAAATTATAAGTCATTTATAATAATTACCAACAATTCAATTATGTTCCTAATGCCTTAATTTTTATTGTGCCACTTACAAATGGAAGTAATGGTGGGATCCTCTTCGTTGATAACATGCATAACTCCTACCCAATTCATAAGAACATAACACTTTCCAAGTGTAATTTTATTTATATAATTTGTTTTTGTGCATCTTCTAATCTTCATTTAGTATAACCCCACATTTACACTTTACAAAAGCATGAACTAGTTGCTTCACTCTAATTTTTTAATATAAAATATATTTTTAAAAATGCATTCAAAACAATAAATTATACTAGTATTTATGTCAGATGTACAAGTTACTTCAATAAAATAATTATAACAAACCTTGTATTAAAAGTGGTTAACCATATTGGTTGTTTTTTAAATATCACATTTCATTGCAATCCACTTAAATTTGCAAGTATCAAGAATTCTTCTTAATACAATCGTCACTTTCTTCCAACTAATTTGCAATTCTAGTAAGGCAGGAACTTGTCGCATTGTGGCTCTTGTTTTTAATATATAGATAATATTGTTTTGCATTTGAAGGGAAATATTAAAAAATTACTATCACTTAAAAATTATTTGATAGGCATAGGTGGACGTCAAATTTAATCCTTGCTAGCAACCTATTTACACCTAACATGACAGGTGCAAATGAGTAGTGAGCTACCCATGCTAATGTCATGGAAAAAATTGTTGGTTGATTTTCTTTGAAGGAAATGATGGCAAGTTATTGTTTTTGGGAGAAAATATATTTCCAAAATGGTCGAACATGGGATGCATCCTGCATTTTCATACTCTACCCAAAGAATCGACTTTCACTCCCTCTATTACACAGAATTTTTTTTCCATAAGCTGGCAATGCTATAAATTTTCTTTTAAAATGAAATTTCAAAAAAATAAAAAAAAAATGAGAAACATTTGTTTCCATAAAAAGGTCCCATATTTGTTTTCACACATCACCCATAAAATTTAGTGGGCACTGAAAAAAATTATAATTTTCAAAACAAAAAATGGATTTGACGTATCATGCATATTTAGTTGATGGGGAATAAAAGAGATTGGGAGTGTATGACCTTCGAGTATACAACCCAAAGATCACTAATCAAGATACCCTTCCATCTCAATTATGACTAAATTGAAGATATGGGATGTTAAAATGTTATTTTATTACCAAATGTTTCACATTGTTAAAAAATGGCATGAAAAAAGTACCCAAGAATGAGGGGAAGGTAATGGCGGGAAAAAGTGTCGAAAAACTAATAATGGTTATAAGGAAGTACAAACTAGTTATTGGATAACTTATTCTTACCAAGTCCTCCCCAATATTGTCCAACTTAAGTTAACACCCCAGCCCAACAAATAGTATATTATGTGCGCATTTATTTCTCAGTGACAATATTCATTTTTAAATTTTTATCTTCTCTCTTTGTTGTCTCTTTTTTACTCTCTTTTTGGGTGGGAGAGGGCGTGAATATCACTAGTAATAAAAGTTAAGTGGTGTTATGGAGACATCAATAAGAAGACATTGAAGAAGTTGAAGGATTAAAGGTGAAACATTAACATGGGAAGAGGGTGATGAGGAGATTATTTTGGGTGCAAAATCTACTAGAGGGAACATAGGTGATCATCTTATTTCTTCGCGTAAGTCACGTATGGATCATGTCATTTTTACATATTGGTCAAAGGAGAAAGGGAATACGATGCACAAATCAGTGAAGTAACATAAGTTATGGGGATAGATTTGAAAGTAAGCCCTTATTGTTCAATACTTGTAATGCGAGAAATTGCTCTATTCAATTTCTTCCCTTTCTATTTTGTTGAAGGGAATTCACTTGCGATTTTCATGGGAAATTGTAGAAATAAGGACGTGTTTGGGGGACTTGACATCCCATGTCACACTGATGTATTTATTGAATATGATAACCACAAAACATAACAAGTCATGTGATTTTGCACCAACTTCATAGATAATAGATTTAACAGGGCAAGTAAGAAAATAATTAATCATTACCATCATTGCATTTTCTTTTTAATGCAATGTTTTTTAATTATTAAACTTGTTGTAATATCTATCACTCGAAAAAACAAACTTCTAAGGGATTTGTAACTTTTTGTGATTATGAATCGCATTATTACGTGTTTAAATAATATGAGCAATGAATTATTACCAAAAAATTGAGAAACACAATAGAAAATGGTATATTAAGATTAGATTTCTACACATATTTGAAGTATTGCATAAAAATCGATATCTTTAAATATTATCAATAATATATATGTTAAATGTATTGTAACATGTGGGACATGAACTATTTACACATAATCAATCAAAAAATTAGCAATAATCAATCCCTAGAGTGGCATTGTTATGAGATGGAACAACATAAAGTAGATATGTCAAACGTTGACCATGGTGGTGATGCATATAATAGATTTTTACACCCTAATTAAAGTTATGTTATGGAAAGTGCATAATAGTAAATATGATGTAAAGGTTCATTACATGAGATTATTATAATCTAATTAATTCACCATTAACCAAACATAATTAGTATAATGCATTAATATTTTCAATAAATAGTAAATGATAAATGATAACTCAGAGACATAAGAGGAGATGAAGACTTAGCTATATCGACCGAAAATAGAAGATCCAGGATGTATAGACATGTGGAAAATACATTGTAAATGCTTCATTAATTTTAGAACTAGAAACTAAGTTGGGGTAGGACCATAAAAATGTTGTATGGTCTAGACCTAGGATCATATGATCAAGAATGGAAATGTACGGTTTTGGACCCTTAGGCAAATGGTATCTCAGTAACTTGATGTGTGTTTCACTTGCCTGGAAATTTCCTTTGTTGTATGTTTCTCTTGTTTACGCAACCTTGGGATGACATGTAATCATATGCAATAAATTAGAAACCTTATAAACTTGTAATACCCTTTATCAAAATATTAGATAACCATAAGGAGAAATCACATGTGTGGTGAGGCTAGACTACCCTTGGGGGTTAACCTAGTTGAACCAAACCAAGTGTTGCACTACATGCCCTCATGTGGGATCAAGCCTCATGTCATTCTCATAGGTGCTTATGGAAGTGTGAGTGTGATCTAAGCCAACCCTTTATGGGTGACCATGTGTCTCTTGACATGAAGAATAATGGGTTGACTATAGAGTATAAAATATACCCAACATAGTAGTAGTGTGATGTGATGTGTTTTAATTGCATGACCTAACCATTTTTTTCTTGAAACCCTTCGAAAATGCTTAAAGTTACTTTGTTATTTCTAATACATAGCTCTACGGCCTTTTCATTCTTGTAAATAGAGGAAGCTATACTCTTTGGCATGGTTGAGTGCTTTAGACTTGTAGGAGGGGTCTAAATGATGTGCCACTAATTTAGGAATATTTTTGAGAGCTATGATTGATTTTTGGAATGATATTTGCAATAGGAGTTAGGTTATTTTGGAGATCCATGAATGATATTTTGAATGAGATGTAAGACTACCAAGTGATTTAAAAAGTGATATTGAATTTCTTTAATAGTCTTATAGAGGTGAAATCTTATGATAAGGTTGAAACTGGGAAGGTGAGATGACACAATAGAGATATTCAAATTAAAAATAAAGTTGGAGGATATAAAAGGTCAAGACCATACAAGTCATTCAGGACTAGATTTCACATCATGACTAAATTATATGATCCAAGATAGGGGAAGTGTGATGCAAAATAGAAATTTGTAGCATGATGTACAAGGATAGTTTACTATTTTGTTTAATTAATATTCCCTAAATTTATGATAGAATAGTGTGTAAAGATGAGTAAGTCATGAAAGAGATATAGAGATACATTGATTCGAATTGAATTTGAACATTTGTCTTAGCAAGGGAAAAATGTCAAACTTGTCTTTTCTAAAGGAAAAGTTACCAAATTTTAGTGTTTACCTTTCCCCCTTAAGTATGTAACTAGAAATTGCATGCTTAAATTAAAACATACTTGAGTGTGCATACACACTTTGTATTTTCTTGATAGTTGTTCTATGATGTGTTGGTATTTACACAGTCCATGGTGAAATATTTAATAAAAAGTGTAGTTAATGTTTATGATAGAAATTGAAATATAAATCAAAGCATATATAATGCTTGTAACTTTGAACTTGCATAGATTCAAGTAAAAATAAGTAAAATGTGGAAGGAATACACCTATCCATTTTGTAGATGGAGGATCTCTCATTCTTATTGCAATCTAGAGATTCAATATTGTTGTTGAGATGCCAAAATATTGGGGTGATCATTCCCCAATTGTGTTGAAGGAGAAACTAAAGTGTTGAGTACATGCAACCTAACACTGAAGGAGGGAGAGAAAGAGTAACCAAAGTACCCCACTTAGAGAGAAGACTACTGTATTAAAATTTCTAGTAACCTTGATATCTTCTTTTTTAAGTTTTGTGAGAGAAGAGGAAGGACATTGTATGAAAAACTTAATTGTTTTGATACCTTCCACTACACCATTGTAGACAGATGTAGGCCCAATATTGTAATTGTTATAACTATTGAGTAAGACTAAGCCAAATAATCAAAAAGGAATGAATATACCATGTTCCTATCATATGTTGTAGTGTCAAGGTTGAGTGTATAAAATCAAGAATAATGTAGAAGAGAAGAAGAATCATGACTTGAAACCATGGTCTTACAAATAGTATGAGTAGTGTAGAGTGTATGGAATGAAGTACTCATGCCCGGTGTATCATGCTCTAAGATGGGTCATTTTTGTATGAAACTATATACAAAACCTGAAATAGTTGATAAAATATGAGATCGTTGGACATTATAATAAACTACCCCCTGTCCAAGAACATATAGAGTTGTCAAGACCATACCATGTTCTTGAATGATCTATATAGTTTTAACCTATATTGAATTTTGCCACTTTTTAGTATTTTTCATATTTCTAAGGATATGGACAATGTAAAAATGTATGTTTTTGTAATATAATTTTTTTGTAGATGTAGAATATATCCAGATGATTTCCCCCTCTTTTGAGGCACATGTGATAAAGCATTTGAGCACATGGCTCAATAGTATATATGTGTACTCAAAAGTATATATGTATACTCCTATTGGATAAGTCCTGTAATCAACATAGGATCGTTGCATAGAAGGATGGAATGGTGGCCACCTTGGGAGTTTGTACTTGTAATATGAGTTACCCATGTGTATAGAATTAGTAACAACAATGTAGAAAGAGTCAATCACATGATAATCAAGATTAGTAAGAGTATAGAAATAGAGACATCAATGAAGTAAAATTAAATCATGTCATAATCCAGAGTAACAATATTATAGAAATAAAAACATCAATAGTAAGAGTCAATCATGGCATAATCCAAAGTAACAATAAAACAACAATATAAGCATTAGTGTAGAGATAAATAATCAATGGTATAGAAACATAGTGACACAAAGGCATAAATTCATAAACATGGGACACCCATGGTGTCATAAGACATTCACAATAGAAGGAACTATAGTGTAGGATAGGCACAAAGCCACAAACATGGGACATCCATGGTGTCACAAGAGAATCAAAGTATTCAAGAAATGTTGAGGAATAAATCATTACATTTTAATCAAGAAATGAAATAGTATGTCATAAGAAAGAATCCAAATAACATATTAGTCAATCAAAGAAATAATCTATACAAGTAGTGACAATAATGTATCAATCAAGTATAGAAAATAGGGATATAAAAAGCAAAGATAATAGGAGAGGTTAGCGTTCCATAAGAAACATGTATTATTATTTTAAGATCAAAGATATCATAGACACTATGTATGTAATCAATCATGATGAAGAAGTGTAAAAGAACTCTAATGAAATAAAATCATGTGTCGTGTAGGAGATGTATGCAGAGAGTAGTGTCAATGGGAAGGAAATAACATGACACTTGTCATTGTGTATCAACTAGTGTGGGTTATGCATCATATTATATATGCCTTGTGATGCATATGTGTAAAGAGTATATAGAGGAAATATGTAAGATTCTATCAAACCAATGTGACAAACAAATTGTATAGAGTGAAAATCTAGCCAATCAAACCTTAAACATGTCTTAATTTCATATTTTTACAAATATGTGAATATTTTTATATTATGTGATAATTTGAATGTCTTTAAAGTGCTTTTAAAACAAATATTCATGGGAAAGGGGGTAGAACAAGAGTTACCCAATAAGAACCCCATCATGAAGCGAGAAAAACCTAAATGATGAAGGAGACACAAACCTCAAACATGTCATAGAAAAATACAGATAATCATGTATAAAATGTAGAGGAGTCATAATGTGTGTAAATATAAAATCAAATTGGGATATACCGATTACAATAAATATGAGTAGAAGAATTTGGATTGAGAATTGTGATTAGAGCATTGTGTCACATGATATTTTTATTGATAGTGATTTTTATTCATTCATAACACCCAACGTGATTAGATTGGCGTGATATAACATGTAATGATAGTATTATAAGTATTAACAAACATACTAGAAACATCGCTAATGCTATTACCAAAGTATGCAAGGTCATATATAATGCCAACAAACCCATTCTTAGAACATAAGGAAGGGATATCTGCATATTCCCCATTTTTTAAGAGAAGGGATGTCACTTTTAGGAAATAGTAAGTGTCAAGGAAATATTCATGACTAGCTACAAGTTGAGAAGTTATAATACTCTAACTAAGAAAGGGATGTATGATTACTCTGGAACCTAAAATTGCACTATCATGAAATACACATGACATATTAGTTGGTTATATAGATGGTTTTTTTAGCATTATCAAAGAAGATACATGATTACCTAGATTATATTGTACTACAAATTTGTGTTCTTTTGCACCTCATTTGAATTTAGCTTTCTATAATGGTTTATTGTTATGAGCTTCATTCCAAGGGATATATCTCATAAAAGGATAAGAAACTAATTTGTTTTAGGGGGGTAATATTTGGAGATCACAACCACCATAGATCAATGTCATAGAGGATGGGAAGGGGATCTATTAATGTGTTGTGTATTGAAAGCAATAATTTATTTTTCTTCAAGAAAATTATTTTTATGATCCAACATTTAGAAATATTTATCGTGGTTCCCATTTATGTAATGGAAATTACAATAAGGTCAGCCTTATTCATGCTCCATTTGATGAGGAGGAGGATGCTCATTACAAGGTAATAAAATCAATCGTTTATCAGTAAGTAATATATCATGCAGATGATCAAAAATATTATAAAAATAAAATGGCCTAGGTAGAGGATAAGGACTTGTAGTAGTCGTAGGTTTAGGTATAATATGATAGTAAGTATTACCCCGATGTAAAACCTTGACTTACCCCAAAGAATAAGATGATTCAATTATAACATTAGAATGAAGCTCTATGAATGGAGTAGGAATATGATGATGTGCATGTGCAAGAATACATGATATTTTCTCAGTAGACATGCTACCTCTTCCCTAAATGATTTTATCTCAAAGTACTTGTAGGCTGACTTTGTAAGTGAAAAACATTTTGTAAAACTATAATAGTTTGTAAGATATTGTTATAAAAATTTCATAGTTATGATTATTAGAAGATGGTGGATCTAGAGTAAGAGAAATATTAGGCATATCAAGCTCCTTTGGAATAACATTGAGCTCAACATAATGAGTAATAGGAGGATCTATATTAACATACTCCACATTTGTAATAGGCATACTAGTATTTTCCACATTGTCATTCATGAGAGGCATGGAAGAAACATAGATAAAAATGTCATTTTTTGCATTCAATAGATATACTAGATACATAAGTAGTATCATTAGCAGGTTTAGGAGGAGAAGGAGAAACACGAGTACAAAACTCGTTATGGATGGAAACATTATTATGAATAAAAAATCATCATTAGTAGGAACATCATTAAGACTAGAAATATCATCATTACATAAAATAACACGATCAATATGTGCATCATCATCTATAGAAGTAGAAGAACATTCATCATCACTATCCTCTTCTGTATTACTATTAGGAAGGAAAGTAACAATATTATATCTTGGAAGACATGTAGGTGTACACCTAGATTTGGATCACTTGTAAGATGTGTTAGTAGATATAAAAATATCTAAATCAATGCTATTTGATAAATGGGATTACACTTCCATTAAAAATTATAAGGACAATCATGTGTTCTTTTAATGAATAAAGTGGGTAAACTTCTTGATTTGAATCTAAACTTACATATAAACACTTAGAAAAATGTTAGTTATTTTTGGTAGTTAAGGGAAATGACTCAGTTAGATCCCTAACCATTTAAAGAGATAAAATACATTTTATTATATAAAAATGAAAAAACAATGTATAAAAATGGATGGTATACCTAACTCATTCACAAACCAGTCGTGGCTCTAATTCACCAAAAATCACATGGAGGTTGCAAAGCAATCATGGGCGGGGCTGGAACCTAAGTTGAAATATCACCAAAATAGTTGTGTCATGAGTTACACCAATCCTTTCTTATCTGATTTGACCTCTCCAAAATATGCAATACCGAAATATGTGAGGAAAGAAGAAAAATATCAAGTATGGGCTCTAGTGCATCAAAAGTCAAGGGGTTGGAATAATGGGAGTGAGTGGTGTTTTCTAGTTTTTTTTGAGTGCATATAATATTGTGACACATATGGGTGCAATGTGCATAGGTGGGTTAGATGATAAGGGTCCATAGTGCATTTAGCATGCAAATGGGTAGGTGGGAAAGACAAAAGTAAATATGAGTGGATGAGGGTTAATAAATGAGTAATGAGGTGTATTTTATCACCCTTTTTGTGGGGTTTTATAATAATAATAATTTTTGTGGGATTATATGATTTTTGGAGTTATTGTGTTTTATAATGTTTTAGGTATTTTTAATAGGAGACCCTATGTGCAAGGTGAATTTTATAGTGTCTATATTTTGCCCCTTTTGGGTTGTGTGTTGCAGCATGCAAGATGTGACACAAAAACTAAAGATGAGATGAGGGTCGTCTAACCCTATGAAAGTGGTTTTTGTAGTTGTGGGCTTAGATGGTTGGCTGTATAGACATGATCCTGGAAATGTGATCGATGGACCACTTCAACCAGATTCTATGAAGGGATTGATAGGTTGATTTAGCAAGACACATACTATTGATTCAATTGACTAAGATGACTGATGACTAGATGACATAATATTTGATGAGAAGGGTTTGATGTGATATTCCCCTCAAGTGATAGTTTTGGATCCGCAGTTGTCATAACATAGCACAAGAAAAGAATTGGTAGTTGATAAATGATATAAATTGAACCTCGAAAAAAGGCATGATGAGTGAAAGCAAGGACATTGTTTCCCTAGCCATGTGTAGGTGAAAATGTGATGATAGATATGTAAAAATGGATGCAAGTTAGAGAGTGTGAGAGCAGTGTTGCCCTAGCCTAAAGTGATGAGAAATGATTACAAGGTAAATGACATGAAAAGTGGTGGTTATGTAAAATTATACGAGGGAAATGAATTCCCACAAATGTTCATTCTTAATGTGGTGAAATATAAGTATGAAAGTGACATGGTTATAATGATGGAGTGCAAGAGGTGTGTAGGTGTATGAACATGGTTTACAACAAGAGTTTTGGTGAACACATGATGAGCGAGAAGGCATGAGTCATGAGACAATAAGTGGTATAAAAAAAGATCTTGAATAAGGTATAAATATCATTTGGTGACATACTAACCATGTGTCTCATTAAAATCCTATATGTGCTCCTAAAATTTAATTGCTGATTGAAGTGAAGACCCATAAGACAATGAGTGAAAACACGAGCCAATGCATAGGTATGATTGAAATAGGTGATTGGTGATAGATGAAATAGAAGGAAAATGTAATTTTTGGATTTCTCCCCTGTCATCCAAGCATCCATATCCCCGAAAGAGATACGTTTGATTCTAGTCACAAAATTTCCTATTACTAGCCAAACGTACATAGCCTTGATAGAGATATTGGAAAGAACCCCGAGAGATTTTTTTATATTTCTCTTTTTTGTTTTGTTTTTTTGAATTTTGACTTTGTTTTTGATTTGTTTTTGACATGATAGTCATCTCTCTTGTTTTTCCAAGGGTTTTAGAACTACTAGTGGCTTGATGGAGGGAGTGAAACTGATTATGGATATGACATTGACAAGTGTTAACAAATAATTATTTGTGGGCTTCACAACAGTTGTTAATTGTGTAAGAGTGTGTGGATCTATTTGAGAGAAATCATTCTTAATTTACCAAGTGGCAAGAGACCAAGTTCAATCAACTATAATAGATATTATTGCCTCACAATACATGATAAAAATTTAATTGAGAGTTCACCAAAATTTGTGTACCAAACCAAGACATGGACTATGAATGAAATGTAAATGAAGTATGTAGTAGTGAAGGGAGACATGGACGTCGTTGAGGTACCAGTTGAAGGGAGAAGTGAATGGCCAAAAGGATCCCAAAATAAATCAAATAATATTTTTTTGGGGGTGTGCATGCTTTAAGGGGGGAAAAGTGTTCAATTTTTTCTTCTACTGTTTATCACTTTTCACAATGGCCGCAATTACGAAACCAAAAATCTTTTTCCGATTCTCAAATTTTGTGTTCTGATAATTATTCAACATGGAAAATGAAAAATTCACGCACAACTTGATTTTGAAAATCTATGGTCCATTGTTTCTAGTACATTAACAAGATCTGCAACAGATGTTACACAACAAGCTACATTTGATCGTGTAAATAAAAAAGAAAAGTTAATAATCTTGTTTAGTGTTTCAGATGAGGTACAACCTCATATTTGTGAGACCACAACAACAAAATAATCTTGGGACAAGTTGAAAACAATATATGAGTCAAAAAATAAGAACATAATACTTCATCTCCAGAGTCAACTATTGAACTTGAAAATGTAACCAACTGAGAAAGTTGAAATGTTTTTGAGAAGAGTAGTAGCTTTGTGTGCATCACTTCAAGCTTTGAAAGAAGAAGTAACTGAAAAATCACTCGTGCCTATAGTATTGAGAGATATTCATCCTTCTTATAGGATTTTTGTGACCACGTTAAACATAACTAGCCAAACAACAAATTTTGAAGAGCTAGTGAATATGCTACAACAAGAGGAAACTATTCACTCAACTAATGAAACTGAAGAGCAGATGCTTGCTTCTAATCAAAAAGGGAAAAATAGACTAAGTCTAGTAAACAACCTCAGAAGCAAGGTAATACTCAACAAGGCCAAAAAGACCAACAAAAATGTCTTATTTGTGATTGAAAAGGACATGAGTTAAAGAATTGTTGGTACAACACATTCCAACAAGGATCGTCAAGTGGTAAAAGATTGATTACCAACAAAAAAAATCAGGCCAACAACAAGAGTAAACAGGGACACAATTATCAAAAGTGGAAGAAGAAACCAAATCAACAAGGAAATGTAGCCGAATAGGAAGATCAATTTGATGATGATGACTTCCTATATTCTACATAGTCAAATGAAGTATCCAATTCTACAAATCAAATTTGGTATGTCAACTCAGGTGCAACTCGACACATGACAAGAAAGAAAGATTGGTTCTTCACAATGAGTAAAACACCCACCAAAAATCATTCTATTTGAGTGATGATACATTTTACAGTGTTGAAGGCATTGGGTTCCATTTCACTACCACTTGGGAAACATAGTTGTAAAATTACAAATGTTCTTTATGTCCTTGGTTTAACAATTTTTTAATTTGTGAGTCAATTATTAGATCACAATCTCAAAATTGACTTTGATTGTAAAGGTGGTAAAAAGATGTGCCTAATTCAAGATAAATTAAGAAGCTCGAAAATTGTTGCAAAATATTTAAATTTGGTAAGAATGTTTCAATTGGATTTTGTTCAACAAAATGATCAAGCACTTGTAGCCAAGGATACATCATCGGCTCAACTATGGCATCAAAGAGTTGTACAAGTGAGTTTTGGCTATCTTGACACACTTCGTCGATATAAAATGGTTAGGGGTTTACCACCTCTAAAAAAGGGTATAGATAAATGTCAGCATTGCTTGGCATGAAAAAAACATAGAGTACCATTCAAACATAGTACATTTCAAGCTAAGGAAAAACTTGACTTAGTGCATACCAATCTGTGGACCAATGAGACCTAACCACTTTGGGTTTCAATATTTCATGCTCTTTGTTGATGATTTTTCAATAAAAATGTGGATATATTGTCTTTCTACAAAATACCAAGCTTTTGAAACTTTCAAGAAGTTTAAATCCCTTGTTGAAACAGAGTCTGGTAGGAAAATAAAAACACTCCACTCAGATTGAGGGGGAGAATACACCAGCAATGAGTTCAACATTTTTTTGAAACACATGGCATTCATCGTCAAATGGCTCATCCTCACACACCACAAAAAAATGGTGTTGTTGAAAGGTGAAATCGTACTATCATGGATATGGTACAATGTATGATTGATGATGTAGGTTTATCAAAAACATTTTGGCTCGAAGCATCCAAAATGACAGTCTATTTACTAAGCAGAGTTCCCACTGCAGCTCTTGACGGAGTAACACCATAGGAAGCATAGTTAGGGAATAAGCCATCTATTTCACACCTTAGAGTTTTTGCATGTAAAACAAGTATGCACATTCCTAAGAAACAAAGAACTAAGCTTGATATGAAATCAAAAAAACTTATCTTCTTGGGATACAATGATGAAGCACTGATTATAGACTTATGAATCCAATAACAAGAAGGGTATACACTAGTCAAGATGTTGTGTTATTTGAGAAGAAAGAAGTAGGTACTCCTTCCATACACTCACATGATGAAAAAATCATCCCTATAGTGAAAACAGAGGATGGTAATCACTTTGATGATGACAATGATGATGGGGAAGATAATGAAATTCAACCTCCCACAAGTACCACAAAAAGCATGCCTAAATGGTATACAAGAATGATTGGAGATGCAAAATTGGATAGTGCCCCTAAAACATCTACCACTGGAATAAGGACTCGCAGTATGGCTTGAAATGAGGTTAATTTGGCCTTAATGGGTAAAGTTGTTGAAACTATTGAGCCTTCCTCAGTTTCAGAAGCCCTATAGTCTAAACCTTGGAAAGATGCTATGGATGTAAAATATAAGTCACTTATGAAAAACAATACATGGAAACTTACATATCTTCCACCAGGAAAAAGTTGATTCAATGTAGATGGATCTTCAAAATGAAGTACAAAGCAGATGAAAAATTGATAAACATAAGGCTAGACTAGTTGCTAAGGGATATGCTCAAAAATAAGGCATTGATTATGAGGAGACTTTTGCTCCCACAGCTAAGATAAAAACTTTCAAGTTAATATTTTCTCTAGCTACACAATTTGGTTGGAAAATACACCAAATGGATGTGAAAAGTGCCTTTCTTAATGGTGATTTACAGAAGAAGTTTACATGACTCAACTAGAAGGTTTTGTCATACCAGGTAAAGAGGAAAAGGTATGTAAACTCATAAAATCACTATATGGTCTAAAGTAGTCTCCCAGGGCATGGTACATAAAAATTGACGAGCATCTCATTCAACATGGATTCAATAGGAGTCCATACGATCCTAATCTCTATCTCAAAAAGCAAGGGGGAGATAGTGATTATTGTAGTATATGTCAATGATCTAGTCATCACTAGAGGATCAGTGAGGATGATTGAGTCAATAAAGAAAGATCTAACACAATCATTCGACATGACCGATCTCGGATTCTGCATTATTATCTTGGACTTGAAGTTTGGAAAAGAGAAAATCATATCTTTGTGTCACAATTGAAATATGCCAAGACAACACTTGAGAAATTCAATATGATGGATTGTAAGCCATTTTCCACACCTATGGAGACAATACTTCAACTGTCTCGAATAGATCCATCACCACAAGTAAATGCAACTCTCTATCGAAGTTGATCGGGAGTCTCATCTACTTGACTTACACTAGGTCGGATATCAGTTATGCAGTCAACTATATTTCATGGTTCATGCAGAACCAAGGGTTTCTCACTGGAAAGAAACAAAGTGGATACTAAGGTACATTAGAGGAACTATGGACTATGTCCTAGAATACAAGAAGAATAATAACTTCTTCTTGACAGGATATTCAGATTCAGATTATGCAGGAAACATAGATGATAGGAAATCCACTTCAAGATTTGTATTCTTTTTGGGATCTGGACCTATATCATGGGGAAGTAAGATGCATGCTTTTGTTTTAAGGTCCTCCACATAATCAAAATATTGTGTAGTAGGTGGAGCTGTCTGTGAAGCGATATGACTCCGACGTATACTTGAAGGATTGGGAATACCATAGAAATATCCAACGATCCTACATGTTGATAACAAAGGAGTAGTAAAACTTGTTCGAATCTAATTTTTCATGAGAGCACCAAACACATTGAGGTCTAGGTATATTTAATTTGTGAACATGTTTAGAACAACAACATCTAGCTCCAATATTTCCCAACAAATATGCAACGTGTAGATGTCTTCACAAAGTCACTTGCTCGAGGTAAATTTGAGGGTTTTAGAGAATTTCTCTCTTGTTCACTTGAGACCATGTTGAATTAAGGGGGAATGTTAGGAATAAAACTTAGCTTAATTCATCATTAGTTGATATTTAAGTAATTTTAACAAGTTAAAGTATTTAATTTAAATACTTTAAAATTATGTCGTTAGGTATTAGTTATCCTTAGTTGTGACTTAACTATGTGATAGTGTTCTCATCCCAATGTTTGTGGGATCATGTTCTATCTTGCATATTTTGTTCCTAGATGGTTTCCATGAGAGGAAATAGGGGAATTAGGGGCAATATGCTATTTTTACATATTTTCTTAGATTAGGTGATTTGCTTCCATATATTGTGGATAAGATAGAAGCTATCTAATATCTATAAATATTGCAGTCTCTCATTTGTTTGTAATGTTTGATTTTATATTAATAAAATTATGCAAGCACCATCTTATTTTTATGTAATTAAATATGGGTTGCAGACAAGAGGATGAAGAGAATTAGAATGTATGGAGCATGTATAATGCGGTAGTGAAGAAAAATGAGAGCCCCCCCATTCATGTAGGGACCAAATGAATAAAATACATGATGTATAGAAGAAGGTGAGAGATTAGTAGATAATTAGATTGGATTGTATGATGTGGATGATGAGTAAAGAAATGATGCCAAATAAAAACCATAGAATGGTGGGGAGTAGAGCACATGAGTGTGTGGATGAAGAAAATAAGAAAGATGTTGATTGTGGTGAATGTGTGATAATGTTAAATGGACAAAGACATGAAACTAGATCAATAGTAGAAGATAAAGTGATATTAAATGTATGGTGTTAGTGATGATGTCAGGTGGATGAGGAGTGGAGAACATATTGATGTCTAAAGGAATTGTGAGAGCCAAGGGTGTGGTGTTGTGATAAATGGGTGTGATGAGAGGAAGATTGCATGGAAGTAGAAGTGGTATGTAAGAGCGTATGTCGAATTCGATATCATCAAAACAAAATTGTTGTGAGTGTGCTAGTTCTTTGTAATCAAATTTCACCTCTCCAAAATTTACAATACCAAAATATATGAGCAAAGAAGAAAAAATCAAGTATGGGATCTAGTGTATCAAGAGCTAAGGGATTGGAATGATGGGGGTGAGTCTTGTTTGTTAGTTTTTTTGAGTGCATAGAATATTTTGACACAAATGGATGAAATGTGCATAAGTGGGTGAGATGATAAGGGTCCATAGTGCATTACACATGAAAATGGATAATTGGGATGTATAAAATTAAATGTGAGTGGGTGATGGTTAGTAAATGAGCAATGAGGTGTCTTTTATTACCTTTTGTAGTTTTTTATAATTGTTATTTGATTTTATGGGATTATATGATTTTTGGGGTTATTGTGTTTTATAATTGTTATCCATTTCCCCCTTGGCAAAATGGACAACTTGAAATATTGGACTTGGGCATTTTCATGGAATCTTGGTGAAGAATCTGGGATTTTCAGGTATTTCTCATGTTTTGGACACTTGGAATTATTTGTATGCATTTCTCTTCTCTCTAGGATTTAGATCCAAAACTTAGCCAAATTTTGGGTTAAAATGGTTAAAACAGAGAAAATTCCCTTTTAGGACATTCTTATTTCTTTTCATAACTCCCTAGATCCATATTTGGCCAAAAGACTTAGATTATTTTGAGAAAATGGAAAAAATGGTCTTTTCTAGACCATTGCGGGTTTTTCGGGTCCAGGAGGAACATATGGAACAACTTCCATCATGCTACTTGTTCCCGAATCCCCGATTTTCTTTAAATTCGAAGGACCTAGTGTATTCCAGATTAGGGAAAGGTTTTGAGCACAAAGGCATCGGGTGGTACAAGTTCTTTCGGGCCCAAAATTCCCGATTTTTTGAAAAGATGCAAAATAGAAATTTGGCTAAGGGGTCAGTGTAGTGCGGTTCAGGAGGCATTGCAAAGAATAGGTGTAGATGGGGAATGGTTCTTAGGAACCACTTATTTTCCGTAAAGGTTGAGAACACGCAAATCAAATCAAAGGAAGCGGCGGACGTTTAGAGTTCGATCTATTGCGTATCGGGAAGGGTTTCGTGTACAAAGGCGTCGAGTGGTCCTAGTTCCTCACAGAAAATGGTTCCTCGCATCCCTTTTCAGGCAAAAAAAAATTAATTTGGCTAAGGCGTTAGTGTTGTAGGGAATGCAGAGGTTTAAGGCCCAAGGGACCGTTGTACCCAAGTTTCACTAGTTCCCCAAAAACCCACATTATCCGCAATAAGGAAGTACAAAAGGTAAAAGGGTTAATAATTGTGGACTATAATGTAGTATCTAGAACCTATGTTCCCCATGAGCCCTCTAGAACTACATGGGCATATATTTTCACCATCTACTCCAAATTTCATAAAATTTATATCATTGGAAAGGTATTTTCATTCCCTACATCATGAAACCTAGAGAATCATATTTTGGTTGGCCTAAATGGGTGAAAAAGGAAAAACATTATTTGGGCTACGTATGATTGCAAGCATGATCATTTAATCATGAAAACAACATGTTTCCTCGAGCTCTAAGAAAAATCCTTCCAAGTGTCAATCATCCTATGTAGAGAAATCATTTGGATATTCTAGAAGGTTGGGACCATTGAAAACATGCTCTGAAAAAATTCTCTCTCTCTCTCTCTCTCTCTCTCTCTCTCTCTCTGAAATCAATAAATGTAAGTTCCAAGGAACAATTTTGGGGGATATTCTGGGATGTGGGGAAACTCTATCAAAGTTTTTTCTCAATATTAATGAACCGAAAGCCTCCTTTTGGTCCTGACAAGTGTTCTTGTGCCTCTATTATTCACATGTAATGGACTATGCATATTTTGAAAGTAATTAAATCTCTGTTTTGTGGTGTTTCCTTCAACCCTAACATTTATTTTATCATATTTCCTTGCCTCTCCATTATTTTTGTTGTATTTTGTGCATGTATTTCTCATTTATAGGTTCATATTGTTGTGTTTCATGGAGAACAAATGGTGAATGAAGCCTTGGTTCTATGTCACAGTTGTTTGGCCTCTCCTTAGTGCACTTTTCTTCTCCCTTCTCCCTCTAGTAGGATATTTCCACACCCTTTTCTTGATGTTATCACCTCTGTTAGTGTAGGATTTCCCATTTTCATGCACCTCTCTCTCCCCGATCCCTTAGATTGTTAGTTTAGGGTTAGATAGTTTCATTCTCCTTCTAGGAGTAGTTTAGCATTAGGATTAGGTAGAGTAAGCTAACCTTTTCTAGAGGTTTTTCTCAGTAGAAAGGTCCCACACTTAGAGACAATCCCATGTTACCTAAAAACACTAGTTTCTCATTCAATAATTCATGATCAAATCAGATAGTGTTGTGTTTGGTGATAAAAATAATGTTTTAGGTATTTTCTAATAGGAGACCTTATGTGCAAGGTACATTTTATAGTGTCTAAATTTTCCCCCCTTTTGGTTGTGTGTTATAGCATGTAAGATGCAACACAAAAACTGAAAATGAGATGGGGGTCGTCTAACCCTATGAAAATGGTTTCCGTAGTTTTGGGCTTAGATGGTTGACTGGATAGACAAGATCCTATAAATTTGATCGATGGACCACTTCAGCTAGAGTCTATGAAGGGATTGATAGGTTGATTTCACAAGACATAAACTCTTGAGTCAATTGACTAAAAACATTGATGATTGGATGTCATAAGATTTGATGAGAAGGGTTTTATGTGATATCCCCCTCAAGTGACAATTTTAGAGCTGTAGGTTGCCACAACATGACATAAGACAAAAAGTGGTAGTTGATAAATGATAGAAAGTGAACCTTGGAAATAGGCATGATGAACGAAAGAAAGGAGAATGTTGTTCTAGTCACGTGTAGGTGAAAATGTGATGATATATATGTACAAAAATAGATGCAAGTTAGAGAGCATGAGAGAAGTGCTTACCTAGCCTAAAGTGATGATAAATGATTGTAAGGTAAATGACATGAAAAGTGGTGGTTATGTAAAAGTTTACTAAGGATCGGAATGCCCACAAATATTCATTCCAAATGAGGTGGAATATAATTATGAAAGTGGCATCATTGCAATGATGGAGTGCAAGAGGTTTGTAGGTGTATGAACATGGTTTGTAATAAGAGTTTTGGTGAACACATGATGATCTAGAAGGCATGAGTCATGAGAAAATAAGTGATCTAAAACAAAATATTGAATAAGGTCTAAATATCATTTGGCAACATACTATCCATGTGTCTCATTAAGATCCTATGTGTGCATGTGACAGTTAATTGTTGTTTGAAGTGAAGACCCATAAGATAATGAGTGAAAAAATGATCCAATGCATGATTTTATTGAAATAGGTGATTGGTGATAGATGGAATGGAAGGTAATTTTAAGTTTTGTATTTCATTCTTAGTAGTGCATCTATAGCCTTGCAGAGATACATTTAATTCTACTCACAACATTTCCCTATTTCTAGCTAGACATCCATAGCCTCGATAGAGATACTGGAAAGACCCTTGAGAGAGTTTTTGTTATTTCTCTCTTTTTTTTAATTTTTACTTTGACTTTTGATTTTTTGATTTATTTTTGACATGGTATTCATCTCTTTGGTTTTTCTAAGGGATTTAGAACCACTAGTGGCTTGATGGAGGGAGTGGAACTGATTATGGATATGACATTGGAAAACGTCAACAAATAATGCCTTGTGTCCTTCACAAAAAGTTATTAAGTGTGTAAGAGTATGTGGATCTCAAGGAGGACAATCATTCTTAATTCACCAAGTGGTGAGAAACCAAGTTCAACCAACTATAGTAGAGACTATTTCCTCACAAGACATGATGAAAAGTCAATCGAGAGTTCACCAATAGTTGTGTAACAAATCAAGATGTGGAATGTGAATGAACTTTAAGTGAAGTATGTATTAGTGAATGGATAATTTTAATAAAATATGAATAGATGGAGAAAATTCAAAGAACATATATGAGTAAGGGATATTTTATTACAATTTTTAGGATATATAGATTTCTTTGGACTTTGAAATATGTTTATCTATTTTTGGATTTTGTATGTGTTTGTGTCAATGATGATAATGTTGGATGTGTGGATAATTAGGACATGTTTCAAATCCAAGATAGATGAAGAGAATTAGAAAGTATAGAGCATGCATAATATGGTAGTGAAGAAAAATGAGAGTCCCCCCATTCATGTAGGGAGCAAATGAATAAGAGACATGATGTATAGAAGAAGGTGATTTATGATTAGATAATGATATTGGATTGTATGATGTGGATGACGAGTGAAGGAATGATGCAAAATAGAAGCCATAAAATGGTGGAGAGTAGAGGAAATGAGTGTGTAGATGAAGTAAATAAGAAATATGTCAAGTGTGGTAAATGTGCAATAATGTTGGGTGGATGATGACATGAAAATAGATCAATGGTAGAAGTTAAAGTGATATGAAGCATGTTTCTTGTGATGATGTTAGGTGGATGAGGAGTGTAGAACATATTTATGTCTGAAGGAATCATGAGATCCAAGGATGTGGTCATTTGATCAATGGGTGTGATGATAGGAAGATTACATGGAATTAGAAGTGGTATGTAAGATTGGATGTCAAATATGATATTTTGGGAGAAAATCAAAATGATGTGAAAGTGTAATTGGACGTGGAGGAGGCTTGTGAGGTAAATGTATAAGAACAAATGGTTGTGTGGTCATGATAGATGATGTGAATGAAGAAGGAACCAATAATAAGGGTTTGAATGAGTGGTGATGGAGGTAATAAGGTGAATGTGGAAGAATGCTCTAAAAGAGGTGAAGCAATGAGAGTAAGTGTAAGTGACTTGCGAGGAAGAGATGAAAGAAGAAATGAATAAAAATTATGGGGAATATATGCAAGGAAAATGTGAATGAGAACAATAGATGGTATAAGATGTAATGGTGGTGTAGGTAGCAAGAATGGTTCTGAATGAGTGATGATGAAGGAAATAAGATGTACATGGAAGAGGGATCTGAAATAGATGAAGTGATGAGTGAATCGAGATGTGATAAAGAGTGCAATGTAGGTGTGGTAATCGGTTGTTTGATAAGTGGGGTGTATTTGATAAAATCAAGTTATTAATTAGAGGACATCATGGTAAAGATATAATCACATGATGATATAGATGGTGGAAATATAGATAGATGTGGTAACAATGTGGAGGACTCTGGAAAGGATGAGGATGAGACCACATCCAAAGTGGAAGCACATGACGGTGGATATTGAGAAGGGGATGATGTAGATGATGAGACACTAGGGGAGCATGATGGTGTGGAGTCTAAGGTGGAAATATGTGATGATATGGATTGTGAAGTGGATGACATAGATGAAGAGACATTAGGTGCACATGATGTTTGAGAGGTAGTAGGAAATGATGTGGTAAATGATGGAGACACGATAAATGGAGAAGAAGGGGGAATAATAGTGTTTGAAGTGATTAGATGGGTGTTAATAGGTGAATTTATAAGATATGGAGGCTTAACAATAATGTACCCCTTATCGAGAAGGTCTTGAATGATGTCACGAAGTCGGGGACATGAGTTAATTGAATGACCATCAATACCATGATAGATACACGCTTTATGGGAGGCATACCAAAATGGTGGGCTCGGTATGGGAGGGAGAGTGAAGAGATGGGCATTAAGTAACTTGTGGAGAATAGAAGAAAGTGACTCGGTCAAAGGAGTGAATTTGTGAGTGGGTTGGATGAAGTGATAAGCTCAAGTAGAACACGATGAATGTGAAGATGTGGGTATAGAAGATGATGAGATGTGAGGAGGATCTTGTTAGATGACATTATGAACATGGAAGTGTGATGGCGGAATAGGTGGAGGAGAAACTGAATCACATGGTAAGGTAAGAGAATTATTAAGATAGATATCCTTGAAGCATTGCACCATGTGCAAGGCTTCATAAAATGTGTTTAATGGATGAATTTATAAGTGATGTGAGATGTGAGGGACATAAATTATGCAAAATAGGTTAATGAGCTCAAATGGTGGGAGTAAAAATAAAAGGCGGTGAATAAGTGCATACCAACATGCAACAAACTCAATAATGAACTCATTATGGGATTTTCAAAGCATGTGAAGGTCAACTAGAGTTAGTTTAGGTGCAATATGGATGGATAAGTGGGATAAGAATGTATCAATAAGTTATCAAAATGTGTAAATAACATATGGTGGGAGGTGGGAATATCATCAACACTTGGTCGGTGAGTGAAAGTGGGAAGGTGCGTAGGAGGAGCGTGTCGACATGTTGAATGAGGTGGAATGCATAACGAAGAGATGTAAGTGGTGTTGGGGTCCTTGGTGCCATTGAATTTGTCAAATGTGGGAAGTTTGAAATGTGATGGATAGGTGTGGCATGGTACCATGGGGTGGATAGGCTCATTGCAAATTGTGTGATAATTCGGTGTGGGTGGAAGGCCCCAAGTGTTAGGAATCAATATTTTAAATGTGTTTAATGAGGTGTTGGTAGAGCATGTTGGTGTGAATGAGAGTTAGATTGTAAGGTGGTTATAAGGTGGTTGCGAGATGGTTTCACGGTGGTATTTTTTTATTTTTTATTTTTTAATTTATTTATGCTAAGTTTTTGGTCATAGGCATGACTAACGCTAAGGAAATAGGGATTAGATAGATCACATGTGCAATCGGTTGTATGCAAGTGCAGGTCTTTATTTTTATTTTTAGCATAGAGTCGTAAGCACGGTGACTCAAGGGTGATGACCAACTCAAGGGTGGATGGGACCATACCATGGACTTATTTTTGTGGGTATTTTAGTTTGTAGTCGATCACGGTGTGACCATCTCAAGGGAAATGAGACTTGCTCAATCGTACCACGAATGACCATGAATGCCTATTTTTAGTTACATTTTTTGATGAAGAGTCATTTGCACACATAACTTGCTCAAGGGTGGATGAAACCACCCCATCATGCATGTGTGACTAGCTTATGTCATGAATTTTTTGAATTTTTAGTGAGCAATTGTTGTGGGTGTGACTAACTCAAGGGCGGAGGGGACTGGCCCTGTCGCGGGAATGACTGGCCTAGCTTTTTTTGGTGAGTAGTCAATTACAGGTGTAGTGGTGAGCTAGTGGAGCTAGGTATGGTTGGCCTGAATGCCATGGTGGGCACAAATGGGTGGGGTAGATGTGGAGCATGTTAGGTGAGGGTCGGCATGGATGGTGTGGAGGTGTTTTCCCGTGGTCACATGTATAACATGAGAGAAGGGTAGAGGTAGATGAGCATGTAGAGTAGGGAGAAATGGAATGGAAAGGCAAAACTTAGGCATGATGAGTCGAGCACAACAAAGGTGGAATTTTCACCGGTCATGGTGCGATCAGAAATCGTGGGTGTGGATGGTTAAAGAGGTGGATGGGAACTAAGGAGAGCACAGGGGCAACTCAAACAATCATGAGTATGACTAGTGGAGGGTGAGAGAGGGATGGAAAAGATAAGGGAAAAGCTTGTAGACTAGTTGTAGAAAGGTTGCGGGGAGGTCGCAGGGTGTTTGTGGGGTGGTGTTGTAAGAAGGTTGCAAGCAAAGCGGTTATAATATGGTTGCAAAGAGGTTATGGGGCGGTTGATCTATAACAAAGTGAAGTAAGCGAGATGGAAAAAGGATTGATCAAAGTGGGGCGGTTGCATCTATAACCAAAGTGAAGTAAGTAGATGGAAAAAGGATTGATCAAAGTGCACGAATGACCATAGCATGCAAAGGACCGGAGCACGTAAGGGGCATACTATAACTCATAAAAGGGTAGACTTTGGAGTGTGCAGGAGAAGATTGGAGTGTGTAAGGAGTAGACGGATTGTGTAAGGAGTATATCGAGAGCTCAGGGCATATAAGAGCATGTAAGGGGTAGATCATAGCGCATAAGAGGAAAAAATAGAGCACATAAGGGACTAGTGCATGTAAGGGGTAAACCAGAGCACGCAAGGGATTGGAGCGTAATCGGGGTAACAACGATGTTTGGTAGTTATACATGCTAATAGGACTATGTCAAATATGGACGAAAAATGAGTAAGTTTGATAGAATGGAAGAAATATGGAAAAATAATTTGACCAAAATTCACAGGCAGTTGTGCACTATGAATGGCTTTGGGGAAATTTGGGTTAAAAATCACAGGGGGCATTCGCACCTATGACTCGGGTATGAGAAAATATGAAAATGTAAAAATAGTGTACAAATTTGGGCAAATAGTGTTGGATGTCAAGGAAAATCAGGGGATGTGACTAAGAAGTGAGTAAATGTGGTTAAAAACTATATTTTTGGAAGGTGGCTTATTTTTGTAATTTTTTTACTTTTTAAATGTAAATACAATATGATATGATATAGATGAAATTGAATCTTATCACTCTAATAGAGACATTTATTTTGATATATTGTAAATGGTGCATGAAAGAGATTCACTGTCTCAATGGAAACCCATTTGAATGGGGTCCCTCATATGTAAGGTGATGGTGTCTCAAACCTTTAGGGTTTATTCCTAATGACTAATGACAATGGGAAATGGGGTAATGGATGTGTATGTTGTGTCATTATATATCCCTAAAAATTTATAAGGTTGATGTTATAGACATCATTTTTTGCGATTGTGCTAGGAAGTAGATGTAGTAGGTCAATCTTGATGGCTTCACGTGTAAGCATGAACTAGAGATAGTAAAAATAGCAAAATTTGTTATGAGTTCTAGCCTTGTTACTTTGTGCAAAACAAAAAACAAAAAGATCAAAGCTATTTTTGATTCTCAAGATCACCAAAGGGTGTGAGGGAAGATCATACATAGTAAACAATATACTTGATTAAAAAAATAAAGTTCTTCTTCTTAAAACACACACACACACATGTAAAAAATTACAAAATAGTTGTGTCTCATGCGACCACCCCGCAAATAGATTGTTATATATTTTATTCAGAAAAATCACACAAAAATTATAGGTGTGGTCGTCAACAACCATTTTTTAGCAGATCTATAAAACTAAGTGTTATATCTCGCATTCAAAATGTTAGGGAAAAACAAACCCAAACCAAAAGGACTATAAAACCCTAAAGAAAACACTATTAGATTAAAAAACAAAATGATTTACCCACAACCAAAATGGTCCCATTGTGGTTGGAAAAATGTAACCTTAGATTTGTATCACTTGTAAGATGTGCTAATATATATTAAAATCTCTAAATAAATGCTACTAAATAAATGGGCTTACGGTGCCATGAAAAATGAGAAGTACAATCATTGGTTATTTTAATGAATAAAGTAGGTAAACATCTTGATTTGAATCTAAAACCTTCAAATAAACACTTGAAAAATGTTCGTTGTTTTGTTGGTTAATGGACTTGCCTCGGTCATTCCCCTAAGAATTTTAGTAGATAACAAACATTTTATTATAGAAAAATGAAAAAAAAACATAAAAATGAATAATATCTTGACTAAGTTACAAACCAAATGTGTGACATGATTCATTGAAAATCGGAAGGAGGTTGTATGCGGTCGTAAGCACGATTGATACCTACATTGAAATATTTCAAACGTTGTTGTCATGACTTACATCAAAAATAACGAAATATGCAAGTAAAGAAGAAAAAAATCAATTTAGGGATCTATTGCATCAATAATCAAGAGGTTGGAATGATGGGGTTGAGTGTTGTTTTATAGTTTTTCTAAGTGCATTGAATATTGTGACACATATGGGTGAAATGTGCATAGGTAGGTGAGATGACAAGGGTCCATAGTGCATTGGGCATGTAAATGGGTAGGTGGGATGGATAAAATTAAATGTGAGTGGGTGAGGGTTAATAAATGGGTAATGGGGTGTCTTTTATCACCTTTTGGTGGTGTTTTATATTTTTATTTTCTTTTGTGGGATTATTTGATTTTTTGGGATTATTGTGTTTTATAATGTTTTTGATATTTTTGAATAGGAGACCTTATGCACAAGGTGTATTTTCTAGTGTCTAAAGTAGGACATACCTATATAGAAGGGAACACATAATCATCATAATAGGATTCATCTACATAATTGGTGGATTATACATTAGTAGGAAATTTATTATTATGAAAATTAGGTAACTTGGTAAGACAATGCAAGGTAGGAGTTCGATCCTCCTAGTCATTTTCACTAAATGTCTATTCATAACTAATATCATCATTAGGACATGGATCCAATGAGTCGAATGCTAGGGCGAACTATTTATTCACAAGAATGAATTCTCAAACACAAATTTATCGTCATATCTAAGATTAAGAGAATTATTTCTAAGACCATCACCACAATTGTAACCATCAATAGAGTGTATATCACATGTATGTTGATGGATAAGTACAATTTTTATATCACTTTGGAAGAGGGATCCTAGAGGGGAGTAGGAAATACATGATGTACATTATTGGCATACATTTGTACAAATTAGAGACCCTTATTAGGAGGGATCATTGTGCAATTAAGCATCTTATCAAGTTCTTCTTGAAGAGTAGGGTGTTGTTAGAGGAATTTTGTAAGTGTTATGATGGGTCTCGTGGAAGGAGTCATGATGGAAAAAGGAAAGAAAATCCTTTATTTAGATAAGTAATTATACACTAATAAACAAATATGAGGTCGATAGTCAAAGACCATAGGAAATAAGAATCAAAAGTGATATCGAGCGTAAAGTGACCACCATCAAATTATAAAAACAACCATTTATGAAAATAAACATTAAATTTAAATAAAAAGAATTTTTGCAATCTTAATATTTGGAATTGAAACATCTAAGAAATTTACTAAAAAAATGAATATTTTTTTGATGACGCCGTTTTATTAAAAATAGTAATTTTTAGTTTCCAAAAAATTGTACTAAATAAAAGATGTTTTTCATTTAATTTATTAAAATTAATAAAAATCTCAAAGGAATTTGAAATTGGAGTCATTATTTTTAATATACAATGAAAGGTAATTTTACAAATAGGAAGCCCTAGAACAAGACCCAAAGGGAAGGACTGAACATGAAACCCTAGGTAAATTCGTGAAACTCATATTTGAGGCATGCAATAGATGGAAATATGAATACAAACCTTATAAGATTGATAAATAAGAAACCATAGCGGAAGTAGAAATCTTAGGAAAGCTAGGATTTTAGCTAAATGATATATTCGATTAAGAGTCATGTTCACCGAATGTGATGCGGGAGCATCACTTGTAAATACCCAAATTTTGGCTTTGTTAGTTGTCATAGGTTGTGAGGGTCCATTTGGGTGTTCTTTGCATGTTTCTAGCCCATTTGGACTCCTTTTGCATGTTGTACTCACAAATCTATGCACTTGGGTACATTTCTAGGTCCTAAAAGCATGCTATCATTTACATGATTCCTAAGCAAGAAAACTAGTAATTGAAAACTCCCTTTATCCTATTGCTTTGTATTCTACACTTTTATTGGATTTATACATCTTGCACTCTTGTTGGTATTTAACCTGCTTTTATCTTTCTATGGCCTCGCACTAGTGCCTAGTCGGACACTAGTTCCATGCACTCATGTCCTCCTGGGTGCTCTTGTCCCTCTTTACCTTTTTCTTACCCTTTTGGACCCCTTTCACTTCTTAATTACTTTTTACTACTTTGGGTTGGCCTTTAAGTTGTCAATTACGAAATTTAATTAAGGAAATCATATAAATACATAGTTTTGTTTACAAAATAAGGGGCCAAGCACTAAGCAATACATACTACCACATAAGTTTGCATTATAAAGGTACAAGAGCATCAAAGACATCCATATAAAGCATCCATTCAAGGGCAAGGATGCATACTTTTCACATACACAACATAGGAAGGGGAAGTCTATTCTATTTCATCCACACATTCGATACATATTCTACATTATAGATCAAGCCCATTATCATTTATGTAACTTTCTACACTTTGGCATCCCGAGGAATTATTTCTATACACATACACAAGAACTACATAGATTCTGATATGTAGTTTAATAATCGTCCATAAGTTCACTCTTTGGGTGACCATTGGAGTCGATTCGAATCTGCATTTTGCATTTTCCTTTTAGGTTTTATGTGGATTGTAGGTATATACAAGTGAAATTATTTCTTGCAGTTACAAGTATAGTCACATATTAGACAACAAATCCAGAGTGACAAACAAAGATCAACAAAAATCTTGTCGACACTTTGAAAGATTCATATCCGAGTACCTACATGACACCGGTGCCCAAATCTAGACACTAACACCTAGGCACTCCTGTCTCAAATAGTTCTAGGTATTAGAACCTCCAACAAGCCTTTGTGACACATTACCCATTCTGTTATAGTATTGCATCTACCTAGATCACTTCTTGCTCGCTTGAAAATCAGCTAAGTCCTCCTGTCTCTCCTTTTTGCCTAAGGTTTCATATCATTTCTTTCTTATTGATTGTGTCTCAGTGTATATTAGCATTTGTACATCATTAGGTGCAATAGTTACTTTGAAATTAGATTTAATTAATTTAATTTACATTAAATCACATGTAATAAGTGGTATTTGGAAGCTTTCCTCCAAAACCACAGTTCAAATATTTGAATTTGTCTCTAGGTGTGTTAGAGGTCTAGGAGATATTGTAGGTTGAATGAATGAGGTAAAATAGGTCATGGAACATGAAATCACTTATAAAATTACTTATTTGATCCTAATATGACTCTAAACCTCTATGGTTAGTCTAAATCATAGCTGGTTTAGTTGGCTTGAACACTAAATACCTCTTTTCTCACCTAAATTGTAGGATATTCGAATGAAGGGGAGAGTTAGTAGTGGAAAGGGGTTCTAAGAGAGAATAATTTATGTATCGGATAAAAAATGGCTCAAGAAGACTTGTAATGTCCATGAAATTGATAATTTAAAGGACCTTCATGAGCATTAATCATTATCTTAATGATTTCATATGGATTTATGAATGCATGTTATTTAAATAGGAATTTTGGAATGCTATGATGATAGGTGATCGAGGTCTGTACTGCATTCGAGAGGACATGAAAGAAGTGTAAAGATACTATAAAGTCAAAGAAGATAGTCATATGCAAGGAATCTTTTATTGTGTGAGTGTAGACACAAAATCATGTACTTGGGTACATTTCTAGGTCCTAAAAACATATTGACATTTATATGATTCTTAATCAAGAAAAATAGTAGTTATTATTGTCTTTGGACTCTTTTGTGACTTAATTTCTTTCTCTTTGGTATTTTACACCCTATAGCCTAGTTGGAACTTAACTTTCTTGTCTTTAATGTCTTCGAATACCAGCGCTAGCCATGATGCCAACGCCAAGGCTCCCCCGACCATTCTCTATCTTACCCACTTCTTTTGGGTTTATTTTATCTTTTGGGCATTTTATTTTCTTATAAGTCATCCTTCCAGTTTTAAATTATGAAATTCAACCAAGTGAATCATATAAATACAAATCTCTGTGACTAAAATGAAGGACCAAGGTCTAAGCATCTATTATCATCACCTAATCTTGCATCCAAAGGAATCTAAGAGAATCAAAGGCATCCATCTAGCATCCATTCAAGTGACAAGGGACTACATTTTCTACATACATGCATAGGAAGGGAAGTTCATTATTCCATTCACATATCTATTTACATTACTACATCTAGTTATCACCCGCTATCACATGTGCTTGCACAAGGGATTCCTAGGGCGCAATTATTTCACACATGCACAAGAAGTACATGGAGTCTCGAGATGTAATGCAACGCTTAGTTGTAAGTTCAACTCATTCAGGTGACCACCAGAGTCAGTCTGACTCCCCATATTGTATATTTTCTTTTTGGGATTTGATGTAGTTTGAGGGTTTTACAGGTCATCATCTCTTTATAGGTTGTAGGAAAATTCTATGATCATAGTGTGATATACAGGAGACCAACAACAACAATCTTGTGACACTAGAAACCAAGTTCCAAGCCCCTACATAGTCGAAGTGCCCCTGCAGTGGTCTCTAGCGCCTAGGCACCCTCGCCCTAGTCCAGGCACCCTAGTACAATCTTATTTGAAAGTTCCATACTTTACTGTGCTTAGTTGTGATAGTTTTCCTTTCATGTTCATCAATTTTCTAGTCAAGATCAGTTCCAGGGATAATGTGAATCAACCAAGTCATTCTTTCCCTCTCTTGCACTTAGGGTTTCATATTAGTCTAGCTTATTTCTTATGTAAAAATTTGTACCTTAGCATTTCTTTATCATATGTGACTCTGTAATATTAGGGTTTCACAAATTATATATTTCTGTTAAATAATTTGGTGAACTTGCATTTAAACACTCTAGGATCTTCACTTTAGTCTTCATTCATGGCTCATAAAGCTCCCAAACTCTCCTTGTATGAATTACTTTAAAAGCACCCAATTTGTAAAGATGCTCTCACAAAATCCATACACACAATGTACCTCCCTTGTGATACACCACCTTCAAAAATAAGTTCCATTTTCAATCGTATCTTATACCTGTCTATTATTTCGATAATACATCTTCTCAAGCTATCTTAGAGTCAATTCAAGATTTACACCATGCTTTTCAAGATAAATTTCAAACTATGGAATCCATGATTACATCTCTCAAAGATGCTTCTCAAGCCCATATTTGTTCTTCTTCTACTCCTCATTCTAATTCTATGTCTTCTACATGTGCTCATATCAGTGAACCTCAAGTCTTACCATTACCGGCACCTCTCAAGTTTGATCTCAATGCTAAGCAACATGACATTCTTCCTCAGCTCCTCACTCATCAATTGATCAACTTTCCACCTACTCATTACTATCCTCCTTATTGTCTTGCCAACTATCAAGGTCTCCCATTTTATAATTATCATCAAATCAATGGACATCATGATAATTATTGTTATGTTTTACAATGAAGAATCAAAGCACCTAAGCATCAAGGCTTTATCTAATTTTCTCGCACAACATTCTCGTTACATGCCCATCTCTAAATACTACATCTAAATGGGCTCTTAAATCTTCTCCTTCTATGACCAATGAGCATCAGGTTATCACTTCTAATGTTCCTTCTTCTGGTCAGTCAAGCACCACCTATGCAACCCATTCCAACTAAGAAATCACCTCTCAAGGTCCATCCTCCATCACCTCCTCCTACTAAGTCTTCTACCACGTCACCAACTCCTAAGCAACCTCCTCTAAAAATCAGTACAACACCTCCTCCTCTCAAGTATTCTACAACATTATCAATCCCACATAAGCTACAACCAATCATTTTTGTCAAGGAAACTACTCCTTACATTGATCCCCTTAACAACATCAACTAGATCTACACACTTGGGGGCATCATGCTTACTTCCCCCCTCCTAGTATCATTAGGTGTCTATCATTTTTACTATCATGCTTCATGCTTCATGCTTCATATTTCTAGGCATTAATCTTACACAACATGATACACATCTTCGAACTCTAGTCTCATGTTTCATACTCAACTGTCGAGGGTCTAAATTTGAAATGAGCCTCACACCATTCTATGTTCTATGCTTTTCACTTCCTGATCTATATTTCTAGCATGTATTTCAAACCAAGACCCTATGGAAAACTCTTGTGCTAAGGTTCACACTTGACTGCGTTTAGGGCATACTACATCCGTCAACCTCACACACTACACATTTCATGCTTTACACTTTATGATACATCCTTCTACTACTCTATTCTCACACATCATATTATCCTATGATGCACTCTTGTGTTAAGGTTCACACTTGAATGTTGAGTGCATACTACATCCATAAACCTCACACAATACACATTTCATGGTCCACACTTCATGATTCATATTTATAAAATTTTCTTGTCACATATCATACTATAATATTCTACAATCCACACTTTGCGCTTCATTGATATATGTTTCTAGCATCTATTTTAAACCATTTCCCGATGACACACTCTTGTTCTATAGTTCATTCTTGATTGTCAAGGGTTTTTTTATAAATGAACCTCATCTCATGCTCATCCACATCTGCTTGGGGGCACACTACTCCTATCACATTCACATTGTATATCATTCCATCTCACTCATTCACAACATACTACATATCTTGGTTGCTTTTATTCTTGCTTGCTTATACTTACATGTACACTTTGTTTCCCATGCTAGATGGATACTTAGTATGTCACTATATGTTTTCAATAGACACATGCACGTTTAATTTTTTCTAGTTGTGAATGAATAATTCATATAGATATTTACACACAATAATGATGTTTGACACTATACCTCTTACCAGTCCACTGAGGCTCACGGGAATCAAATTTCTCACACACTACAGGTGCTATTATTTCATTCTATACTACTTCCTATCCTTACTAGCACATTACTTTTCATTGATACATACACGCTCTAACATACTTTCTATCTTTCTAACATGTTAACGGGTGCTTCATGTGTAGAATTTACTTTGCAAGACTATTTTTCCCCATGGTTGTCTATTACATTTTACTTTTCATTGCTTGTTGTTGTATGCCATTGTTTGTGGGCTTTGCCATATGTCTTGCTTGATAATTTATTGTATGCTTTTGGCCACTTTGGCCCTGATTGTCTTCTAACATTGTGATTGACGTCCCATGTTTGAAAACCAATTTTCACGATTTATATTGTATGCAAACTTACTTGTTACATTGTTTTCTATGATATGTTTCCTAATTTTCTACTAACAAACGTTTCTAGCCATCTTGTTTGCATGTACCTTGGTTTCTACCATGTACATTCCCTCCCCTTTGTAGGGTTACGATTTTAGATCAACATCATGTTCTCTCCTATGGGATGCATTCTCCTAGCGACGTTGCATGCACCCTAAACAAGGGGCATACATTGGGTGAATCAGTCATCCCATACAACAACTCAGAGCTACAAGATAGTATACTTATGCACATAATGAACACAGTCTATAATTACAAAAATGACCAAAATTTGACTTGGGTCCTCAGCTCAACACAGATGCTAGTGCCTAGATACAAACATTGCCGCCTAGGCACTCCTGACCTCTCCTAAGCACCTATGTCTTAGGGGTAGATACAATTACTTTCTTAGATCAACACATTTTATAGATTAGTTTTCACAGTACATGCACATTCATCCAATAAGCAGAATGTATTCTATCTCCTTTTCAGTTTGGAACAAATACAAAAATAAAATGGTATAAATCAGAACAACATGGATCACACCATCTGTAGTGGTGTATAATCAGGAAGTAGCCATGGAAGGAGAGTAACACTAGACCTCTCTCCCTAATACTATTTTGTTGTGGCATGAGATCTCCCAAAAATTCTCAATTGGAATGAGATCCCCCAAAAACTCGTCCTTGGCATAAGATCACCCAAAAATCTTGTTTTTGGCATGAGATCACCTAAAAACTCACTCTTGGCATGAGATCGCCCAAAAAATCACTTATATACAACATTTTCAAGACACTTTATATCCTTTTTATACTCATGATAATCAAGTGCTAATGCCAAGAAAAAAAATAATGCTATTCATACTTTAGACACAAAATCACACACTTACTACTATTATTATACCGCCAAGTATGTTGTTTTATATATGGATCTTGCATAAGAAAATTATTCACCGATGACCCATTCCATAGTCCATCCACTTGTCTTATTGGTCTTTATTTACTTTTATATTTCACACTGTCACTTATACGTAGTTCTAGTCAGTCACAAGGATCCTTGTCTATTAGTTCTCACTCATTTGTCATCACTTATCTCTGAACACTAGCGCCCATGGCAACACTAGCTCCAAATGATCCTGTCCATCTTGGGCACCCATGTCCTCTTTATGTTTGATCTTATTTTTGACATTTGAGGTCGGTATTTTTGGTTTTCCCTCCCATTTCTCGAGGTAGTAGTCGGCATGTTAGGTCATTAATGTTGAAATTTGAATAAGAGATCCTTACATAAATACAACATAAATACCATTATAAGTGTGAACATTTCTTATCAAGGGATAGATTTATACCTAGAGAAAGGGACTACATTTAGGCCATTACTCTGAATACACATCTAACCTTTGGATCTATTAGTATCTATTATGATATGGAAGAAGCTTTTATTTGTAGCTTCATACTCGACAATGACCCTAGAGTCACATATGATCATCTACTTGGCTTACATTAGGGAAACAAAGAACCTATTAATGATTACATCTTATGATTCAATGCTTGCATGCATCAATTAGTCTTCTAACCTATTAACTTAGAGAATAAATTCATTTTTGTTCATGGTTTGATTCCCACTCTAAAACAATGATTATAATATGACATGTGTGAATCATTCATAATCTTGTGCTATAAGGTCATTGATCTAGAACAAGATCTCATTGCTACACATGTTATTGATTCTTCTCTTATTATCACCATTGATCCTTCATCTAGTTATTCTCCACTTCCATTTGTTGAGCAGCCTCCATGGTCTCCATATCCTCCACCTCATAAGAAAGTATAATATTCTCCATTACATAAGCATCCTTCATCCCCCTTCATGTAGGGTTACACCTCGGGCTTCTCCTCCTATTTCATGGGAGCCATTACACTTTTCTAATCACGCTATACCTCATGATGTGCTACGTACATTACTTGACAAGTGTTTGATTTTCTTACCTTCTAATTAACATCATCCACCTCATTGCTTACAACACCATCATGATAGACCTTATTGTAATCATCATCATATCAATGGCCATCACGAAAATGACTATTTCTCTCTTCATGATCGATTACAACAATTAGAAGATAAGTGTGTCATTTCCTTTGGCTATCACTCTCGTGAGTGGTCTATGTCTCCACTCCCATGCATGTTATTACTCTAGTTGAGTTATCTCCTTCCTCTAATTCTAAGGTTATTATTCATCCACCACCATAGGTTGTTGCTCATGTGTATTCTCCATCTCATCCATCCATTGCTGCACCATCTCATTCACTACATCATGCTACCACTACACATTGGCTTCCTGTAACCCTTAATATCTCTACTTCCCATTATTGTATCACCCATTGCTGGAACCACTCCACTCAACATTCGATTCGACTCATACACTCATACTTGTTTCATTTCACATGTTTCCACTACTTCACACCGGCTTGGTCTTTGGTAGGTTATTTCCATCACCTTACCCCCAATCACACACTTTCTACAATTATTATACCACCAAATATGTTGTTTTATATATGGATCTCGTGTAAGAAAAATATTCACTAATGACCCATTGCATAGTCCATCTGCTTGTCTTGTTGGTATTTATTTACTTTTATATTTCACACATGTCACTTATACACACGCTTTAGTAAGCTCACGAGGATCCATGTTTGTCGGTTCTCACTCATTTTTCGTCACTTGTCTCTAGACACTAGCCCCACGGTGGACAATAGCGCCAAATGATCTTGTCCATCCTGGCACCCATGTCCTCTTTATGTTTGATCTTATTTTTGACATTTGAGGTCGGTATTTTTAGTTTTCCCTCCTAGCTCCCAAGGTACTAGTCGGCATGTCGGTCATTAGAGTTAAAATTCAAACACAAGAGATGCTTATATAAACACAACATATATACCATTATAAGCGTGGACATTTATTCTCAAGGGATAGCTTTCTACTTAGAGAAAGGGACTACATTTGGGCCATTACTCGTATACACACTGCATAAGAAGGGGAGTTCATTCTATTCCATCCACACATTTGAATTTTTAGCTAGATATTTCCCACTATCTTGGCGTCATTGGCATAAGGGAAACCTAGAGCACTATTACACACACAAACACACATAACTACATTGAATCTAAGATGTAGTGCAATGATCAATTGTAATTCCATTGTTGTGGTAGCCGAGGAAAATCCAAGCCCTCATTTACATCTTTTTTTTTTAGGATTTGATGTCTATTTGGGAATTTTATAGGTCTATTCTTCATTGCAGGTTTACAGGTACCTTGGAAATTCAAGTGTGACATAAATGTGATCAAAGGTGAGCTCAAGTGCAAAGCCCTAGCGACCATATTGGAACTAGGTTCGACATTTTTATAGACCCAGGGAACCTGAAAACAAGCCTATGGCATATGCAGTGTGCCCTTATCCCTCTCCATATGCCCTAGTCTAGTTGTTTTTTCCTCTGTTGCATTTTTGTGGTTCGTTGCAACAATCATTCCTTCCTCGTTCCATCACATTGTCTATCCCGACTCACTTTGTGGGATAAACGAAACTCAAATAATTATCTTACCCCTCTCATTTCCTTTTATAGATACATTTAAATAAATTTTCTACTATTTATATTTCATTGGACTTCATTTATAATAGCTTATTACATTTAGATTTTAATAAAATATTCAGATTTTATTGAATCACATACATTCAACCAACAAAAGAGATTCCAACAACAACATCAACTTAAATATGCAATTGAGGATCACACTAAGCCTAAAATGGCTTAAAAACTTGCTAAAACTAATAAATATCACCTATAAGGGTATTACCATCATCATATCCTGCTTAATACCTTCATTCATTGCTAATTCAATCATCAAACTCATCTAATTTCATACAACTCTTCTTGTTCTTACCTTTCACCAACTTTACCAACTTCTAGCTTCTTAGCTCCTTGTCTAAGAATGTAATTTTTCCTTTCAAGCCTCATTGTGGAGCCTCCACTTATATGACCTATTTAACCACCCCAAACCACTTAGGCTAATCACAAAATGAAATCAACCAATCAAAAACAAAAAAAATTCCATTTTTGAAAAAACATTCATCGCAATGCTCTTAAGATCAATGCCAATGCAAGAGTCATAGTTGGGGAAACTGTGACTACCCATTTCAAAGTATAAGTAAATTTCACAACCATTAAAATTCATCATGATGTGTGCAAAATTATAGACCTCAACTCCTTCTCCTTCTTTTCTCGACTCAATTTTTCACTTCTAACTTGTTCTAGTTCAAGTAGCCTAGGACAATCTTCCTTCACTCATAACTTATTCTCAGTATATAGTTTCATGAAACACTTTCCATCTTACTATACACCCATTACAGGGTTCTTGATGCATATGAAATTTCACTCTCAAACTCCAAATATATATTACACTTCCCTTGTTAAGGTACCTTCATAAATTAGGTCTCGCAACTATGTCTAACTTCCCCTCACCCAACTATCACTAATATCTCACAAATCTACCCTTGAAATATAAAATTTCCTTTTGATTATATTAGAGAACTCACACAATATTTTTTATTTCAAATTTAAGGGTAAGTTTCTCTATTTAAATATTTTTAGATCTATTTCCTTAACAAAACCCTAGTTGTACCTTTCCTCAACCCGAGAAGCTTGTTTTTATGATAACTTCTACTATGAATCAATTCAAAGCTTCAAAATCTTCATGGAGGTCTGTTTTAACATTAGGTAAAGTATTTTCTTACCATAGAGAGGGGAGAATCTAAAAATCATGTTACTTTCCAGCTTTTCCTTTTTTGATACATGTAGGTGATTGTTCACGGTTTGAGGAAAGAACTTACAATGTTAACCTTGAGGGTACCTACTTGCATGAAATAAACTTACATGCATGGATTGGTTTAACATCCCTATAGATTCCGAACTCTTCTCAACAACTCTAAGTGAAACACATTTCAAAGTTACACAAACCTCATTCTTAGTCTCAATCATAGTCATCAACACATGCTAGGGTATAACATGCTTACTGACCCATTATACCATAAATATATTAGCTTCATAAAATATTCCATATTTTTCTCTGAATGAAGGTACCTTCACCCAATAGATTTGACTTCAACATTTCATATAAACTAGAAAGTTCACAACACCGTGCAACTCACAGGTTTAGAATGCACATATTTTGACAAACAAGGTATATCTTGAATCTACTTGCAACATTTCCAAAGTTAAACTGTGGAGTCTTACTCCTAATCATTATAAGATGAATTACTACCCACAAATAAATAAAACCTTGTAAAAATGCATGCACCTTGAAATCTACAAAATAAATACACAAATTTCACACACAAGACATAGTTTTCATTCAAAAGATGTAATTTCATACAAAACTTCCATGTTCTTTCTCATCCTTCTCTTCTCTTCATCCTTCTTCCACGAGGAATGAATTATAAATCCCTCCCTCTCATCGTATATTTGAGTTTTGTAACTCCTTAGCTAAGTCCTCAAATCCCATCATGACTCATTATATGCCTCCTTTCTTATTTTTGTCACTTTGCATTATTTATCATTTCATAGACTTTAATCACTCCTATGACCTATGACATATCTACAAGTCACCTACTCACCTTTTACAACCCCTAGGACTCTTTAACACATGTAGTTACACCTATTATATGCTCAACTATCCACTTAACAAGCTTAGAACCCACCTTTACAAGTTTGATATTTTGAATCACATTTTTGGAGGGAAACTCAATTTTGAAATTTAAAACTCTCTCATACCTAAGTCTCTCTCTCTCATGGATCTACATACCTTAGAATATTCCCATTGAACTCATGGCTTTAAAAATTTATATTTGAATGTATTCTTGACGATGCTCATGCATCGGTGTGCACTTTCCTTTTACTACTTCTTCACATTTTACATACTTTTATAAATTTTTCATAACACATGACTTTGACTACTATTTCTATCTTCTTTGCAGTCCGTCCTTAATACACAACAAGAAGTAGCCCCACATCAGTAAACACCAAAAAAAAGAGTACAACATGGGGCAACACAATACACTTCACCCATAGGGTCACTTCCTCTTTCTTAGCTTCCACACTTCATTTTTATCACTTCATGCTTTCACTTGTCTCTTCAACATGCTATCTCCATCACACTCTACATGGTTATCAAGTACACATCTCTTATCTACTTTATGTTATCAAGTATTCACTCAACAACATAAATTGGTGGCAATCGTAGGAACAAAGTCATGCACTTGGGTACATTTATAGGTCCTAAAAACATCTTGGAATTCATATGATTCCTAAGTGAGAAAATTAGTAATTGATCATTGTCTTTGGCTTCTTTTTCTATCTTTCTTGATTTATCTTTGGTATTTTATACCCTACATCCTAGTTGGTACTTCACCCGATTATTATTTATGGATTCGATAACAACACCCAACCAGGGACACTAGCACTTAGGCACCCTCGTCCCCTCACAGGCACCCCCTGCCCTTCTCTATCTTACTCACTTCTTTTGGGCCTCTTTTATCTTTTGGGCATCTTATTTTCTTATGGGTCAGCCTTCTAATTGTCAATTAAAAAATTCAACCAAGGGAATCATATAAATACAAAGCTATGTGACCAAAATAAAGGACCAAGCTCTAAGCATCTATTATCATCACCTAAGCTTGCATCTAAGGGCATATAACAACATCAAAGACATCCATCTAACATCCATTCAAGAGACAAGGGACTACATTTTCTACATACATGCATATGAAGGGGAAGTTTATTATTCCATTCACATATTTATTTACATTACTACATCTAGCTATCACCTGCTATCACGTGCACTTGCATAAGGGATTTTTAGGGAAAAAATATTTCACACACACACAAGAACTACCTAGAGTTTCAGATGTAGTACAACGCTCGGTTGTAAGTTCACTCAGTTGGGTGACCATCGGGGTCAGCCAACTCCCCATATTGCATATTTTATTTTTGGGATTTGATGTAGTTTGAGGGTTTTATAGGTCACCATCTCTTTGTAGGCTACATATGAATTCTGCGAATCGTAGTGCAACATACATGTGACAAAAACTATCATAGAATAACTTGCGATACTAGAAAAACAAAGTTCCAATCCCTGCGTATAGTCACAAGCACCCAATAGTGGTCTTTGGCACCTAGGCACTCTCACCCTAGTCTATGCGCCCTAGTCCATGATTATCTAACAATTCCAAGTTTGATTGTCCTCAGCTGCGACAGTATGCCCTTCATGTTCATCAATTTTCCAATCCAGATCAGCTCCAAGGATAGTGTGAATCAATTCATTCATTCTTTCCATTTGTTGCACTTATGGTTTCATATTTATCTATCTTATTTCTTGTGTCAAAATTTGTACCTTAGAATTTATTTATCATATGTGACTCTGCAATATTAGGGTTTTCCAAATTTTATATTTTTATTAAATCGGTGAGATAAGGTAAGGCTGTGAATGTTTTATTAAATAGAAGAAATGATTTGGATTATTGACTAGGTGAGAACTTGTTCCGTCTATGTGGATTATTTTGGGCATGTCTCATATCAATATGAGTTGATAGTGAATAATCATGACTTATAACTACTAACTATTGTTCTATAGAATGTGTAAAGTCTTTTGAATGAAAGAATTATTCTTAGAAGTCATGAAAAGGTAGCACAACATGATTTTGGATGATTATCAAAATAAAACAGAGGTCAGAGAGTGTGCTAAAGTATTTTAAGAGGTCGAAAACTTAAAACAACACTAACATTCCTTAATAGTGCATTTTTGGACCTACCATGTCCCTAGGGTTTGAAACAGGGGGAAACTGTGTATCTTTTGGAGTATCCAATAAAATTTGGTGAGTAGGAAATAACATAGATGATAAAGTTGTGTTAAGGGTTTTAAGATGAAGGGAAAAAGGTAGATAGGTCAAAACAAGCAAAACACGGTATGGCTTGTCCTCTTACCCTATTTGAGGGTTTATATAAAGAAAGCTGTTTTGAATGTACCCGATTTCTATTTCTTGATTATTGAGTTACATGTTTTAGACTCATAAATACCTATAGAAGGTGTAAAAATTAGAGTAATAGCTTGTTCAAATAGTCAAAGAGAAATAACTATAGAAGACACAATTACTTGTACTTATACCATGTTTGTGTGTCAAGAAAAGGATTATACATAAAAATTTCACCAAGATAATATTAAGAGTAGTTTAGAAACCTAGTAATAGGATAAAATGGATCAAAGAATGTTGTAAACCATTGAATAAGGTTGGATGTAAGTGCTTGAAAAATAAAAGCTTAAGATACGGTCTAAAAATGTGATAGTCAAGAGTTTGCGCTTGTGACAATATAAAAAAAAACTTAGGGAAGGTTGAATGTATGAGAATGTAATAAAATAGGTCTAAGAGGGTACATGAAAATATTATAATACTTGAGTGAGAAAAAGGACTTATATAGACATAAGCAAGAAGGATTCATGATTATCTTGTCATAATCATATTAAGAAGCTAAGAGGAAACAACCGATTGTTTGATAGAAGGTGTAGTGAAAGGAAGAGGGAGTTGAGTAATTTGAGTTAGTGATTAGGAGGATTTAGGAAAAATGAGATGATGAGTGAGAATAACACTTAAGGATGCTAAGAAAGGTGAAATAGCGTTTAGAGGATATTTCGTGGTAAGAGCAAGTAAGAAGAGCAAGAAACCAAACTTGTGAGAATATAGCCATATGATGATATTATGAGAATATAACCTTGAAAGGTGCTTGATCAGTGATGATAGGTGTTGAGTGATGTGTAATAAAGGTTGAAACCAGTTGTTAAGTGATAAAACCCTAAGAAGTCCATTGAAACCCTAAGGAGACCTAATAAAACTATACAAGAAAGGAGAAATAGGTGTTGGGTGATTTGTGTCGTGATTTAGAGAACGAGGTTAACCATAGATAAAAAAATCTATAAAGGGTATTAGGAAAACTAAACACTTCACCATGAAAGTTTATGGTTTGTTCTAGACTACAAGTTTGGGTGTTTAGAAGGCTACTGTGGATTTGACTAATTTTGAAATGTAGAAGGAGAATAAAAATGAATTGGTTTGGAGTTGAGTCTTAAAAATTTGGATTAAGTTTAATTGGCCAAAAGGGTATCCGGAAAACTTGACAGGTGAAGGATAATACCTTGGGAAACATTATAGTAATCAAAATTTGTCTTCTAGTAGGGCTATAAGCTAGTATAAGGGGTCTAAAAGGTGAATGGTGAAAATTGGTGGTTTGAAACTTAATAAGATGACTAATCATGTTTATTATGTGTATTTGAGTAGGTGTAAGGTATATTTAGCTCTTGTTTTATTGTTGAATCCATTTTTGGCATATGGAGTAAAGTTGGTTTCTTGAGAAAATCACGACTTTTGTGGAAATTGATTGCTAACTCTTTGAATTTGGTGTGTTTGGTGTGAGTTTTATCTTGTTGTTATTAGGTGGTATTAGAGCAAGTTTTTCTATTTGAATATGAGATAAGCTAATAAAAATTTCAATAATCCCTCAAGAGAAGGAAAGAAAGTCAAAATATTAGGTGTGAAAAAGGACCTAAGTAAGACTTAAAACAAGGTGAAAAAGACTGTTGGAGAGAGAACATGGAAGGAGAATAAATAGAGATGATGAAGGGATTGATGAAGAAATAGAAACAATTTTCATAGGTTGTTCCATATCATTTCTTCTCATCATTTCTACTAGATGTTCCATATCTCATCTCAATTCTTGTATCTCTTCTTTCATCCACAACTCTCTCTTTCTTGTTATGTCCTTCATATTTTCTTCTTTTCTCTTCCTCTCTTTTTCCTCGTTATATTTCTTCTTAGGTCATTAGGGTATATTTGGGTGTTCTTGGCATGTTTATAGCCGTTTTGGACTCCTTTAGCATGTAATAAGTGGTGTTTGGAAGTTTCCCACCAAAACCACGTTTAAAATGTTTAAATTTGTCTCTAGGTGTGTTAGAGGGTTAGGAGATAGTGTAAGTTGAATAAATGAGGGAAAAGGGGTCATGTAACATAAAATCACTTATAAATTGAATTACTTGATCCTAATAGGACTCTAAACCTCTATGGTTAATCTAAATCATAGTTGGTTTAGTTGGATTAGAACCTAACTACCTCATTTCTCACCTAAATTGTAAGAGATTCAAATGAAGGGGAGATATAGTAGTGACAAGAGGGTTCTGCAACAAAGAAGAATTTTTGTATAAGATAAAAAATGGCTCAAGAAGCCTTGTAATGTCCCTAAAATTTATAATTCAAAGGACCTTCTTTACCATTATTCATTGTCTTAAAGATTGCATGTGGATTTATGAATGAATGTTATTTAAATAGGACTTTTGGAATGCTATGATAGGTAATAGAGGTCTATACCAACTTTGGAGGACATGAAAGAGGTGTAAATATACTAAAAAGTCAAATAAGACAAACATATGCAAGGAATTTTGTATTTTATAAGTTAAGGTAAGATTGTGAATGTGTTCTTGAATATACGAAAGGATTTGGTGTATTGAATAAGTGAGAACTTGTTTATGAAAGATGTGTATTGTTTTGGGCATGCCTCATATTAATATGAGTTGATAGTGAATAATAAAGACTCAAAACTACTAACTACTGTTATACAAAATTAGTAAAGTCTTTTGAATGAAAGAATTATTCTTAGAAGTCATGGAAAGGTAGCACAGCATGATCTTTGATGATTATCGTAATGAAACAAAGGTCTCTAGAGTGTCTTAAAGGATTTGAAGAGTTATAAAACTTAAAACAACACTAGCATTCCTAAATAGTGCATTTTTGTATTGCACCACCTTTAGGGTTTGGAACAAGAGGAAAAACATGCATCTTGCGTAGTATCAATATAACTCACTAAGATTTAGTGAGTAGGCAATAACAGAGATATGAGAAAGGTGTGTGAAGATTTTTAATAAGGGAAAAGAGTAGATAGGTCAAAACAAGCAAAACATAGTATGATTGCTCTCTTACCTTGTTTGAGGGTTTAAACAAAGAAATTGGTTTGAATGACCTGATTTCACTTTCTTGATTATTGAGTTACATTTTGGACTCATAAATATCTATAGAACATGTCAAAATTAGAGTAATAGGTTATTCAAATACTTAAAGGAAGGAACTATAGAAGACACAACTACTTGTGCTTATGCTTTGTTTGTGTGTCAAGAAAAGGATTAGACATAAGAATTTCACTAAACTAATCTTCACAATAGTTTAAAAACCTAGTAATAGGATCAAAAGTATCAAAGAGGGTTGTGAACCATTGACTAAGGTGGGATACAAGTTCTTAAAAAACTACACCTTAAGATATAATTTAAAATTGTGACAATCACGAGTTTGGTCTTGTGACAATCACGAGTTTGTGACAATATGAGAAAATACTTACGGAAGGTTGAATGTATGAGAAGGTAACAAACATGTATAATAAGTTAAATGAAAAGATTATAATACTTAAGGAGTGAGAAAAAGACCTTATACGAGACATAAGCAAGAAGGATTCATGACTGTCCTATCATAGTCATATTGAGAAGCTAAGAGGAAACAACTGATTGTTTGATAGAAGTTGTATTGAAAGGAAGAGGGAGTTGGGTAATTTTAGTTGGTGATTAGGAGGATTAAGGAAAAATGAGATGATGTGTTAGTGTAGGTTATTATTTATCCTTTTATTTATTTATCAGGATAATTCTTACACTTGTGTTAGCCCTACACTTGTTGGGTTAGCTTACTTAGGTGTACTAGTTATGTGGAGTTAGCTTACTAGTTGTGTTGAGTTAGTTTCTCAGTTATGTGGAGTTAGCTTACTAGTCTTTTGGAGTTAACTTAACCACCAATATCAGTTCATGAGAGTTCTTCACCACTAATTTAGGTTTTAGTTTCACGTCCCTCCTCCTATATGTACATCTTTCTTATTGAGTAATTCAAGTGATTTTATTGTAATGTATTGAGCATTATGGATTACGATGGATTTCCATATATGGTATTTTAGCTCTTCTATTTTACAAATATAATGTGGTGTGATATTATCATCTGAGATCGTGGCTTGGAACAATCTTCTTATTGTTCCTTTCATTATGAGTGAGAAGAACACTTAAGGAAGCCAAGAAAGGTAAAACAAAGCTTAGAGGAATATTTGCGGTAAGAGTAAGTATGAAGAGCAAGAAACCAAACTTGTGAGAATACCAATGACAATAATATGATGATAAAACCTTGAAAGGTGCTTGAGTAGTGTTGACATGTGTTGAGTGAGGTGTAATAAAGGTTGAAACCATTTTTAAGTGATAAAATCCTAAGAAGTCCGTTGAAACCCTAAGGAGACATAATATAACTAGATAAGAAAGGATAAATAGGTGTTGGGTGATTTGTATTGTGAGTTGGAGAATGAATTTAACCATGAAGAAAGAACTCTATAAAGGGTATTAGGAAAACTAAACACTTCTTTATGAAAGTTGATGGTTTGTTTCATATTACAAGCTTTGGGTGTTTGGAAGGATGTTAAGGTATGGCTAATTCGAGCAGGAGAAGGAGAATAAAAATGAACCGACTTGAAGTTGAGTCTTGAAACTATAGATTAAGCTTGATTGGAAAAAAAAATCTAGAAAACTTGATAGTGAAGGATAAGACCTTGGGAAGCATTATATTTTTTTGCCATTATATCTTAGGTTTTCATTGATGTCAAAGGTCATTGATGGTAAAGGGTGTTTAGGTGTCATAATAGTATCCATGAGGTGTTACTCAAGGTCAAACATGAAGGTTGATTGCTAGTGTCATGTTTTGGTGATGTTCTATGGTGTATTGGAGCATGGTATAGTGTGCATAGTCATAGTATGTGCTATCTTGTTGTTTTGTAAGGATGTCATGAGGTCAAACAAGGTTGGTATGATGTTGCAAAGTTGTCTAAATGTATGCATGAGGTCCCCATGTTTAGTTCATGAAGTGGTTGTGTTGAGTCAGGTCATTCTAAGCCTATTCCTAGATCTATAACATGGTGGATGATATGGTGACATGAGATATGAAGCAGGAAGTCATGTACAAGCATAGTAGGAGTGTTATTAAATTTCATATGATGTGTATGAGAAGTTTTAGGACAATATTTAGAGGTTTGATGATGTTTTATGGTCCTTTGAAGCAAGCTTCTTGAGAATAAGGTTATAAAGACAAGGTAAGTCTTAGTGTCTAGAGAGATTAAAAGAATTTGAGCTTATATGTGAGTTGGGACTATTAGAGGATGTTTTCATGATGCTTCATGCCAAGTTTTAGGTCAAAGTAGCAAAGTTTTTTCATGTTATGTGATTTTTGGCAAAGCCGAGTTCTAAAGAAGGAAAAATCATCTCGATATGTCAAGTTGTTTTGCTCACTCAATCACACACATTTTATATGGGACCCTGAGGTTTTGGGGTATGTTTTTGGATTTATTCTAGATCATATTTAAAAATGAATGAATTGATTTGGTTGTCATAATTTTATGAACAATCGTTAATATGTTAAATTTCTTTTAAACCGTAGTGAAACCGTTCTTCGAGATAAACTTTGGAGATTTGCTTGATATTATAACCAAATGACTTGAAAATTCTAATTTGATGATTTGGGCTTGTAGATAATTTATCAGGGCTCATTTTGGTGGTGGTTTAGTGTTCCAACTATTTTAGGAAGTGAGAGAAAAACCCTATTTTTGATGAGATTTGTAGTTTCAAGGCTGATATGGAAGTTCCATGATGAAAAGTAAATTGTTACATAGTCATTGGGATATATGATAGACAACCATGTAAATTTTTAGGTAGGTTTCTTGAAGAACTTTCAAGATACATGTCTCAAAATTTTCCTTACCGATTTTGGCCTTAAGGGCTAAAAGTTATTCATTTTGGTTTAAAGTGAGTTTGATTATTTTACATCATGGAGAAACATTTTATGAGCATGAATAGTTTTAAGACACATAATATGTTGTTTTTGAGCTCTTAAAGTGGTATTATGAGGTGGTTTTCAGTTCAAGATCTATTTTCCTAATTAGCCCTATTTGGCCTCTCAAGAAGGTGTGAAGGAACATGTGCTTTAGATCAATTTTCTCCAAGTGAAATATGATTCTTAGCACTTAAGTATGTTAGTAAAAGTGTTCCATGATTTGGTTGGGCTTGGAAGTTTATTTGGAGGTGTTTGTGCATGTTTCTCTCAAGACTAGTTCTTGAGTCCATTTTAGTAGTTTGGAGCAATTTCGTAGATTGGATTGGTAGAAGGCCTTTCACTATGAGTTTGAGCTTGAAGTACATGCTTGTACATGCTTATAGGCAGCAAAAAGTATAAATTCCAAAGACTGAATCGAGAAAATCCCATTACATAGTATGAATATTCTTGAGAGTGGCAAATGATTCTTTAGTTATAACAACAAGTTTCTATTAACTAGCACATCCACTAACTTAATAAAGAAGAGTGCATACTTATAGGAAGCAAAAAGTAAAAAGTCCAAAGACTGAATCGAGCAAAGCCCATTGCATAGTATGAATATTCTTGAGAGTGGAAACCGATTCTTTAGTTATAACAGTAGTGTTTCATTAACAATAAAGAAAGAAGAGTACATGTTTATAAGCAAAAAAAGTAAAAATTCCAAAGACCTGAATCGAGAAAAGCCAATTACACAAAGATGAATATTATTGAGAGTGGAAACTTATTATTTATTTATAATAGTAGTGGTTTTGTTAACTAGCACATCCACTAACTTAATAAGGTCCATGAATTCTTCGTTGATGTTTTTCCAAGTCTTGTTAGTATATCTCTTCCACTCTTTGATGATAGAGAAGGCATTATTAATTTTTCTCAATATGATGAGCACGATATCTACTTCATTAGGATCCTGTTAGGAAGGGATGATATTCTCCAAATGATGCTTTGAAGCTGTAGAAAAATTAACATCCGTAATGAGATTTTAGTGGAACCCAATTTATCGATTGGAGGGGAGTCAAGATAAGCCGAAGAGAGGCCTAATAGAACATTAGGAATATCCAAGTCAATGATAATTTCCATGGGATCGAAGGGGGCATCCATAGGGGCCTCCAAGGTCAAGAGTGTAGAGTCAAAAGAATCCATGGTGACATCCAGAGAGACAAAAGGAGAGACTAGTGCAATGTCAACAAGAGACGGAGAATAAGGGGAAGCTAGGTCGAAAGTGGTTCAACAACATGAGAATTCTCCAAAGGATCAAAAGTGATAAAATTCAGCGGTGAGGATGAGGGAGAGACATGAGAAAAATAGGGAAACAACCGCACCACTCTAGTCAATGATCAAGATATCCGAATCCAAGTCGGAAGGGAGACAAAATTGACGACGATGGTGGAAGGAATAGATACAAGAAATAGGGGAATTGAGCGAGAATGATGAGAAGGCACATGAGTCATATGATGCTGCTTGCCAAGATTAAGGGGAAGTGCGAAAGGTACTTTTGGGAAGCTGCCACTTTAAAGAAGATATAAAAGGCCGTGATGAAGGAAAGGGACTTCCTCTTCTCTAGCTAATATGAGTGATCGTTCAAGTAAATGAAAGAGAAATTATGTATATTTTACCTTCCTATCATGTTGAATATGAGAAATTAGAAAAATATGAGGTCCATAGATTAATTTGTCTTGCCCTTCCAAAGTGAAATATATCATCAATTTTGCTATAACCCTATCTCATGGATGTGGTAGTGAATCTATTTCAAATCTCAAATGATATCTCCTTAATTTTCATCCCAAAGATAAGAAATCATCTAGCTCTGCCCTTAGAGCATTTGAAATAAATTTCTCCCTCCATAGGTATCCCCATGGCAATGCATTATTCACTCCAGTGAAATAAGAATTTTTTTCCCACTTTTACTCTCCCTTTTTTCCAGGATGCCAACACACTATTGGTCATTCTAATTGAGTGACCGAGACAACCTTTCCATGAATGGAATATCTCCACCAACTGTAACATATTTCATACATCAAGGTCAGCCTTTACCTCTTCACAGGAATAAGGTTCAATTATTTTGATAGGGGCCACCCATAGTGAACATGGATATAATGACAAGAATTTCCAAAGGACCAATGTACACATTTTAAAACATAATTATGCTGAAATTTAGTCATCTCAAAACAAGATTTTAGGGATCTTATATCTTTAATTATACTACATATGGTCCACTATGTGGGTTAATTTGAGTTGAGGATTCTTACCAAGTTAGGAGAATCACTTTCAACAATAATTTGACCAGAGCCAATAATGAGTGCCATTTCAATACCTTTAAGAATAGCTAGGGCTTCATCTCTATAGTTTGTACCATTTTTGAAGCAAACAATTAAGGCAACCAAGGGGTTAATAAACTCATCTATAAGAATAACAAACCCCACCGAGTTACCTGTGTTTCTGTTATCCAAAATGTGCCCCCTGCTCATTTTGTGGCTAACTCCCTTTCATCTTTCCTTCTCTTGTGCCTCAGACATAATATTTTGCTTTTTAGGCACTCAAAACCTTCTAGAAATGACACCATTGGATAGAGCTCTCTCTCAGCTTTCTAGAAAGGTAAAGTTTTCCTCCTAACTCCATGTATTTTTGAAGTTATGGCTCGACGGAGTTTTGTGGGAAATTTTCCCTTTCAAGGCCCGCAGCCAATGAGATGCTACCACGTGTCTAGGACATAAATTAATCAAGCAACCCATGGAAAATAGAGGAAAGATAGGCCCGCATCCAATTGGGGCTTGCCACTTGTCCCAAGCTCATCGGCCCGACAGGGAATTTTTGAAATTTTTTCCAAAGGTGAAATTAAAGGAAAATGAAGCAGGATGGGCCCGCACCCAATAAAAATGTGCCATGTGGCACCTAGAAAGGTAGAGCATGATGAAATTTTGGAAAATTTTCCAAATGACCAAAAAGGTAAAAAATTCAAATTTTTGCCCGCCAACCCGATTTGGCCTTGTTTTGCCCTAAAATTTCAAATGGCCATATCTTTCAATCCACAAATTTCGATTTTCACGTTCTTTATATCAATGGAAAGATGGTGAAATTATCTACAAGATTCCGTCATTTTTGAATTTTGATGGAGTTTGGAGAGAGAAAATCAAAAAACACCTCTGGCACGTGGTCATGGATAGAAATGACGTTTCAACCACCGTTTTTAATGAAGAATGGCTCGCATTCTCTCAAAGACGGCTAAAAATGTTAGGGGATGGAGTCCTGTAAGGATGCCCATGCTGTTTTGAATGTGTTTTGGTCAATGGTTGAATCCCTTCCACGTTTTCCCGTGTTTCTCTCTCCTGGGCTCGTCCCTTACACTGTAAAAGCCAGATTTGGCTCATTTTCAAAGGGTGGAACATTTTTTGTGTATTGAGGTCCCATTTCTCACCTTGGAAGTGATTTTGGTGGAATATCAGACCTTTTCTACGAGCTGCAACTTTATTTTTCCTCTCAGGTGTTGTAATGTAAGTGATTTTGATGATTAAAATAACAATACAACCTTTGTGATTAGTTTTCATCCTCTGCCTGTGTTGTTTGGTTAATTTATGATCCTTCATTACAATTATTAGTTTGTGCATGAGGTTCTTTGTTGCATTTTTATTGGTGTCATCAATCTGCGAAGTAAAAAATGCTCACCACTCCTTTGGTGCATCACCTATTAGCATTAGTTTTAGTTTATCTGCATTCTCTATCTTTGTCTCCTTTGGAATTTAGGGTAGGATTAGGAATATAGACCTCTGCAACTTGTAAGTGATAAATATGACCAGAGGAATTGAGGAACCAACCTCTAAACTGGAGATTCCTTTCTCATTTTGCAAGTCCCACACTTGGGGAAAGGATTCAATGTTGTGCAATCACACTGGATGCTAGTATGATCAAACTAGAAATCTGATCAACATCCAGGGGGTGCTGCTGATTTGCAACAACAGTTTTGGCACGCCTGGTGGGACATAGAAGTCTTCATCTTCATTGCAACAAAATTGATGTGCATTTGTTGCAAGTTTCTTGCTTTAAAAGAGCTATAAATTGCACATCTGGTGACTCCAAGGAAGAAGAATCAGCTGGTTTTAGCAGTGCAGACCTGAAAACTCATGAGAAGAATCACTACAAGGTCAAGAGTTGGAGAAGAAGAGGTGCTATTTGAATATCTGCAATTATCTCCAAGAATAAGGCAAAGTGGGAGGAGAATCCAAAGGTCTCCATCTCCACCAAATAGAACTCTCTCAACTCCTCCACCTAGTAGGCATTTCATTCAATCAACAAGGGTTCTAAGGCCAATCAGAATGACACAAAACAACCCCTATGTCAATTTCACTGGCAGCAGCCCACTTGCTCTCAATGCACAATCCAATCCCAGTTGTAGCATTGAAGAACATTCCATACTTCACTTTGGAGAAAATCGAACACTCCTGGTGATCATGTTAAGGATATTGCTAACATTTGTGCAATCCATGAGATCAATGAGATGCAAGTTCTTTGTCAAAATGCTTTGGAATCTTCATTCAAAGGGAAAGCTTTGCAATGGTTCAGAGTCTTGCCTCGGGTTCTATTCAAAATTGGAATCAGCTATGTATAGCCCTCCATGAGCAGTTTGGGGAAAAGGGAGACAACTTATCTCTTTTGGAGCAGCTGACAACTATCAAAAGAGCTCCCAATGAGCAACTGGCTGATTTTAATTTTAGATTTCAAAGGACTTGGGAGAGAATTCCAGTGGCAGTCAGGCCAACAACAGAAGGTTCTTTTCTTTATTACCTTAAAGCTTTAAATTCGATATTTCTATGTTAATTCAGTCCATGGGAGGCACAACTATCCCCATTGCTTATAGCATTGCCATTAGAGCTGAAAATTGTTTGATTCAAGCTGGCAAGCTGGCTCCTAGGCCTCCAATGCCATTATTTCCAAGTTTAGAGAGCCCAAGTACTAGCCAAGTGCCTAATTTAGCTTCTATTCCCACTCCTAGAAATCGAAATTCAAGGAAGCTTCCACTTCATCTTCTAGTGCCTCAAATGAACTTCAAGAAGTCATGAAGCAATTGCAAAATATAGGTAATGAGCTGGTTACACTCAAAAGGAAGCAAGCTCAAGGTTTTAGACCTTCTTTCCAGCCCCAAGCTCACGGCCTAACAGCAGCCATATCAACCCCAAAGACCACCCAATCCAGTTGCAAACCTAAATCAAACAAGGCCTCCTACCAATGCACCATTTCAGCCCTATAATCCCAATGCTACATCTGCCTCTAAAGCATTAGTGCCAGTACAAAACAATATGGCTCAAGAGTATGATTGGTGTTTCCCATGCAATGAACCTCATAACCAGTCCATGTACTTCAACGGTGCCTTGAATCAAGCATTAATGGTGACAACAACTGGTGTGGAGGGTGAAGGTAGTCAAAGAAATGACCAGCAACAACAAAAAACATTCCCGCAAAGAATCAACTCCAAATGATACCACACTTGTAAACTGGCAGGTAGAAGATTTTTGTGGCATGAACTAGATAGTTTCCCAAAGTGTTGCAGCCAACACAAGGTCAAAGAGGAGAAATTTGGGTGAAGAACAGCCATTGGCCCCAAGTAATTCATGACCTTCTGTCACTCCACAAACTATTGGCAAGAAAAATGCAATCCCAAGCACAAAAGGACTGCCTAAAATAGTTCCTAGGCCAACTCAAATGCCAGTTGTTGCTGCCCATATACAAGGGATGAATGTGCAGGCCAAGGGACAGCAAAAGGATACTTCATCCCCATTCAATATCATTGATCAGATGAAGAAGACAAATGTAAACATATCAATGTGGGAATCACTATCTATCCCAGGTCAAAGAGATTTGCTACAAGCTGCCATGAAGGACTGGTCAACTTCAAATCGGCAGTCCAAATGCAAGAGAAGGTGCTCACAAATACTTGCCCGACTGAGGGAAGCATGGAGGACAGAAAGGTAAGATGTTGAAGCTCCCTCCATTCTATGTTTCATTGATCATTGGGAACCAACTAGTACACAATTGCATGATTGATTCCGGGGTAAGTAGTTTAGTAATGCCCAAGAAAATAGCTGATCAGTTGGGAATTCAGTATGAAACCATATCCAAAGGGGTGGTACAATTGGATGGGACAGTAGTAACAAAAGTTGGAGTGATTAAAAACTTGAGTCTTACTTTGCATGCATGTCCCAACGTGGTTGTTTTGCAAGATGTATCAATAATAGACCTTCCACCACTCTTTTCCCTATGTTTGTCAAGGGATTTCACAGCTAATATTGGAGGTTACTTGTCTATTGATTGGTAACACATGCTTTTTTAGAACAAGATATGGAACCAAAGCCACAATCAGTGTCGAACCTATTGCAAACTTTCACATTGAGCCTTACACTCCAAGTCGATTAATGCCAATTGTTCAACGCTTTGATCAAGAAGATCACCCAAGCACCGATGAAGTGACACTAAGGTAGGAAGTATCCCGATTTAACTCTTGATGAATGGGCTAAGCAAGGTGCATGCTTTTGATCCTTATCAAGAAATAGAAGAATCGAACTAGGAGTCTATTGCATGCATGAAGAAAATCAGCCTATTCCTAGCATCACCAAGCCAGACCACAAGGATGACAATGAGGTATGGCAGTTGTTTTTTGATGGATCAAGGAGTAGAAAAGGTGTAGGAGGGGGAGCCATGCTTTGGTTTCACCTCAAGGAGTTAAGTATTATTCAGCTTTTAGATTTCAGTTTGCATGCTCTAACAACACTGCTGAATATGAAGCCTTGGTGCAAGGACTGCATTGGGCAATCAAGAGAGGAATAAAGAACTTGCAAGTCTTTGGTGACAGTGAGTTGATTGTCAACCAAGTCAAGGGGCAACATGCTGTCAAGAATGATCTACTCAAGTGCTACAAGAACAGGGTGTGGGACCTCATTGAAGATTTTGAGGGTTTTGGCATCAAATCCATTCCTAGGAAAGAGAACCAAGCTGTTGACAGGCTTGCAGCAGTTGGGGCAGCCTTTGACATTGTTGAAAGCATTCAAAAGGACAAGGTACAACCAAACATCCATGTGATTGTGAGGCCTTCAGTGCCGGACAACAATGTAAGTTGGAAAGTATTTGAAAATGATCAGCAAATCATCCATTTCTTGCAAGAAGAGGCTGAGTTCTCAGCCAAAAATCAGGAAAAGTTGGAGCAGCAGTATGGTGACCAGGTGGTGCAGCTGAGAACCAACAAACTACCAAAGGGGCTTATTACTTTGGAGTCCATTTTCAATCCTAATGATCAGTTTAGGAAGGAGAAAGCAAACATCCAAGTGAAGGAAGAAGATTCAGTGTCCATCTCGGTAGGAGAAGGCAAATCACTCCAAGTTGGCAAGATGACAACTGAGCAAGAAAGGTATGAGTTCATACAACTTTGTCAAGAATTCCCTGATGTGTTTTCTTGGAGCTATGAAGATTTGAAAGGTTTCAATCCCGAGTTAGCTCAACACACCATTGAATTGGATCCAAATACTAAGCCCATCAGGCAGAAACAAAGGCCAGTCAACCCCCACATGGAGCCTCTCATGAGAAAAGAATTGAATAAGTTGATAGAATCAAGAATCATATTCCCTATCAAGCATTCTAGTTGGGTTTCCAACTTGGTTCCAGTTAGAAAGAAGAGTGGGGAAATCAGATTGTGTGTTGACTTCAGAGATTTGAATAGAGAATCTCTCAAGGATCATTATCCACTTCCTTCCATGGAGCAGATTTTACAAGTTGTTGCTAGCTCCGAGAGGTTTTCACTACTTGATGGCTATTCAAGGTATAATCAGATTATGGTGAAGGAAGAAGATCAGTTCAAGACAACCTTTACAACTAAATGGGGAACTTATGCATACAGGAAAATGCCATTTGGGCTGTCCAACGCTAGAGCTACCTTCCAAAGGGCAATGGACATGGCGTTCAAGGGTTTGATTAACAACATAGTGCTGATATATCTTGATGATATCACTATTTTTTCAAAAAATGCAGCAGACCATCTCTTTCATTTGAGACAAGTGTTCATAAGGTGCAGACGGTTTGGAGTATCCTTGAATCCTAAAAAGTGTGTTTTTCTAGCCCATGAAGGAAAGCTCCTTGGTCACATTGTCTCCAAAGAAGGATTAGCAATTGATCCAGAAAGAGTTGAAGCCATAAGAGCACAAACATTACCAAGCCACAAGAAGGCCCTTCAAAGTTTCTTGGGGAGAATAAATTTTGTTTGAAGGTTTGTCCCAAATTTTGCAGCCCTTGTCAGGCCTATCACCAAAATGTTAAAGAAAAGCATGGCTTTCAAATGGATAGCAGAACGCAAGGAAAGTTTTGAAGCAATCAAAGAAGCCATCTCTCAAGCCCCAACTCTCATAAACCCGGATTTCTCCAAGGATTTCATCCTCTATGTGTTTGGGGGTGATGATACTATTTATGTAATTTTGGTACAACAGAACAAGGACAATGATGAGTAGCCAATTGCTTTCTTCAGCCAAAGCCTGGAGGACTATGAGGTGAGATATTCTTTCATTGAGAAGCATGTCCTTGTAGTAATCAGAAGCTTGAAGAAGTTCAAGCATTTAGTCTCAAACAACAAGGTTCAATTGTTGGTTTCTCATGCGGGAGTTAAAGACTTCCTCCTCAATAAAGACTTGAATGAAAAGAGAGCAGGTTGGATTACTCATGTCATGGAATATGACATAGAGATCAAGGTCACCAAGTTGGTAAGAGGAAAAGGATTGTGTGAGCAGCTGATTTTGGGAAAACAAAAGGAAGCATGCAATGAGAAGGAGGTTGTTTTGGCATTGCAAGACAGCCATGGGCAAGGAAGCACTCAAGAAGAAAATAATGGTGTCCCCATTCCTTGCTGGACCCAAGACATAATGCACTTCCTAAGCATAGGCCTATGCCCTCTAGAGATGAACAAGACCAAAAGAAGACACTTCAGATTGCAGGCTGTCCCATATGCCCTTGTTGATGGTGTTTTGTTCAAAAGAGATGTGAATGGAGTACTGCTGAGATGCATTGGTACAAATCAGATTCATAGGGTGTTGGAAGAGTTCCATGGTGGACTAGCTGGTGGTCATTTTGCACCAAGAGTGATAGCTCTAAAGATCATGAGGGCTGGTTATTATTGGCCCAATATTTTCAATGATTGTTATGCATGGATCAAGAGGTGCAAGAATTGTGCATTTTTCACGAGTAAAGAGAAGCTAGCTGCCATTTCATTGCATCCAATTTCAGTTGACCAGCCATTCATGCAATGGGGTTTAGAATTCATTGGATTTATTAATCCCAATTCGAGCCAAGGGCACAAGTGGATTTTAACAGCCATAGATTACTTCACCAAATGGACTGAAGCAGTAGCACTCAAGGAAGCAAATGAAGCTAGTATCCTAGACTTCTATGAGGGAATAGTAACCAGGTTTGGCATACCAGCTACAATAATATCAAATAATGCATTAGCATTCATTGGATCCAAGGTGACTGAATGGGCTGTCAAGAACGAGATCTACCTAAGTACTTCATCAAACTATTACCCTCAGGGTAATGGCCAGGGTGAGTCTACAAACAAGAACTTGTTGAAGATCATTATGAGGACTCTTGATGAAAATCAGAGGTCTTGGCATACTAAATTGAAATCAACTTTATGGGTTGATAGTATAACTCCCAAGAGATCTACAGGTAATTCTCCATTCAAGCTTGTTTATGGGAGAGAGGCAATTTTACCCATGTCTCTTGAGTTTCCAACATTGGAACTCATGAAATAGTTGGAGTTGTTGGAGTTTGAGCCCATGGAAGTTAGATATGCAGAATTGATGGAGCTCCAAGAAATCAGGAATCAGGCATCCCAAGCAATGGAGAAGGATCAGGATTTGATAAAGAAGACCTTTGATAGAAAGGCCAAGAATAGATCCTTCCAAGTTGGAGATCTAGTGTTAAAATGGGATGCAGACAGAGCAAAACCGGAAGGCATTCAAAATTTGATGCCATTTGGAGTGGCCCATACATGGTCACAAAGTGTAAGGACAAAAATGCCTTCTAATTGTCTTCATTGGATGGTGAAGAACTACAGATTCCAGTCAATGGGATCCATCTAAAGCATTGCTACTAAAGGGAAATTCTCCACCTTGTAAATATTAGCTTAGGTTTTCATTCCTCCAAGTGTTTGTGCACATTGTTTTGTTGTAGATTAGTTTTTCTTTCCCTAAGTGCTTTGGCACAGGCTTGCTGTTCCTGGGAATGTGTTTGCAGGCCTTGCTCCATCAGGTGATATTCCATGTTCCTCCTTGCAACGTTCTAGTCAGTTGGGGTATCAGACAGAAAATCAGGTGACTCCATGCCCAATGGATTGCTTCAGGAAATCCCCAGTAACTTCATCCAAGCGAGCGAGATGACCCCTCTGAGTCGCCAAAATTGTTATCCAAAATGTGCCCCCTGCTCATTTTGTGGCTAACTCCCTTTCATATTTCCTTCTCTTGTGCCTCAGACATAATATTTTGCTTTTCAGGCACTCAAAACCTTCTGGAAATGACACCATTGGATAGAGCTCTCTCTCAGCTTTCTAGAAAGGTAAAGTTTTCCTCCTAACTCCATGTATTTTTGAAGTTATGGCTCGGCGGAGTTTTTGTGGGAAATTTTCCCTTTCAAGGCCCGCAGCCAATGAGATCTTGCCATGTGTCTAGGATAGAAATGAATCAAGTGACCCGTGGAAAATAGAGGAAAGACAGGCCCACGTCCAATTGGGGCTTGCCACGTGTCCCAAGCTCACCGGCCCGGCGGGAATTTTGGGAAAATTTTCCAAAGGTGAAAACAAAGGAAAATGAAGCAGGATGGGCCCGCGCCCAATAGAAATGTGCCATGTGGCACCTAGAAAGGCGAGCACGGTGAAATTTTGGAAAATTTTCCAAATGACCAAAAAGGTAAAAATTCAAATTTTTGGCCGCTAACCCGATTTGGCCCTGTTTTGCCCTAAAATTTCAAATGGCCATATCTTTCGATCCAAAGCTCGGTTTTTCACGTTCTTTATATCAATGGAAAGCTGGTGAAATTCTCTATAAGATTCTAGGGTCATTTTTGCATTTTGATGGATTTTGGAGAGAGAAAATTGAAAAATGCCTCTGGCACGTGGTCATGGACAGAAATGACGTTTCAACCACCGTTTTTAATGAAGAATGGCTCGCATTCTCTCTAGCATGGCTAAAAATGTTAGGGGATGGGTTTGTAAGGATGCTCATGCTGTTTTGAATGCATTTTGGTCAATGGTTGAATCCCTTCCATGTTTTCCCGCGTTTCTCTCTCTTGGGCTCGTCCCTCAGACCTTAAAAAAAGCCGATTTGGCTCATTTTCAAAGGGTGGAACATTTTTTGTGTATTGCAGGTCCCCTTTCTCACCTTGGAAGTGATTTTGGTGGAATATCAGACCTTTTCTAAGAGCTGCAACTTTATTTTTCCTCTCAGGTGTTGTAATGCAAGTGATTTTGATGATTAAAATAACAATACAACCTTTGTGATTAGTTTTCATCCTCTGCCTGTGTTGTTTGGTTAATTTCTGATCCTTCATTACAATTATCAGTTTGTGCATGAGGTTCTTTGTTACATTTTTATGGACTGTGTCAATCTTCAGAAGTAAAAAATGCTCACCACTCCTTTGGTGCATCACCTATTAGCATTAGTTTTAGTTTATCTGCATTCTCTATCTCTGTCTCCTTTGGAATTTAGGGTAGGATTAGGAATATAGACCTCTGCAACTTGTAAGTGATAAATATGACTAGAGGAATTGAGGAACTAGCCTCTAAACTAGAGATTCCTTTCTCATTTTGTAAGTCCCACACTTGGGGAAAGGATTCAATGTTGTGCAATCACACTGGATGCTAGTATGATCAAACTAGAAATCTGATCAACATCCGGAGTCTTTGCTGATTTGCCACAACAGCTTCCCTGGATGCACCATAAGTTTTAAGCTTTAAGCTCGACCCAAAAGAAGGGGAGATTGGGAGGTGTTAACATGAGCCGAAAATGTAGAAGAAGTTACTGGGGGGATGACGAGCTGTCTTAGCCAAGGTTTCATATGAATTAAAACAACTTTTTGTTTATGCTTCCTCCAAATAAAACAATTCAAGTTTTTTTGTAATCTAGAGACTACCATGTTGAAGACCGATATAAATAATGTGTTTTCTCCTTAAATATAAGCCTATTCCTCTCTAAAAAGGTTTTGGTAAACCATGGTGAGAGTCAAACTAGAGACGTAGCATCGGGATCATAAGACTAACACTACACCTCACACCACACCTTCATCACCGAATCGACTATCCTCCACCATTCTATTGAGATGTTCTATATGAATTTGTTGTTATGTTTTTGAGGTGGAATGACCAACCTATATGGTCATGTTTGAACTAGAGGTGTTATAAGCTAGTGTTGTGTATATAAGAAATTGTATTTGGTCATTTGTGACTAGTAGTTGTGCCTATGGGGATATGAGTGAGCTATAGGAGGAAGAAGAGGAGAGTTGAGGGGTCATGGGTAGAGCCTAGAAGAGTGATGAATACCGAGAAATATTAAGGAGTGTAGACACCTAAAATCTTCTTATGCAATTTTAATACTTAAATTACATTATCTTCTTTCCCGAAAATTGACAACAGTTCATCAATAAACCATCATTTTCCCTCTATTCTTGTTAATTAATTACATCTCACTAATTAATTAGCCTTCCTATCATTCATGATTCCGATTAACGACCTATCGTTAATTAATATCCGCCTTTACTTGCATTAAGTAATTATTATTCATTAATTATGTTCACTCCTCTAAATCAATAAATCACTGTTTATTGAATTAAATTCCTCTAGCATCCTCTCGAATCACACTAATAATCCTCTAATGGGATTCTATAAGCTTACATATACCTATTAATTAATCACACTTGATTAATTAAAACACCCCTCAACTCCCATGAGTCACTAATGATAAATTAAACTCTTTTAAATCAAGGTTACCTTTTCTAAAGCAACCTTATCCATTCCTAATCTTACTTTACCCTTATCCCACATGCACTAAGATGCTAAGCTCTCTCAAACCAGAGGGTTATATAAAGAACCCTCCTCCTACCCTTTCTTCTTACACCTTCATTTGCATTAGTATAAACTATAGGCAATTTGATTTGAGCCATTCTCCATTGCTTGGAAATAGCTTCTCCATCTTGCATCCATTCTCTCAAATTGAAGAGCATGGGAAGATCCAAAAATGGCCTTGTATCCATTTCTTGGTGAGATCTCATCTTCAATCCTTGAGCAAACAAGACCAATTTGATTGCTAGGTGATCTAATTAGGTTCATTCATTAGGTAGCAATCTCAAAGAGTAGGAATGGCTTGAGAATTTAATGGATTTATCTTTGTTTATGCATGATAGAAGTTTTCCTTTAAGCTCTTATCTCATGGTTTTATAGGGGTTTGATTATGATTTGAAGCTACTAGGTGTTAGCTTCCTTTTATTAGCATGAAAATTTGTATATAAACATAAGGAGTAGATGTTCAATGTGAATTGACCTAATTAGCAAATGAGAGGGAAGATTTGAGTGAGTTGAAGAAGAGATTATTTTGAGAGGGTTTAAAGAGAGAGGAGCTAAATTTGAGATCCATGCCGGTTGTTTGAGAAACATATCTTTAGTGGTTATCCATTTCAAGTGGTTGAGTTGGTGTTTGATCACCTTAGGGGGTTGTAGCCTCCTTGTAGGATTGGTTTCCTACTAAACTAGGGGTTGGTGCTCCTTGTGGAATTGATGTCTCACTAAATAAATATTTTGTGATTTGTAATATTCACATGAGTCCTATTTTATGAGTAATATTAACATAGGTTTTAGTGGGTTTTCTTCCCCTTGAGGGTTTCCCACTAATATTTGGTGTCTTATGTTCTCCCTTTTGTTGCATGCTCATGTGAATGTTTAATACACATCTAATAAGCTCACATGTGGTTATGTATGATGAATGGTTAATTGAATGATGAATTTTTTGACGTGGTAAATGAAGATTAAAGTTTTGTATGACTGATTCACCCCCTCTTAGTTATTATGCTTCTAACAATTGGTATTAAAGTTAGGTCCTTCTGAAGCAAGTTTAACAACTTGAAGGAGATCCTAGAAGCACAATGGGAAAATCATCTAATGTTGAGACTTTCTTAGTGAATTTTAAGAATAAGTATGAGATAGATGAGCCCCTAATTCATGGATTGTAAGAGAAATTAAATTACATAGAAGTTGAGCATGGTTAAGCCATCAAAAATCTATAATCTCAAGTCGAAAGTATGTCAAAAGCCCTTAAGGAAAAGAAGAATCGTGCATCACGTATGAAGATAAGTTGAGATCTTTGGAATCTTATTTAGGAGGGGCATCCAACAGGTTAAATATGTATGTGATATTGGAGAAGATATATAAATTTGTAGATGGGATCTTGGATATTCAAAGAGTAACTAGTGTTAAGATCGACCTAGGTTTCAAAGGAGAGAACATAAATGAAGAGGCTAGACCTGGTTCTCACAAAGACAAGAAGGAGACACGAATATTGATTCAAGAAGGTCTAACCCTATTAAACAACCTAATGCTATGAGGTATGGTTCTTCATTTAATGGTTATTGTTATGCTCAGTAACGGTTTTTGTCACAAAGCTAGAGATTGCAAGAGAATGCTCTTTGAGAATGAGTATTTTGGAATGGTGAAATATAATTTAAGGGGAAATGTTATTAATGTTGTAAGTATGGTCATAAGGCTACTAACTATGGTTGGCATCTTATCTTCTATCAGTCAAAGTGCAAGCATGGTTTTGTGTGCTACAATTGTTTGAAAAAATGTCATAGTGCTATTTTTTGTTATCAAGGTAGACCTCTAAGGAATAACAACATGTTTTAAGAATTCAAAGGAAAGATAAGAAGGTATTCAAAATGAATACCAATTCTAAGAGTGATTCTAATTTAGTCAAGGAATCTAGATATGAAGATCAACCTAAGAAAGATGATTAAAAGGTAGAGGTGCACATCATAAAGTCTACTCCAATGAATTTTGTTAAAGAGGGGTCCAATTTAATCAAGATGGAAGACAAATTAATCAAACCCAAATCAGGTCAATGAGTTATGTTTACTTTTATTAAAGAACCAAGAGTTGAGGAAAGTCATATGTGTGTAACTACTATCCATTCTCATGTACATGAAAAGTTGAGAAAACTAATTATTTGGGTTACTTCAAGAGTTATAAGGTATGAGTGTGATCTGTCCATAAAGTCTATGTTTAGGAGTCTCTGTTGTTGGTAATATCTACAATTTTTGTAAAGTATGAATAATATTTGTCAAGGTATGCATTTGTCATCATTGTCTATATCTAATGAAGGTATAAGGTCTATTTTTGTGCTCATAGAGGTTATTTTGGTTCATTCATGTCAAATCGATCCTATACTAAGGTTGAAGGCTTGGTCTAATGTGTAATGGGATTTGAGTTGATACTACAAGGTCAAAAGGAAGTGTTTTCACCACATGAATTTATATGAGTGTTTGTGTTTCCATGCTAGTATCAAGAATTTGTTGGTCCTTTTGGTTAAAATGTTTTGGGTCAAAGGATATGTAAATAGTCTTATGAGTCAAAATTAGAGCTGTCCAAATATATGGAAAACATGTTTATGTCAATAGTATGCTCTATTAGTATGAATTATTATTGATTTATAGTTTTGTGTGCATATGATCATGAAGGTCTCCACATTTTTCAAAGGAATATAAGAAGTTTCAAATATTGTGAACAATGTCTCGGGATAAGAATGCAAATGGAATCTAAATCTATAAGTTGGGGTCTATGACTTTCAACGGTGAGTTGCAAGAGTTATTCTTTGAAGCCATGATATCACCAGTCCCATGTTGATCAAATGTATGAGTAATCTATGTCATGGTGTGTCTTTGAGGTCTACAGGTTGTATTTGGTTTGAAGTTTGAAATCATGCCATGTTGGTACAAGTTCATCATGTTTTGGTCACAATGGTCTCTAAATGATCTCACTTAAGGTGTGTATGTTATTCTTTTGTGCATCCATGAGTCCATATTGTTCCTCAATGTTTGAAGAATGCCTTAAAGGTTCTATAACTGCATGTGCATATGAAGAGATTCACAATACTATTATCTTTGTCCATGATAGAAAAATATGGGTAGTACCATTTGATTAGTGACAATGGAGCTTGAGGTTAATAGATTGTTCTGAGTTGGTCTAAGTTTTATCCAAGAAGACAAATTTATGTTTGTTTTCTATCATGCTTAAAGAGGTCTATAGGGTTGTGCTCCTAGATGAAGTATAAAAGTTAGGCACAAGTTAATCCAAGAAGATAAAGATATAACGTAGATGATCATTTCTATGTAGATACAATTGAAGAAATCCTTAAATTACTTCTATAGTAGTAGTCTAAATTATTATGAAGATGGTCAAGGGTAATTTCAGCCATGATGTTTGTTGGCCTTATAGAAAATCATGAGGTTATGATGATCTTTAGACTGTGTATGATTCCATCAATATATGGTAACGTATGCGAGCATATCGACCCAAAGGGAGGTTTCATAATAAGATTAGTTGGTCTTCAACTATAATTGTGACTTCCAAGGTTATATGGGTTGTTCATCATGTGTTTTTAGTGTTCTTGTAAGAAGCATGCAACTCAATGTTGTGTGACTCTATTTTTGTGCTCTTAAGAAATATGAGTGATGTTGCAGTCATGTGAAGGAATGCATATGCTATTTCAAGGTTTTTTCCAGGTATGTGAAGAAAATGGAGATGTTTCAAATAGTAGTATAAGTTGATGAGATGGTTTACCAGGTGTAGAAATGAATACTTGTAGAGGTTGTCTAGAGGAAAGATGATAAGGTGCACTCTAGGTTTACTTGTAAGTTGAATGCATTTACATGATGTGTCTTAACCATTTAATCATGTTCGAGGTGTATCAAATTACATTCACGCATCATGGAGATAATAAAATTAAGAGTTAAATCTTGTTGAAGAACCATAAATATTGGGAAGGTGCATTTAAATTTTAGGTATGTCTTGGTGATCATACTTGAAGTGATAACAATGTTGTAAGATCAAACATGTACTATCACAAATCATGCATGAAGACTTATGATGTTTTGTATTGGTGCATAAGGTTAAGGGGAGCTTAAGTTCTCATAAGTACTTAAAGTGAGAAGCTAGGGCGTTGAATATATTGTATGGTTGATCATATACATTATGTAGGGTAAATTATGTTGTTAGATAGTGTTATGAGAGAGAGTAGAAACATGAAAACTTCATGGATAAAGGTTAGATGATATTGACCTTCAAATACTATATTAAGTGTCAAAAAGGACTAGTTTTGCAAGGATTTTAGATTTCTTGTAATTACAATTGCAGGAGATTTTATTCATATGGTTAGAAAGATGTGTTATCATGAAAATATGGTAGAGAACACTAGGAAATTGCTCAAGAGTAGAGCTTCTAGTTCGACCTATCTATAAGGAAATTACTCAAGGTATGTGAATTTATTTCTACATAGAAAGTTGGAAAATGATAGTATATGGTCGGGGTAGTAGTTAGCTTGTTTATCATACACTTGGAATGTCTTTAGAGAATTGAATTTTTTTACAAATTTGGATTGAGTGCTTTAGGACTCATGGTCCTAAATAGTGATATGATAGAGAGAGGAGGAAAACTTGCATTTTTGGCATGATTTTCAATGGTATAGGTATAGATGAATATTTTTAGCATGAGGGAATCTGAAATCATGGTGTATTAGTTCAGGGTCAATTGTTTCATAGGTTTATGAATCCTTTATTGATGTTGATGAAGATAAGATAACAAGGTACATATGAAGGGGGAGCTTGTAAGCATGTAAGTCATTATTTCCAAGTATGTCTTGTCATTTTTCATGTTGAGTTATTGTTGTCAAAAATCACGCACCCCGAATGGCTTGAGAATGAATCACGACATTCGGTGTGATTGGGACACATGGGATCACCTCTCAAGCTGTGGGACTTGCGCTTGAGGTGAACCTTCGAGAGAAGGCCGACTTCCTCTTCCTAAACTAAACACAACACTACTTTTGATGTAAGAAAGATGGCTAACTAGACCTATGCTAATATTTCATGGGATTAGGGAGAGAGAATGCAAAGAAATAAAATCTATTCTAGAAGTGGTGATGCACCAAGAAAAGGGGTGTTCAACTTCGGAAGGGTTAATGTGGGTATGATGCTTGCATCGTTAGCCACCTTCACCTATTGCAACTTGGAAAGGATATAAAATACCATAGACTAGAAGCACATGTTCCTTTGCTAAACTTTAAACATACACAATATAAAGATCAGCTTTGATTTGATACACAGATAATCTATCAAGATAATAATCACAAGCACATGTCAAGTATCCACTTGAGTGACAATAATAATGTAACTCTTAATCAACAAAAGGAAAATAATTTCTCACAACTGATGAAAAGTAACCACACTATTCTTTTCACAATATGAAACAGATAATCTGAAATAAAGGTAAACTAATCAATAATGCCAAGGAATTACATTCACAAAGCATACAATGACTAATTATTCAACACAATAAAATAGATCTTCAAGTGCAAGGAAACTCTGAATATAATTAAAAGGTTTCAACAAAAATTTGAAAGCACTCTTCCAAGCTTGAAGAGCAACTTCACCAGAAATCTCTAAAAATGTATATCTCAAATAATGGAAGCATTCCACTATTTATAAGTTCCTAGGCTAAGCCATTACAACTGGGCCTTTAACTAACCTTTAACTAAAAATAGTAATGTCATTAATAAAAGGGAACAGGCTCCCATAAAAATAGCAAATTTGTTACAAAAAGTGACCAAGTCAACCTGTAACTTTGACTGATTCTAGAGCTTGAACCTGTCCTTTCATGGCCACTCAACTTTGGCCTAATTCACCTACATCTCCTTTCTCTACAAGTTTTGTTGTCCTTCCTCCCAAACATCCATTCGATGTCTGTACTCAAAGAAGTGCTTGATAACACCTTGGGTTTCTTCATCTCCAGTCCACACGCATAGTGATTCACTACGTCCACTATCTCAATCTCTTTCGTGATCCTGGCTAGCAACCTTCAAAGCTTATTTGTGACTTTCCTTAGTCTCCCTATGAAATTCTAACATAGAACCAGTCGATCAATGGAGTCACTATTGAAATTCTTCACAACATCGTCATCCCGCTTCACCAAATCTTTGAAATTTTCTTTAATCTGGTCCTTGGGAAGAGCATCAATATTTTCATTGAAGAACTTGCAATTGACACTCGTCAAACTCCTCGAGATATAATCGAGGGCATCTGTAATCTCTACTCACTTCTCCTCCAATTTCTTGATAAAATCTTGTAGCACCTGACACTGGAATTCCATAGCCTTTTGATATTCGAACAATTTAGAGGCATCATCAATTACCTCTTCTTGCGAGTAAGTCGAATATTCTTCTCTAATGTCACTCCACGTTGCCAAAGTTAAATATAAGTTATTATTATATTCAAAGAAAGATTCATCCATCTTAACAACAATGGTTTTGCAAGACTCCTCTCGGCCACGCCATTGCCTTCTTCATGTCATCGCAGAGCTATCAAGACAAAAATTGTGAGCCATCAAGTAACAAGTGTTGAGATGCTATTTTTGGCTGCGATGTGGTCATGTCATCGGGTGGTTCTCGGAGCTGTTTTTGGCGAGAGCTCTTCATGCTATTTCTCTTTTGGTTTCTTTTTTATCTTGCCTTCTTTTACGGATCTTTGTACGTTTAGATCCTTTTTCTCCTATATTGTAATATTTGGGTCATTAAGCCTTCCTTGTTGACTATTTTGCCCTTCTCTGGGCTGCTTCTCTCATCTTTACTATCCGGCTTTTGAGACATTTTGTATATAGGGTATAGTCCCTTCAAAAATATTTTCCCTTAATAAAAAAAAAAACAAGGTGGTTTTGTAACTTTGTAAATCAGTATAAATTTCAACGACTTCCTTAATCAAAGGATTGGCCTCCTACAAGATTCTTTCCATCCACCCATTTACTGTTCTCCCTTTCTGGCCTAGCTTCTCGAGCTCATGATAGGAAATATCATCGATTGTAGATGAAATTGTCATGGCTGTAGTAGTTGAGATGTCAGTGGATGGAGTGGGCTGGGTTACTCTACGTAGTAGTGCAGTGAGTTGCTCGACTTTGGCCTTAAGCTCATCCTTGGTGGCCTTGTCTTTGTCATATTTCTCTAAAAGGGCCCCAAGAGTAGTGTGTACATCCTTCTTGGATCCTTCATGAGTAGCCTTCCCCAATGAGAACTTTGAGATCCGGTAATTTTTTGCTATGACGATTTCTTTACTTTTCCCTCAACGGGGTAGCCACCTCTATCACACGCTCTCTAGATGGATTAAGCTCAGTCGACTTGATATGGTTCTCGATATCTTAGCCTATCTTTTGGGCATGGAATTCAATATACTGAGATCTATCACATCTCCCAGAGGAACATTTTTCTTTTGCTTAGGAGTCTATCTAAACAACCACTCTAGTATGGCTAGAGCCGAGGAAGATGGAGTAGTAGATCCAATACCTAAGTATCAGTTAGAGAAAGATCACTAGAACTGCCAGTTGATATTTGATTAGAGGTAGCAATGATGGAAGGTGTGGATGTGAGGACATCCATAAGAATTGACAAAGCAATGCTAGGGGTTGACATTGAATAAAATGGGAATGTCAAAGGAAGTGAAGAGGAAATGGGTGATCCAATATTTTCCTCAATGGTAGAATCGAAGTGACAAAAATACTTGGGCCATAGAAGGGGATGGGAATGAAGAAATGATGGTAGAAGTGGAAGGAACTGATATTGGAAGTGATAATGGAGAAAGGGGAAGATGGGATGGATCTTGAACGACACTAGGGGAGTCACTCACTTCAACTACCTCAGTAATTGGCACTATAGATGCTTTGTAATCTTGGGAGCAGTAGACCTAGAAAGAGATGAGCCACCAACCAAAAATGAGGTCTTCTTTGGAATGAAAGGAACCCTTTGAGTTGACCTCTTGCCTTTTGTGGGTGTTGGTTGGTTTACTACTAATGTAGACCCTATATTTGTAGGTTTATTTTCCCCTTTGGGTGGGATTCCTGGGTGGCCAACCAACTAAAGGTTCTCCTTAGAATGGGTCCCACCCTTTCTTTAGTATTGCTGCACTCTTCCACATACCAATCAACCCATGGTAGTGGTTGATTGATTACATTATCATTCCTATACGATGGATATAGGACCTCATCATTATCTTGCAAGTCCTTTGGTACATCAGCCAATCCAAACTGCCACACTTCATCAAGAGTTAACCTTTCATAATCCCTTTGTTGCACGATGTACTCATCTCGAAAATGAATCCATATATCTTCTAACTGGGGCACATGAGCACTGGACTTACTTGTCTCCCGAACTTACCCCAATAGTCAAAATTAGTTCGTGGATGGAAGGTCTGTAGGGTTACCTCAGCCATTTCTGCATCTACATTCTTTTCCTTGTGGATATTTGGGCAAGAATACCTGCCAATTGAAACATGGAAATGCATTCTGCCTTGTGATGCTTATTTTGGATTTTATGGTAATCTAACAACTGTTGAACCAATTCCAAAAGAACCCATTTATCAGTGGGGCACCTTGGCAACTTGCTTGGAGCACCTACAAAACTCATAATCCAAAGGTAGGTGAATGTGGGAAATTGAAATTAGATTTCTCCCCATTCTCGTACCTCTTGAAATCCTCGTCGGAAACCCTTCGATTATATAGCTCTTTGTCAAAGCGATAGAGGACAACAATGAAGAAAGCATCATTGATTCTTCAAAAGTGCTTGCTCCCCTCATCCAGAGTAAGTTGGGGATAAAAATCATATATTGGGGAGATGCTTTGTGAACCCCTCTGGTATTCAATCCTACAAAATCCCCCATAGAACATCTTCATATACTAGAAAAGATGTCATGTAGAAAGTCTTGGTTTCTGACACCTTGCCCAATTGATAGCGAATGTTGCTACTAATATGTTCACCCCATCGAGATAAAATCGTCATTCTTCTTGATAGTCGCTATGTACAAGAACATCCATTCTTGGAATTCCTTTGTAGAAGGAAGACCTGAAACTCTGCTTAAAAGCACAATGAGATCGTTGAATTCCTGAATGAAATTCGATTGATGTATAGTTTTGGGCAACTTGGCGAAGTTCTTAGTCAGGTAGGATTTCATCATGAATTTCGAGCATACTTCCTCTTTTTTATCCTAGTGCTCAACTGATATTTCAGGTGAGATAGTGGCATAATCTTGAACGTATGGAAGTTTAAACAAGTCTTCAAAGAAATCTGGGTCTAGACAGATCACCACCTTATCATCACTATCTCTTATTGACATAGAGTCCTCGTTGTAGTAAGTTGTTGCAGATAGGACAAACTCTAGGCATTACATGGATGTGGGAAAACCGGTGGCAAGGGCAAGACCACTGTCGTAGATGTCTTGCATCCATGAATTTTGTTCGAGGCCTTTAATCTTTCCCAGAACTCGAGAAGATCAATCTGTCCTAGATTGGTGTCCCCGATATTTCCTAAGTCAGAGGTCAAGTAGGATTGGGGAGAAACCCCAAGAAATGTGTACTTCATCTTCTCTTTTCCTTTTGAAGTGGAGGTAGACATCAAAACCTGTGTTTTGGGAGTTGAATGTTGTAGAAATTCTGAAAACCCAAAAGTAAGAAAACTCTGAAATCCCGAACCGAAAAAGTCTGAAAGGAATCACCGAAAGAAATCTTTGAAAACATTTTCCGAAGTCAGCGGTTTTGAAAACCCAAAATCTCCAATTCTCCGAAATAATAGTTCTCTAAAATCTGGAAAGTCAAATCTCTGAAAACTTGAAATCAAATCTCCGAACACAAATCTAAAATCTTTGAAAACCTGAAATCTCCAATTCTCTGAAAACCCAAAATCTCACCTTGTGATTTTCCGAAAGAACTGTTTGAGATGAGTTTTCCAAATAAGTCTGAAAAGGATGATATTTGGAGGAAACTACAAAATAAATGTTAAAAATCCAAGTTGGAAATTGAGAAATGGGAGGAAGTACGAGGGACCTAAAAGATCCCCTGAACATACTTGAAAACCTAGAGAAAACTCACACAACAAAACATGGTGAAAAATAATGACATTACAAGAAAACATAGAGGGAAAATAAAAGGAAACCCAAATGGTGAGAAGGAGGAGTAAAAAGACCTAAACCAAAAAAAAACATACCTTGAAAAAGACGCTGCAAAGTACGAGAGTGAAATGTCAGAGCAAAAGTGTGAAAGTGTCAGGTAAAATAAAAAGTAAAAATCTGAGTTTATATAGAAATCCCGACATTAATGGTAAAAATCCAATCCATATGGAGGTAGGTGGAAATTAATTGCACACAAAATTTCCGAAGCTCCAAAACCCAAAAGCCCAAAATTCTAAAAATTCAGGATTTCGAGACTTCGGAAAAAATGGGAAGCAAAAGATGAATTGGCGATTGAGAAGTCCGAAACCCAAAATCTCGAAAGTCTGAAAATTTAGACTTTGGAAAACTTCACGTAAAAATCCTAAAAATGACTCGAAGAACTCTAAAAACCTGAAACCCAAAATTCTAAAAATTCGGAGTTTTGGACTTCAGGAAGTTTGAGAGGGATTTAGATCAAATGAGCCAAAAATTTCTGAAACCCGAAAACCTAAAAGTCTAAAAATTTAGACTTTTGGAAATTCAGACTTCGGAAAACTTCAAAAGAAATTCTGAAATTGAGCTTAAAAACTTTGAAAGAGAAAAACTTGAAGTCCGAAAATTGAATTTTTTTCGGATTCTTGGCCTTAGCAAAATTCATTGTGCAGGGATTTCTTAAAAACATTAGTCTGACATATAGCTTTTTTCTGGGTAGATTAAATGGTTAACAATTATCATTGTAGCCTTTTCCATATATGTCAAAGGGGAGAGTAGCATCAGAAACATGAAAAAGAGGTCTTGTAGGTGTTTGCATTCATGGTTACCATCAATATTTTTGAAGGTGGTTGCCATCAATGAAAAAGGGAGAGATTGTTGGCTATTATGTCTTAGGTTTGCATTGATGTCAAAGGTAATTAATGGAAAATTATGTTAGGTGTCATATGAGTCTCCATGAGGTGTTATTCATGGTCAAACATGAAGGTTGATTGGTAGTGTCTTATTTTGGTGATGTTCAATGTGTCTTGGAGCATGGTATAGTGTGCGTATTCATAGTATGCACTCTCCTATGGTTTTTGGCCAGGATTTCATGAGGTCAAGAAAGGTTGGTATGATGTTGGAAAGTGTCTAAATGTCTACATGAAGTCTCCATGGTCAGAGTTCATAACCTGGTTATGTTGATTCAGGTCATTCTAGGCCTATTCCTAGACCAAGAGCATGGTGGATGACAAGGTGACATGAGATATGAAGTATGTTAGTCATGTAAAAGCATGGTAGGAGTGTTATGGCATTTCATATGATGTGTATGAGGAGTTTCAATACAATATTTAGAGGTTTGATGATGTTTCATGGTCCTTTGAAACAAGCTTTTTGAGAACAAAGATAGAATGGTAAGGAAAGTATCGGTGTTTGGAGAGATTCAAAAGAATTTTATCTTGGATGTGAGTCGGTACTATTAGAGGATTTTTTCATGATGCTTCATGCCAAGTTTCAGGTTAAAGTGGTGAAAATTTTGCATGTTATGTGATTTTTGCAAAACAAATTTTGAAAAAAGGAAAAATCAACTCAATATGTCAATTTTTTTTTTCTCACCCACTCATACACACTCTACATGGTAACCTAAGGCTTTGGGGGATGTTTTTGGGTTATATCTAGATAATTTTTTAAAAATAATTAATTGATTTGATTGTCATACTTTTATGAACAATCATTAAGAATTCAAGTTACTTTTAAACCCTAGTGAAACCCTTCTTCTAGAGTGAATTGGAATATTTGCTTGGTATGGTCTCCAAGTGACTTGGAAATGCTAATGTGATAATTTGGGCTTGCACATAATATTTCACGAATCATTTTTGTGGTGGTTTGGTGTTCACGTTATTTCAGAAGTGAGAGAAAAACCCTCATTTTGAGGAGATTTGCAATTTGAAGGATGAGATGGAAGTTATAGGATGGAAAGTAAACTATTACATAATCCTTGGGATATGTTAAAGACAACCATGAAATTTTTAGGTAGGTTTCTAAAAGAAAATTTAAGATAAATTTCTCTAAAGTCGCCCTTCTGATTTTGGCCTTAAGGGATAAAAACTAGCCATTTTGGTTTTAAGTGATTTTGATTGTTTTGCATCATGCAGCAACATTTCATGACCATAAATAGTTTTTATACACCTCTTATTTTGTATTTGATCTCTTGGAGTGGTATTATGAGGTTTTTTCATCTGAATACATGTTGGCCTAATTATCCCTATTAGGCCTCTCAAGAAGGTGTGAAGGAACAAGTGTGTTGGATTAATTTTATCCAAATGACATATATTTATTAGTACCTCAGTATGTTGGTACAATTATACTTGATTTTTTCCATCCTTTGGTTATTAATGTAAGTTTCTTTTGAGGTATTTAGGCATGTTTCTCTCAAGACTAGTTCTTGAGTCCATTTTTACAATTTTGAGTAGTTTCATAGATTGGCTTGGTTGAAGGCCTTGCACTATGAGTTGGAGATTAAAGTGAGTTGTTAAAAAAAGTAGATTCAGATATATTTCCAATGGTATATTACTTGAGCCTTGATGATGAGTTTTTCTATGTGAAATCATTTGTTTTTTGGGACTGAATTTTGGGTGCTTGAAGACCTAGTTGTGCATGTTTGCTTCTTAGAGTGTGTCATGGAGAAGTTGGATGTTTCAGTGGTTCTTGAGATACTTGGTGATTCTTGGAGGTTGTTATTAAGTTAAATGATGCTGATGGAGGCTTGATAAAAAATTTTTTTCCCTTGATGATCATAATTCATTTATTGGTGTTTGTAGAGCTTGATTTGAGCTAGTTTAAGTGTCTTGATGCTTGTTGGTGTTGTATTGACCCATGCTGACCTACTTAGGTCTATTAAGATGTTTTATATGAATTTTTGTTATTTTTTGAGGTGGAATGTTTTACCTATATTTTCATGCCCAACCTAGAGGTGTTATAAGCAAGTGTTGTGTATAGAAGTAAGTGTATTTAATAATTCGTGACTAATAATTGTGCATATGGGGATATGAGTGAGCTATAGGAGGAATAAGAGGAGAGTATAGGGGTCATGGAAATATCCTAGAAGAATGATAAATACCTGATAAATATTGAGGAGAAAATGTTCAAGGTTAATTGACCTAATCAACAAATGAGAGGGAAGATTTGAGTGAGTTGAAGAAGAGCTTGTTTTGAGAGGGTTTGAAGAGAGAGGGATTGAATTTGAGATTACTATTAGTTGTGAGAGAAACATATCTTAATTGTTCATCCATTTCAGGTGGTTGAGTTGGTTTTGATCACCTTAGGGGGTTTAGCCTCCTTGTAGGATTGGTTTCCTACTAAACTAGGGGTTAGTGCTCCTTATGGGATTGGTGTCTCACTAAAGAAATCTTGTGCGATGTGTAATATTCACATGAGTCCTTTTTATGAGTAATACTAGTAGAGGTTTTAGTGGTTTTTATTCCCCTTGAGGGTTTCCCACTTATATTTGGTGTCTTGTGTTCTCTCTCTTGTTTCATGCACTTATGATTGTTTAATACACATCTAATAAGCTCACACGTGGTAATGTATGATGAATGGTTAATTGAATGATGAATGATATGACATGGTAAATGAAGATTAAATTTTTGTATGACTAATTCAACCCCTCCCCTCAAGTCATTGTGATTTTAACAATATTCGTTAAAATTTTTCTTCTAGTAAGGCTACAAGCTATTATAAGGGGTCTAAAAGGTGAATGGTCTAAAAGGGGCATTATCATCTTGATTTTATTTTTTGATGCTTTCAAGCTCTTCCAACCTTTCTATTTTCAAGGATATTCCCATGGCTACCTACAAATAATATTTACTTCCCAAAAAAATGCACATTGTAAATGGAAGATAAAGCCAACAAAGTCTATAAATCGATGGAGTTAGAAAACCAAAATGATATCAAATGAAAATCAAAAGCAAAACACTTGATTTAACCAACTATAATACGAAAAACTTGATCCATAAACAACAATAGAACCCATATTGTTTTACTTGTTTACACATGATCAATTAAACTTAATTGATTTGATTTTCATACTTTTATGAATAATCATTAAGAATTCAAGTTACTTTTAAACCCCAGTGAAACCCTTCTTCTAGAGTGAATTGGGATATTTGCTTGGTATGGTCTCCAGTGACTTGGAAATGCTAATGTGATAATTTGGGCTTGCACATAATTTTTCACGAATCATTTTTTGGTGGTTTGGTGTTCTGGCTATTTCGAAGTGAGAGAAAAACCCTCGTTTTGAGGAGATTTGCAATTTGAAGGATGAGATGGAAGTTACAGGATGGAAAGTAAAATATTACATAATCCTTGGGATATGTTAAAGACAACCATGAAATTTTTAGGTAGGTTTATTTAAGAAATTTTAAGATAAATGTCTCTAAAGTTGCCCTTCCGATTTTGGCCTTAAGGGCTAAAAACTAGTCATTTCAGTTTTAAGTGATTTTGATTGTTTTGCATCATGGAGTAACATTTTATGACCATGGTTTTTATACACCTATTATTTTGTCTTTGATCTCTTGGAGTGGTATTATGAGGTGGTTTTCATCTGAATATATGTTTGCCTAATTATCCCTATTAGGCTTCTCAAGAAGGTGTGAAGGAACAGGTGTGTTGGATCAATTTTATCCAAATGGCATATATTTCTTAGTACTTCAGTATGTTGGTACAATTTTCCTTGATTTTTTCCATCCTTTTGTTATTCCCGTAAGTTTCTTTTGAGGTATTTAGGCATGTTTCTCTCAAGACTAGTTCTTGAGTCCATTTTGACAATTTGGAACAGTTTGATAGCTTGGCTTGGTTGAAGGCCTTGCACTATGAGTTGGAGATTAAAGTGAGGTATTGAAGAAAGTAGATTCAGATATATTTCTAATGGTATAATACTTTAGCCTTAATGATGGGTTTTTCTGTGTGAAATCATTTGTTTTGGGACTAAATTCTGGTGCTTGAAGACCTAGTTGTGCATGTTTGCTTCATAGAGTGTGTCATGGAGAATTTGGACGTTTGAGTGGTTCTTGGAGGTTGTTATTAAGTTAAAGGATGTTGATGGAGGCTTGAAATTTTTTTATGCCATTGATTATCATGATTCATTCATTGGTGTTTGAAGAGCTTGTTTTGAGCTAGTTTGAGTGTCTTGATGCTTGTTGGTGTTGTATTGACCCATGCTGACCTACTTGGGTCTATTAAGATGTTTTATATGAAGTTTTTGTTATTTTTTTGAGGTGGAATGTTTTACCTATATTTTCATGCCCGACCTAGAGGTGTTATAAGCTACTATTGTGTATAGAAGTAAGTGTATTTAATCATTTGTGACTAATAATTGTGCATATGGGGATATGAGTATAAGGGTCATGGAAATATCCTAGAATAATGATAAATACCTGATAAATATTGAGGAGGAGATGCTCATGGTGAATTGAATTAATCAACAAATGATAGGGAAGATTTGAGCGGGTTGAAGAAGAGTTTGTTTTGAGAGGGTATGAAGAGAGAGAGCTGAATTTGAGATTACTTTCAGTTGTGTGAGAAACATATCTTCATTTTTCATCCATTTCAGGTGGTTGAGTTGGTTTTGATCACCTTAGGGGGTTTTAGCCTCTTTGTAGGATTGGTTTCCTACTAAACTAGGGGTTGGTGCTCCTTATGGGATTGGTGTCTCACTAAAGAAATCTTGTGTGATGTGTAATATTCACATGATTCCTTTATTATGAGTAATATTAGTAGAGGTTTTAGTGATTTTCTTCCCCTTGAGGGTTTCCCACTTATATCTGGTGTCTTGTGTCCTCTCTCTTATTTCATGCACTTGTGAATGTTTAATACACATCTAATAAGCTCACATGTGGTTATGTATGATGAATGATATGACATGGTAAATGAAGATTAAATTTTTGTATGACTAATTCAACCCTTCCCCTTGAGTCACTGTGATTTTAACAATATTCATTAAAAATTTTCTTCTAGTAAGGCTACAAGCTATTATAAGGGGTCTAAAAGGTGAATGGTGAAAAGTGATGGTTTGAAACTTTTCAAACTAAATAATCATGTTTTTAGGTGTATATGAGCAGTGTAAGGTATATTTATCTATTGTTTTAGTGTTGAATTATCTTTTGTTATATGGAGCAAACTTGGTTTCTTGAGAAAATTACGATTTTTGTGGAAATTGATTATTAACTCTTTGAATTTGGTTTGTTTGGTTGTGAGTTTTATCTTGTTATTATAAGGCGGTATCAAAGTAGGTTTTTCACTTTGAATAGGAAAGCTAATAAAAGTGGCAATAATATTTGAAGTGAAGGAAAAAAATTCAAAAGATTAGGTGTGAAAAAGAACCTAAGTGAGACTTAAAACAAGGTGAAAAAGACTTGTTGGAGAGAGAACATTGAAGGAGAATAAATAGAGATGATGAAGGGATTGATTAAAATAGTGTCCAACAAGAAGAAAGAGAAAGAGGAAAAAAAAAGGAATAGAAAATAAGAAAATATGAATGAGATAATAAGAAAGAGAGAGTTATGGATGGAAGGAGAGATACAAGACTTGAGACGAGATATGGAAAAATCAGTAAAAATGATGGGAAGAAAGACAAAAGAAGAGAAACAAGTTGGAATAGTGGTTAAGAAGAAATTTAAGTGGCCTATAAGGTTACTTGTAGAGAGAAGAAAAAGAATGAAGTTGAGAGAAAGGATAATAAATGAATAAAAGAGGGTAATGCAAATGAGATGGAGGATAAAAAAACAAGAACAAGAGGTAAAACAAGAGATAGTATGAATGGACAATTAGCAAAATTATGAAGAAGAAATTATAGCAAACTTTATGGCTTCTCTTAGAGAGTATGAAGGTGAAGAGTGCTTGAGTAGTGAGAGTGAAGAATCATCTTATGATATCAAATAAGATTTATAAGAAGAAGGACATAAGAGAAAATATAAAATTTACATGAATGAAGACATACAAGGAAAAGAAACTAAAGTTGAAAGAATCAATGAAGAAGATAGAGAATTTACAAGAGATGAAGAGTTGATTTGGAAAAAATCATGATGGAATTAGAGAATTCAGACCTATTTGAAGATGATGTAGAATATAGGAAAGCGAGAGGATGAACTTATTAAGATTATAAATGATATAGAAGACAAAACACATGAAGAGAAAGTTGAATCATAGTGGAAGATACCATGGGAAGATGAAGACCAACAAGAACTTGATATTATATGGCAGTCATGCGTGGAAGAAGAAAAACAAAGAAATAATGAAGTCAAAGATAAAGAGGAAGCAATAAAAACAATCAAACAAGAAGATAAGAAGATAAATAAATTAGAGAAGAGAATCAAGAAGGATGGAGCTCAGCCTAGGAAGAATAAAATCAAGTCAATAAGGAAAAGAAATTGAAAAATAAGAAAGAAAACAAAAATGAGCTGAATTCTCTCCACAGGGAGTATGATGCATGAACAACACTTCTAAATACTCAAATTTTGGCTTTATTAGTTGTCATAAGTTGTGAGGGTCCATTTGTGTGCTCTTGGTATGTTTCTAGCCCATTTGGACTCCTTTTACATGTAATAGGTGGTATTTTGAAGTTTCCCTCTAAAACCACATTTCAAATGTTTGAATTTGTCTCTAGGTGTGTTAGAGGGTTTGGAGATATTTTAGGTTGAATAAATGATGGAAAACGGGTCATGAAACATGAAATCACTTATAAAATGTCTTATTTGATCCGAAAATGAATCTAAACCTCTATGGTTAATCTAAATCATAGTTGGGTTAGTTGGATTAGAACCATAACTACCTATTTTCTCACCTAAATTGTAAGAGATTCAAATTAAGGGGAGAGTTAGTAGTGGAAATGGGTTGTAAGAAATACGAAGTTCTATATCAGATTAAAAATGGCTAAAAATCCTTGTAATGTCCATGAAATTGATAATTGAAAGGACCTTCTTGAGAATCATTCATTGTCTTAATGATTACATGTGGATTTATGAATGAATGTTATGTGAATAGGACTCATGGAATGTTATGACAAGTGATTGAGGTCTATGCTAGCTTTGGAGGACATGAAAGAAGTGTAAAGAGACTAGAAAGTCAAAGAAGATAGTCATATGCAAGGAATCTAGTATTGTGTAAAATAAGTTAAGACTGTGAATGTGTTGTTGAATAAAAGAAAGGATTTGGAGTATTGACCAAGTGAAAAAAATTTCATGAAAGATGTGGATTATTTTGGGCATGCCTCATATTAATATGAGTTGATAGTGAATAATTAGGACATAAAATTGTTATCTGTTATTATACGATAATGTAAATCCTTTTGAATGAAATAATTATTCTTAGAAGACATGGAAAGGTAGCACAACATGATCTTAGATGATTATCAGAATGGAACAAAGATCTCAGTAGAGTGTGTTAAAGGATTTGAAGAGGTATAACACTTAAAACAACACTAACATTCCTAAATAGCGTATTTCTAGACTCGTATCTTGCCCCTAGGGTTTGGAACAAGAGGAAAAACATATATCTTGTGGAGTATCTAATAAAACTTGCTAAGATTTGGTTAGTAGGAAATAAAAGAGATGAGAAAGGTGTGTGAAGAGTTTTAAAAAAGGGGAAATAGGTCAAAACATGCAAAACATAGTGTGATTGTCCTCTTACCATGTTTGAGGCTTTATGCAAAGAAATTGGTTTGAATGTACCTAATTTCTCTTTCTTGATTAGTGAGTTACATGTTTTGGACTCATAAATACATATAGAAGGTGTCAAAATTGGAGTAAGAGCTTGTTTAAATAGTAAAAGAGAAGGAACTATAGAAGATAGTTATTTGTGCTTATACCCTATTTGTGTGTCAAGAAAAAGATTGGCCACTTTGCCAAATTTTTTTGTTTCAATGCCAAGATGATGTTATCTACATCGATATCTTCTTTATGTTCATATGATATGGTCCATGTTTTATTTGTACTCAAAAATCTTGATACATTGTTACACCTTCTCCTCTCCTTGCAGGTTTCCAATGTTGAACTCTTAAAATTTTTATTTACATAATTGCCTTCCCATTTAAGGAAAATATCCTCATACATATATCTTAATTATCATTTCTTGGTTGTGTAAGAAGTATTTTTCCCTTGAGAACATCCTTTAACTGATTGAATTTGTGTTTATATATTCCACAAACAGCCCAATGTAAATATCATTATTACTACTTAGGACATGTTGACTAATGTAGTCTTCTCTCAGTGAATATGTGTGGCTCATATTATGTAGTCATATATGTCTTTTTATGTATTGTATGTGGTAAAAACAAGCATCGGATCTCATGTTACAATTTACAAATGGTATATCCAAAGTATGCAAAAATTTTCCTAATACATAATCTTTGGAAGCCAATATTCCCTACCTTCACCTGTTGCAATTTTCCCCCAATGTTCAATATATACTTTTTTTTTAAGATCTTCCATTTCTTTGAAAGTTCTCAAAGGAGGTTTCCCTTCCAGCAAGGTTGGCTCACCATTATCCATTGTATGCCATATGTGGATTAGATGAGACCAATTCCATATATGGATTGGAGGAGACCAATGCACATCCATTATTGTAGCTTTATGCTCCATCACTAGTAATACTCACTATCCTATGGTTTCCATCTAACAAAAATGGCTCCACAAAGTCCTTGAAGTTGCACACTTCCTCAATAAGGTACGTATTGAATATACTTGACCCTTCTTGGCATGTTCTATAGGAGTCCATGATATGTAGCAAAGAAAATGTGTCTACTTTATGTAATGATGTTTTTAATCTTCCAAAAGTCCCATATATATCCTCATGAGTGTGTCCCATTAGAAGGAAGCTTATATACACAATGTTGAATACCTTTTTGCTGTCAACATTGATGAAAATGTAAATAAGGTACGATTCTTATTATCACTTGAAGCATTATCCAATTATAAGTAGAGGATCAGTGGTTGCTTTTTGAATGAAGTATTCATACTAGCAACACTAACTAATTTTGAATGGTCAAATATTTCCTTGTACCTTTTAAATTTTTCATGCACATCATTTTGTAATAGTGCATCATGTAATGATTGTTTGGATGATCCACAACTATATAATAAATCTCCATACTCATCAATTATAGGTTCTTCAAGCTTCCTAAGACACAAAGCTAATGATGTGACTGTGTAGTTTTCTCCCGTTCAACAAATGGCAGGCCAAAGTGTTTGAAACCCGTGTCTTGTGTCCATGTGTGAGCATACCAATCAAAGTAATTGGTAGGTTCATAAAATTACTTATTTTCTTTGATTTTTTTCCCATCCTTGGTATGGAAGTTTTCATTTTTTCCAATTTATCATGTACAATTCTCAAGAATCCATGAGGCTATTCTTCTAATTGCAATTTGTGGGAATAATAAGTTACATGACAATTTTGAATATATTCATTGTGCCATGTTTGTTCTTCTTCAATTTTTGAGAGTACCTCAAGGCATGTGGTCTCTCTACGTTTGTAGTAAAAATTTGTGCCCTCATCACATTTGGAAAATAAATTATTGTTTGCAATAAAAACATGTTGAAATCTGTTGGTCATTATGTTGTTGAAGCTTAGCTACAACACATGAGGAATTTTTAATAATTCAAGCTCCTAATTACACTTTTTTGCAATATATTTTGGGTATAAAATGAAGGAAGAAACCTCTGAGGAAATTTTACTCCATCATGTCCTATAGATTGATTATGATTTGGAGAGATACGTGAATTTCTCTCAACAATTATTGATATGCATGCAATTGTTGTAGCAATATTTGACCTTTGTTTCTCTTTTCTAGTGTTACCATTCATTACATGTCTATCACTACTTATCTAGTAATATTTATGATTATATAAGGTAATCCTTGGGTACCCATAAAATTTATGCCATGCATTTTGACAAACATCCATCCCATAAAATTTCATTCTATGTACCTCCATAGATTGGTTTCCCACATTGAAGATGGCATTTTTTGTTAATGCATCAAACACAAAATTATTTCTGTTGATTTCATTCAAGGATCTAGTTTTGTGCCACATATTTTGAACTCTAACTAAAGCAAGAGGTATTTTTTAGACAATTAGATTTACAACAATGAAATTTCACATTTTCCACTTCATCCATAAATAGTGACCATTTTTATCCTCATCAGATTTTTGATTTGATGGATTGGCTAGAGGGGCATCCAATTTTTGACATTTGTTAGCATTATAATACCTTATCACTTTTTTTTGAATGATTGTGATTAGTGGCATCAAAATAAATTAGATAAACAAACTAAGGTTTTTGCTCTTCTAATGCATCCCACATGTTGACCTCAACCTCTTTTAAAAATTCTTTAAATCTAATATCCATATGAGAACCATTTATGTCTCATGCTAATGACCTAGCGAGCCGGTGTATGAGATATCCTTCGAGATAGGGTGCATCCTTTGAAGGGAGGGTTGAATACTCTATCAGTATGCACACTGAAACTATTGGCATATAATCTCTTAAAATGTACCATGTCTCCTTCAAGTACATTGGTAATTATTCCCTCTATAACATACTTTCTCTCAGATGAGAAAAAATGGATTAATTTAGTGGCAACTCCTTGAACTTCAAATTGTGTTCACCGTTGTGTACAAGGTGTAAACCATCCAATTGAGCACTCCCTTGCTTAACCATAAGGGAACTTCTTGTTTCATGGAAAATCAAATGTTTTATTGGCCAAACCATTAACTTATTGGGTAGTAGTAGGTTTGAGCAATCAAAACACACATTTACCACATTTTCTATCAATACACCAAAATTCAAAGGACTCAACCTCTCTCCATCAATTTTATGGTCTTTTAGGACATGAGTTATAAAACCCATGGCCATATCATCATCTCTGCTAGAACATTTGTGTTTGAGAATGAAATTGTCTATGAAAAAATCTCTTCTATCTTTAGGATCTGTATTGATGGTGATTTCAGTGTCATAAATGCATATCCTTCTCTTGTATCATTGCAATCCTCTGAGCCAGTAAAAATGTGATAATTACAAATAGGGGAATAAACAAAATTACATGCTTTGATAATTCACTCTCTTTCCAAGAAATGTAGTATCCATTATTCTCGACATCTTCCAAAGTCTCGAATCCATCAACTGATAAAGGAAATTTGACTCTTCCATCCAATATTGTGTCAAAACTAACAAAAATACTCCTCCTAGTTCTCTACAATGTAATGTCCTCCTACTTGGATATACTCTACCCTTTACAACTTTAGATATTTTTGAGAAAAAATCCACATGATCATCCTCTGCAAATGTAAGATACATTGATGTTGTAACAACATAAAAAACAAAGTTTGTGAGATGAATGCAAATATGAAAAACCATATTTGAAAAATAAATTAAAAATAATGATCCATTATAGCCACAATGCACTAAAATTCAATCATAATTTTGAAGTATTTTCAACCCTTACCCATTAATCCTTCATGTTTGCATAATATAAGTATTTTAATATGATGTTTGTGGGAGATTAAAAAAAATAATCGTGGAGGGGGGAACACATACCCGACCTCTTATCATTGTAGACATTTTATTCAACATTTGGAATCCATAGGGTCTATTTTAATCATCATTTGGAATCCATTGTATAATTCGTAAGGAATGATTTGAAACCATATAATCCCGAGTTCCTCTCGTGAATCTTATAACTCCCAAAAATTCAATTTCCCTTTTAAAGTGATTTATAAAATATGGGTTTAATTCCTTTACCACAATCAACCAGAATCCCAAAAGCAAGGGTAACAAAATGAATTAAAATCATGTTATTCATCAATATCAACAATGCTATATAAATCTATCCATTAAAACAAATTATTTTTCATTGTCCATATCAAAATAAAATGGACTTATATGTGAGACGCTTTATCGATAGATCCAAGGTTGTTATATTTTTCTTTGGTGGATTAAAAAAATTAAGCGATAAACCAACTTCTTACCATTTCTCGGATGGCGTGTTGGATGAATTTTCCAAGCATCTCTCAACCTTGTGTCTACTCATATGACAATGAGTACAAAAATTCCTCTTCCTAGGAGAGAAAAATATTTGTCATTTCTCACCTCTAAACGACGAGATTGGTCTTTACCACTGAGCTCAAAACGACTTCTACAAAAATACTATCTTCCAATAATAGGCAATAGAATGATTACTTAACCCACAAAAGTGCATGGAAAAACATACATCATATTTTGTATATCAAAAACATATTGCTTAAACAAAAAGAGTGGATCATCTGAAGTTTTACAATTTCCATTATGCTTCGATTAGTATTTTTGTAAGAACAAAGAGGTGGAATATCATTACCTCTTATTTGAATTTTCTTACCCAATATTTCATCATGTGATGATGAATCAACAATCTCCTGCAAAGATTTTTCCTGCAAAACTAGTGGTGCATTCACTTGGTTGTCGAAATCTGTCTCCCTTTAGCATTCTTGAGTACTCTCTAATTTCCATTCCCACACTAGAATAACCCAAACTTGAAAAAAGAGATCGATCCTCTACCCATATTGGGTTATAAATACCTTGGATATTATTATCAAGGCCTCTTCCATCAAATCCCATTTTAAACGGTAACTCGATCCAATGCCCTTAGTATATTTTTCAAATTCACCAAAAATACTACCTCAATTTGAATTTGAATCTGAATGGGAGGAAGAACAACATGGTGAAAAAATTACATGCACTCATCTATAGTGGTTTCTCACGTATCATAAGTGGAAGGTAAATCCTTCTTCCTTTCGCCACTGCAATTTGACCAAGAGCTCATATTTGGATTCTAGATATGATTTTAAGCGTTAAATGTACTTCCAGGAATAGAGCTTACATATCGGGAAAGCATTATCATCTTGATTTTATTTTTGATGCTTTCGGGCTCTTCTATCCTTTCTCTTTTCAAGGATCTTCCCATGGCTACCTACAAATAATATTCACTTCCCAAACAATGCACATTGTAAATGGAAGATAAAGCCAACAAAGTCTATAAATCGATGGAGTTAGAAAACTAAAATGATATCAAATGAAAATCGAAAGCAAAACACTTGATTTAACCAACTATAATACCAAAAAATTGATCCATAAACAACAATAGAACCCCCATTGTTTTACTTGTTTACACATGATCAATTAAACTTATGATTTTTTTGGTTTATATGAATCCAAAATTGATATAAATATGAATTTTAAATGATTTTAAAACTAATCCGAACTGAATTTTAAGATTCACAAAATCAACTTAATCATCTATTCGATCAAAAAAATTAGATTTCACTTTTATCAATTTTCTTAAAATGTCATAAAATGATAAAATGTGCTTGTATGAATTTAAATTTGACTGATTAAATGTATAAAATAAATTAGCGATAATAATGTAAAATTAGAATAACGATGACACCAAAATTGTTTATGGAGTTCAGAAATTGCCTATGTCTCTTGGTTCATTTGCACCAATCTATTAAAAATGTCCCAACTGCAAGTAAAATTAAACTTACAATAAACATTAATAGATCTAAAACCTACAAACTTGTGACCTCGGACCTTTAGAAGAATCTGAAAAATGATCTTTTTAATCTTCCACCTTCCTAAAGCACTTTCATTATCTCTTCCCTTCGTTCTCTGTCAACAAGTGACTTTCATGCCTTAAAATGACATCAAAAGAACTAAAAATTTGGAAAGTAAAAGGTAAAATATGAGCGTCTTAGAATTCTGGACAAATTTCTAGTTTACACCAAGTGCTAAAAATGCTCCTAAGTTGCTCAAAAACTCGCTTTTCCAAAAGTGCTTTATTATTAAGAATAAATAGTCTTCAACATTAACCTTTACATAACCCAACTCGCTTATTTATAGTTTTGAGTTGGTTTTTTGTCACGAAGGCCAATGAATGTTTTTGGGTAAGGTGCGGTTAGGGATTTGAACTACCACGACCTCTCGCCACTTAAATTTTTCCTTTGTTGGGATTAAAATCCCACATTCACAAGTTGAAAGTTTTGATAAGCCTTTACAAAAGGCTTGGATCAACCGCTTATAACATGGTGGCAGCCATGTATACACCCTTTTCCATATTTTGGAATTGTCCTAGTGAGACATGGCAAGGAGTTAAGCTCGGGTGGTTGGAAACTACATTTGGATTGGTCGGTGGTATAACAAATACGCTAAAGTTGGAATGGTGATCTCGGTTGTTAGCTCGGTTGGCAAGTTGTTGGATTGTTGGCCCGATCTATGGGTGATTTGGCTAAGTTTGGCTTGGTAAGGTGGATAAATTGAAATTCAACACATAGTAAAAATACATGGTAATAATAGTTTACAAAATATTGGGAATAATCCCACATGTACTATAAAATGACAATATGTGGCACTTAAATACAAAATTGTGACTATGGTAATATGAAGTCACGGAGGAAAAGGTACCCCTTTGCAAAAGATTGCGTTGACCATAGGTGAGGGTCCCTAGCCAAAAAATATTGGGGCCTACTGTCTAAACTTGAGCATTGAAGACTAGAGGTGAAAATCCATAAACACCCTTCTACCATTTTTAGCATTTTTTCTTTGCCATGTGTGTCGCGGTCTGATTGGTCTACTACCCCTATTTTTGCTCCTCCAACTAGGAACTTCTGCAAATAGTATCTTTCTCAAATGAGGTCCATTTTTCACGTTCAAATAGGTAACAAAAATCTCTTAGAGTCTTCTCTTTGTATTGCCATGATGTTTGGGAGATTTAGAGAAACTATGTCCACTAAATTTATCGAGATCAAATTTTGTATGAACCTTCAAACTAACCGTACTATTGTCAAACGAGTCAAAATCCATGTGACTATTGATATTATTGAAAACTATTATAAAAATTAAAAGACATGGATACATTTTGTTGGTATAAAAATATCATACTCATCTCTTTCAGAGCTTTTTTAACAGTAGACAATGAAAAAGTAGAGATAATATGTGTAGACACCAAAATTTGGTATCGCTTCTATTTCCACCCCGTGTTCACTCCCTTTCACCATGGCCACTCATTCAAATTTATTATTCCCTCCTAAATTCAACTTATCCCATTATTCATTATTTTCCCACCTTTATTCATTTCATTATTTTATCTATGGTTAATTATCCCTAATTAATCCTAATGTTGAATATATTTTCCACTAATACGATACAGTCCAGCTACCATCGATGTTCTTAATTAGCCACTTTCAACCCTCTAGTTTTTTCACAAGTCTTCATATCACCCCATAACATTTCATTCAAACCCTAGCCAATCCATGTCACCGTTGACCTAGTCAAGCGATGTCGACCCAACCTTCATTTTGTTTACCTCTGTCATCCAGGTCATCTACCATCTTTGTTTCTCGTTCCTAGTTCCTTCTATCAACTAGATTCTGTTATTTCCTTTATCATATCACCTTAGACCAACTCTGTTAGTCCTTGGTCACCATTGAACCAGTCCCCATCTTCATATTTCATTTCTACTTCCTAATTTTCTTGCATCGTTTCTGTTTCTTCTTATTTTGGATCTTCTGCAGATCTCTAAGCATCACCCAACTATGCATATGTCCCATATCTCCATCAAAAGCTTTAGATCTATATTTTCACATTGATGTTCCATATCATATACCTCGGTCATCGTTTAATAGACCACTATAGTCTCTGGTCCCCGTAAAACCCTATTAGGTTAGGTTTATTGTGTTGTATTTAGATCATATCTATTTTCTATCACCTTAGATTCATCTTTTAGTTTTTGTTTTGTTCCAGATCTTGCATGTTTTTATCATATCCATTATCATATTTCCTAGTTTTTCTTTTTTACAATAGGGTTGATATCCATCTAAGGAATTTCACGCTTATTGGAACCAACTTAGTCAGAAGCCCTCAATCTTATCTATTAATCCTTTTTTTCTCTAGTGTTCTTTGTTATGTAGGTTATCAAGCTCGCAGCAAGGAGGTTTTCATCATTTGAGCCCATCCATATTAGCATCATGAGGTACCATAAACCCTTCATTTTTTGAGTTACTTGTATCTTTCATTACTAGTTCATTAACTTGAATAGGAATGAAGAAATTTGGTCAACATTCTATACAGCACTGCAGGTGGGACTCATCCTTTTAGGTGAGTATTGTTGTTTACTTTCATTTTCACTTTATTTATTTAATTTCCACTAACCTTGCAAAGGAAGAACATACGTTGGATCGTGATTGATTTATTTCTTGGTCGTGTTGCATCATGTATTACTCGCATTTGATTTTTCTTGCTTATCTTATTTGAAGATCAAAGAAAAAGGAAAAGTATATTCTAGGTATTCCTCTTTTTCTTAGTTGCTCCTTTTGCATTGCAATTTCCCTTTCTGCTTGTTATCCTCATCGAATCACACATTTTAGTTTTGGATCTAAAATAAACCCTTTCATTATTACTTGGAAATTTAATTTAAATAGGGGTTTAACACGTTGCACTCACCTCATCACACAAAACCAAACACACAAAAACTTACACTTCCAAACACACCTTATGAGGTAGAAATGTTGGGATTTCATCACCCAATAGGAAATCCAATGTGGTGTTCTGGATTCATTATAAAAATATATACAAATTTGGGCCTCACACACTTTAGGAATATCAAGGACTCGATAGCCAAAATAGCCTCAAACCATCCTTAGATTGTCATTTCATAGGTTCCTTTCAAGCCCTTTTAAACTTATTTTTCACATCTAAATAATCACAATGATAAAAACTAGTTTCTTGACTTATTTTTTAATAAATACATTAAAAAATGTTTACCTACTTCATGCCTATTATTGTTCCTTCTCGGGATAAGACAAAACAAAAATCCATCTCATCTAATGATATCCCCACCTCTCGAGGATCTTGTCCAAGAAACGTCCAAAATTTCCACTCCCCCTTCTACACCTAAGATCAAAACACCTTATATTTCTCAACCTTTTATTTATATGGATTCAATCCATGACGACCATGTCATCCAAAATGAGCCTCATCTTGAAACCAATCCTTCTAGACCAACTATGCTTGCATCTCCTGCTCCTTTAGAGACTCTTAGACCCCCTAATATTCCTCATGGATCTGCAGATTTTCAGGAACTCCTTGATGGTAATCTTATCACCCTTTATGATGATCTATTTTGTAATTCCTCCACAATACCTTAATCCCTTCAATCTACTCGGTTGGTCCAGATCCCATTCCACCCAAATCACCTCATATCAACACTATCTCGGCTTCATCCATTACTATCACTAGTATGCCTATTCAACCATCTTAACAACCATACTTGCAACATATCACAACTCTACCCCTTATCTCCACTTCACATGTGCATGCCAATACAATGATAAGCCTCTCAACCCCATCTATCTCGAATCAATGAAAATATATCAATCTCCTACTCGAGGTGCCTTTAGTTATGTACTTCCTAACCAACTTATTTAAGTATCTCAACCAACTCCCCGGAAAATAAATCAAACATTCCTATCTCACAACAACCAACTCAATCAAATCAATATTACCACATCCCCACATCTTAACATCAATATTTTCCTAAACCAATCCAATCAAAACCCCTTAATTATATTCCTCCTTATCAACCACTTCCACCAACACCAACACATCCCCAAACTTATCAAATATATCAAAAACCCAACCCATCTACATCATATGCATCAAAATCACATCCTTCAACATCTCAACCATCTAATGATCCCTTACATGATTTATTGAGGAGAATGGATAATCTGTAAGCCACTACTTTGGGATCTAATACCACATTCTCATACGGACAAATCTGCAATGAACCCATCAATCCATATCCTCCTCATTGGGAATTGCCAAAATTCTCCATGTTCAATAGTAAGGAGAACCCTCAACAACATCTACGTGATTTTAGGCATGCATGCTACCTTATCGCTCATGACCAAGATCTCATGCTTCGCATGTTTCCTATGTCATTGGATGAAGTGACCTTAGATTGGTACAAAAATATCCCACAACACTCACTATTCACATTTACCCACTTGGCACAATTATTCCTTGAACATTTTCTATTGATATTGCACATAAGATTACTATTACCAACCTCTATGCCATATTAAAATATGACAATGAATCCATTACGGAATTTTTCACAAGATGGAATAACATTATTAACCAATTATCTTTCTCCCTCCCACAAACTGAACTCATTGAACTATTCGCATGGTCTTGTGTGAAAAACATCTCCTTAACTCTTCAAATTCAATATTTCCAAACCTTTGAAGAGGCTTTTACTATGGCTCACAAAATTGAGCCTGTGCCCATGAGAATGGCCACCTTAAACTTAGATCAAATAAATCCAAGACCAATTTTGCCAAATCTTCCATGTATTGTGACAAGTCCAAAAGTACCGCCACTACCATCGTGGTTCAATCTTCATCTACACCCACTTCTCACACGCAGCCTCCACAAAGATCTCCTAGACCTTGTCCTCACTATACCCCGTGGGAATCATATAGTTATGTGTTTGAAAAGTTGATGCTGGTCCACCTCAGTCAACATCCCCATATCCAACCTATTGATGACTCGTGACCCAAACTAGTATGGTATCGCAAGGAATTATTGTAAATGTCATCTAGTCCAAGGTCATGACATTGAGAAGTGTTGCTCCTTCAAATATTAGGCTCAATAACTTATAAAATAGGGGACCTTCAACTAGAAAATCTTAACACATCACCTAATCAACCCCTTGACGTCCTTAAAAATCATTCCCCAATCATTCGTAGAAAAATAAGATGCCACCTCCCACATCTTATGAACCTAATGCTCACATAAATAAAACATTAATCAAGATCCTACATTATTGCAAACATCTACCACCCCATTATATGCCACATCTACCTTTACTTTAGACACTTCTACAAAAATGACCTCATTAACGTCCACGTCTATCTCTCGTACCTATCACATCTAGTCCCTCATCGATTTCTACATCAAATACATCTACTACTACGTCTCCACCACATATATCCACAACCATTTCAACTATACCCACTACCACTACATCCCAATCTACCATATCCAATTCTTCATCAACACCTACCATTCCTACATCTACACCCACTTCCACATTGATCACATATTTTAACATAACCAGCCTATATATAAACCTCGATTTTCATGTATATCTATGATGCCCCTTGAAAATTTATGACACTAACACCCCCTTAATAAAACCTCAAATAACATTCATTCCCCATCTATAACACCAATCACCCTTACACGAACCCATCTTAAACCTATACAATCTACAACCTCTTATGATCTCATCAAGTACATCATCCAAAAACCCCTTCCATCTTTAATATCCTCCTCTATAACACCACTTACACTATTTGGTTCTACTTTTGTAGAATCTTCGGTTGAAATCGTAATAATTCTTGCCTAGGGTAAATCCTCATGTCTTAAGCCTAAGAAAACCAACATTACATCATCACTCATTGGGAAACCACCTTCCATCTTAGGGCCATACCCTTCATCTAAGTTACCCTCTAAAATCAAACCAAATCCAAGCAACCTACATCTCCTTCTAGAATGAACCCTCCTTTAAATTCATCTAAGTATCAAGTAATCCAAACTAAATCATAGATATCCATCCCTCCTTCTAAACCAAAGGATCTCATGAGGCCTCATCAAAGAAAACCACCTCCTTCACCTTCATCTACCAAATCCACTTCATCTATAACCTCTTCTTCAAAACACTCATTGGGTTCTATACTGAAATATTTCAACACTTACTCCAAACCTCAGCAATCACACTTCCTCCTATCAAGTATTTTGATCACTACACTCCAAGAAATAATTGGTTTAATCCATATGTCGTGTGTACTTATCATCATACCCTTGGGCATGACATGGAGCATTGTAAGGCCCTCCAAAATCTTATCCATAATCTGATGGCAGAGGACGACCTTATCATCCAAGGAGGTCATCCTCTCCCTTTTATCTCTTCCACATCCAAATCCAATCCCCTCTCCTAAGGCATATAAATTAGGTTCTTCACCTAAATTATTTTTGTAATCCCTCTTCTAAAATTTGTTCCTCCTAAGGAGAGGCCCCCTCTCTTCATTGACGTAATCCTCATTTCTAATCCTCCTCACCCTCACCATGCCCAATTGTCATCTAGCCAAAACTTAGAGACATCATTGCATCTCCTTTTAACAATTCCACCTCTTTTCCTTCATCATCTGCTAGCTTGTCCATATCCATATCAAAGTCACCTAAAGTGATACAACATCTCCCACTGGGGAGAATCTACTCCTTTGTCTTGGTCCTCTTACATATCCTCTTTCATCTATATAACCCACATCATCTTATCTAATCTCACCTAATCTTATCTAAATCTACTTATCCTTCATCTATTGTGTTATCTCATCTTATCTAATATATTTATATATTATTGCAAAGTCCACCATTATGACTATATTTTTTCCTCTCTTAGAACCATACCTCATCCTAAGACCACTTTTTGTGGTCACCTTCATCCCACCATGGACACATATTTCATCGCTATTCGAAAGATAATGCATAAAATTTTACCTCCTCTTATTTATCTCATCTCCTCTAATCTTTCATAAGCTATCATATTATCCTACCCACTCTCATCTCCCACGGAACGTGTCTTTGACATCGGTGACCTTGTTCTTGAGGAAAATCAAAACATCACTACTCTAGAAAGGAGCCAATATGGAAAGTTTTCTCCCAACTAGATTGGACCTTACATTATCATGCATAAGTATGGGTCTGGAGCCTATCGTTTATCCTCCGTTGATGGTAAACTGGAAACAAAGCCTCTCAACGCATTACACTTGTGGCCATTCTACTATTAGCATACCTATCATTGTGAACTTAGTCATCCCATTAGTCATTCATCCATTATTCGTTATTTCCATCTTTCATCATAATGATATAGACTTGTGTGGTCTATCGTCACTTTCTTGGTTGTGACCTTAAATACGAGCACCACGAATTTGCCCATAACATATTCCTTATAGATAGGTTCTCCTTCAGGGTGATAAATTCATGATCATTACATCCATTACCCTCTTAATGACCTATTAGAACCATGCTAAGGGGCCACAATGCCACTTGTACATTTATGGTCCCCTCTAAGTGGTTTGCCTAACTATCTCTAACTCTTCCCCATGCATAAGTATAAATTCCATGGATTCTCATATCAAAAGTCAAAAGAAAAAAATATTCTACCATCAAATGATCCAAATGACATTTAGAGCTTTGAATATTCCTTAAATATCCTAAGCCGTTACAATACAAAAAGATCGATCGAGATATTTCCTTCGCCTATTTGTGTGCGCTAAACGGACTCGCTCAGAAAGATATTGCCCACGTAAGGTCGCGAGTTGAAAATGGGAATGGTATAAGTCAATTGGCTAGTCACGTAGTGACACGTGGAAAAAGTAGAGTTTGATCAAAATGGAAAAAATGTTTTGGAACACTAGTCTTTGATGGTCGAGATAAAAATGGTGGGCCCCACTATTTTCTCGGCTTATAGCCGTCACTAGGATCAACACACTCTTTTGTGAAGGGATGTCTTTGCCACTGTTCTTCATTTTGGAATTGACACAAGCTCATTATATTTCCTTATATTATCATTATATGATCAATGTGGGAGATATATGTATATATTGCATTAAATTGTAATGCATTGTAAAGGTGGTGATTTTATTATGTAGGAGAGTAGCTTTCTTGAGCTATCATTCACTCGGTCCCCTCCTTAAACAACTCGACATATCTCCAACAATCAAAAAATATTATTTAGCTCATCTGAGTTATCTCTTATCTCAATGTATAATATGCGTTTAAAGAGCTCGTGCCGACCACTACGTACCTCATTGATCGGGCCTTATGTTTCCACATGGCATTATTCAATGAGATCACATGGAGTAGCCACTACATGGAAAAAGCAAAGAGGAATGTGTGGGCACAACCACATTTCAAGCATGGTCATCCAATCCTTATAAAGGATTTAACACATTGTTTACCCATGTATGTGGGATAAAACACTCCCACCGCCAAAAGGAGGCCCACATGGTGGGATGGGCGGTCGGGCCTTTATAAAGGCTAGTGCACATTTTAAACATGGATAAAGATGAAGCCCACGTAGAAAGTAGGATTGATGGAAATTATGACCGGTCCACCATGTAAAAGGTGAGCCACGTGGAGTGGCATTAAAAAATGTGGCCAAGTAAAAATGGAAAAAGCCTATTTAAAGGCTTAGTTGATTTTAATGCCCAGGAATATGGGTTTATCCTCGGGAATAACTACATGGAGGAAGGTGTTTAGGGTGGTTCGAACCCCCAACCCCCAACCACCAAACAACAAAACATACACCCCACCAACATGTTACACTAGCTCGACAAGTTAGAAAACGAGCTCACAACTATTTAAGGAGGTGAATGTGTAGGCTCGTGAACATAAATTTTTTTGAATAGTTTGAGGAAATCCTGATTTTGAAGCCCTTGGAGAACAAATTAGGACTTAAGAGTAATTTTTTTGTAAATTCTGAGACCTTCTTAGTGATGTATGTTTTTTTCCGCTTTGGAGACTTTGTGATTCCATTTGATGTTGTGTAAGTTGTTGGAAGGTAAAATCCTAAGGGAACACACAACTGCAAGTGGATAAGGAAGGTGAAATATGTATGCCAATATTTTCTAGGGTCTTTTGAAGGCCTGAACACACCGTATTGTAGGTTATTTAATCTATTAATCATTTCGAAGGGTAATTATACTTCAAATGGTTTTATAATAGATAAATGCATAGTTTTGTGAATCCAAAGCTATATCCCATCTAGGTGAACTAAGTTATCAAATTTGTGTCATTTTTTATCGCTGATTGATTCTGATTTTTCTGATTTAATTCCGCACCTAATCGGTAATCTATTTTAATTAGAATCTTCTCACTAAAATTAGTTCTGACAATGATTTTCATTAAATTGATTAAAATGAAGTCTTGAAATGATCCAAAGTGCTAATTGACGTGGGTGTGAAAATCATTTTTAAAATCATATTTTGAAAGCATTTTGAATCGATATCATTTCCAATTAGGGATAGTTTCAATTAATTATATTTTGGGAAACTGATAATTTTAAAATCCGGGTAAACATTATTTTAGTGGAATTATTTTCTACTGCTATGTTTACAGATCATGTTGGTATCGAGTTGGTTTCAAGATTAATTTAGTTGCATTTGTATACCATTTGTGATTTGCTAATCCCATCAATGCAAACTATTTGGCTTGATCTTCTTACTCAACAATTTTGTAGTATTTTTGGGATCAGTTGGTTTGCAGGTAATCATGGGGAAAGCATTGAAGAGGGAAATATTGGAAGAGCTCAAGAGCATCAATAGAAAAGTCTAGGAAGAAAATGCATTCCTACGATGCAAGCTCTATTCCCTCGAAGAGCAAGTTGATTGGTTGAAAATGGAGCTAGCATCAAAGGATGAGCTCTTGATCAGTTTATAGTGTGGTGATCAGAAGAAGGAATTTCCCTATACTTCTACTTCAGATGTAGCAACCATGAAAAAGTGCACTATAAGTTACTCACCACAAGAATATTCTTCTTCCTCCCATTTAGTTTTAGATTTAGGTAATGATGTCTTTGGTTCATTTGAAAAGCATACTAGAGGCATTGGATCCAAATTGTTATTTAAGATGGGTTTTGATGGAAGAGGTCTTGGTAAAGGTTGTCAAGTATGGCTGACCCAATACAGGTTGATATCATCCTTGTTTTGTAGGATTGGGTTTTATTAGTGTGGGAAAGGATATTGGAGAATGCTCCAAGCACGCTGACGGGAGACAAGCTTCCGAAAGCCAAGAGAATACCCCACTAGTCTTGCAGGAAGATTCAATGTAGGAATTAGGTGCTTCTTTATCAGAGGATGGAGTTGGTAAGAAGGATCAACATATAGGTATCAAGATCACACCTCAAATTTCTTACAATAACCATAAGCACCATAGTAAATGTTGTAAAACTTCTAATCCACTCTTTCAATTTAAGAAGTTTGGATTTGATATTCAGAAAATGATGGATGTGTTTCCTTGTACGTTTTATGGGATGCATAACCATTTTATTTCCAGATGTTGGAAGAGAAGGAATTTGTTGAAGAAGTTTTTTCATTTTTAAGAACAAGGAAAATCGGAAAGACCATTCTCATCATTCAAGATTGAGAGATGGCACAAAGAATTCCTTTGTTGCTAGAAATTTTGTAAAACTTCTGATCCACTCTTTCAATTTAAGAAGTTTTGAATTGATATTCATAAAATTATGGATGTGTTTCCTTATATGTTTTGTGGGATACAAAACCATTTTGTTCCCAAATGTTAGAAGATGAGGAATTTTTCGAATAATTTGTTTTCGTTTGTTAATAACAAAGCAAATCAGAAAAACCAATCTCATCATTCAAGAGTGAGAGATGGCAAGAGGAATTCCTCTGTTGCTAGGAATTTTTATGCCCCTTTTCCCATACAATAGAGAACGAGTGAAATTTTTCATAAACTTCATCCATCTCATCATCAGTGTAGTGGCAAACCAAAGATGGAGTATAGACCTGTTTCAAAGGTAAATGAAGTTTCAAATCCACCTTTAGTTGAAGTTATAACCTGGATCAGGTGATACCTATAGATGAAAATCCATTGGCATGGGTTGGTAAACAATTTTTCAAATTTATATTGCATAGCTCTTGATTGTTTATAGCATGCAATTAATTTAGGTCTTTTTTATGGGATTCCGGTTGATTGTTGTACAAAATTATTTTCCCATTTAGCTTTGAATGGTTTTGGAGTTCAGATTTGGTGAGAAAAGTTGAGGGACATGTTTACCATACTCAATGGGTTTTCTTACTTTAAAAATTTGATTAATACTCCATTTACATCTCCTTATTTCAGCTTTGAGTTTTTAGTACAGTTGGGTACAACTCATGTTTCAACTTGGGAGATTTCTAACAGCAGTATGCAAGTTTAGTGGGCATGGTTGAAATGTCTATTTTTGGAAACTTACATTTCAGTATCTGTTGTTGATTTTATTTGTGCAAAGTATGGATGCTTGTAAGACCATTTTGGGAACCATTTTGTTTTTGTAATTAACTTACAAACTCATTGTACCCATACAAGATGTTTGCACTTTTCTAAAGTCCCTCATTTTGGGCATTTATTGTAACTATCCTTTGTGGTTACAATTAGGGTGTATGTTGATTACACTAACAAACTAGTTTGTAGAGTATACCTAGTGATCTTTGCACTTGATGAAAGTTCACTATTTTGGGTATTTCAGTGTTGTGCAGATAGTTTACTTCTATCCTATTTGCAATGCAGATTGTGGGGATAGATTATTTTCACTGGTAGTTCACTTGATTCAATTTTTGTCTATTTTTGGCATGTTTATTCTAGATCATATTGGTGATAGTTTGCAATGTTTTACAGTTTCACATGGACAGTGGACACTAGCCTATTGTGGGCATTTTAGATGTCTTTTTACACTAATCTATTTTTAGTGGAATTGAATTTTAAGTGATGGGGTGTATCACAAAGAATCAGTTGACACTTGCTTTCTATTATTAGTATCGGGTGTTTTTATGTAATCAATTGTTTATGATGGCATCATAGTGGGATGACAGTCTATAGGATTCAGTAAGGCATTTTCCTATTACTGGGGCATTGGTTTGTCTTTTAATACTGATCCAAGCTGCTTGTAAAAGTTGACAGGGTCATAAAGTATCGATGGGCGAGTTTCCTTCTTATGGCTTGTGATTGTCTATTTTAACCGATCAATTTTTGTGGTGACTAATCAACATTTTCTTTAATTAACCCATATTTTTATTCCTATAGTGTCTTGTATGTGTTTGTGAGATGCAAGAAGGGTATCGAAAATTATTGGTGGAGTACGACAACTTTTTGAGGATTACAAGCCTTCTCAATGGGGAGGTGTGATCTCGAAGGACATTTGGAGCTTCAGATACTCCCTAAATCTCCCTAAACCATTACAATATGGAAGATCAATCGAGATATTTCCATCACCTATTTGTTCAAATGAAACAAAATCCTTCTAAGCAAGATATTGTCGTGATGGTCGCAATTGAAAAGGGGCATGTTCAAGTCAACCGACCGGTTAAACGGTGACACGTGGAAAAAATAGAGTTTGATCAAAATGGTGATTTTTTTTTGGAATGTTGATCTTCGATGATTGGAATAAAAATTAGTGGGCCCTGATATTTACTGGGTTGGGGCCTTTAGCTAGGATCGACACACTCTTTTGACAAAGAGGTGTCTTTTCCGTTGTTCTTCATTTCAACATTGCCACAAGTTCATTATATTTCCTTATATTATCATTGTATGATCAATGTGGGAGATATATGTATATATTGCATTAAATTACAATGCATTGTAAGGGTGGTGATTATATTATGTAGGGGAAAAAATCTCTCAAGATATTATCTAGATCGGTCCCCTCCTTAAACACCTCAACATATCTTGAACAATGCACAACTATTATTTGGCTCTGCTAAGCTCTCTCTTATCTCGGTGTATATAATATACATCAAGTAGAGCTCATCACCACTCCATGCGTCATTGTTTGGGCCTTACGTTTCCACTTGGCATTATTCGGTGAACCATTATGGAGTAGCCACTACGTGGAAAATAAAAGGGCAATGTGTGGCCACAACCACACTCAAAATATCGTCGGCCAATCCTTATAAATAATTTAGCACACTGCTACCCACGTATGTGGATAAAACACTCGTGCTAGCAAAAGGAGGCCCACGCGGTGGGATGTGCGGTCGGGCCTTTATAAAGGCTAGCGCACATTTTCAAACTATAAGATTCCCTATTCTAAGCATGGATAAAGAGGAAGCCCACGTGGAAAGTGGGGTTGATGGAAATTATAAGGTGGACCGTTCAAATCCATGTGAAGGAGGAGGCCATGTATAAGATGAGGGAAGATAAATTTTTACCAATAGCTATTTATAAACCCTCCATACAATATCCCCAACCCAAAGGGACAATCGAGTTGCACGAGAGTGATAAGTAAGAAAGTGTTTCCCGATAAAACAACATCAAATCAAAGTATTTTTTTCCATCCGTGAGTAGGGAGGGTCAATGCCTTCTCGAATGGTCTATTAGTATTGTTTCGGAATGTTAGGGGCATGAACTCCCCTAACAAACAACGTCTTGTAAGGAATTGTATTCTAGAGCAAGAAGATGATATTTGTTTGTTGTAGAAGACTAAGATATTAGGTGTTTATGTTTTGATTGGTTGGGCTAAGTAATGGAAGGGTTGGAAAGGCATTTTCGTAGATCCATTTGGAGCCTTTGGGGGCTTAGGTGTTCTTTGGCGTTCTAGTCGGGTGGAGGTGAGTCTTTTAATGAATCTACTAAATATCTTTGGTGTAAATTCCTCATTAAAAATTTGGATGTTTCTTTTTACATCTGCAATCCCTTTGGTCCTTCAAACCTTATTTTTAAGTGGGCTCTTTAGGCTTCCTTATCTTGCCCGATAAAGGATTTGGAAAATAAAAAAGTGGTGTTTGCGGGAGATTTTAATGCCACCATTTTTCAAATTTGAAAAAATGAGGGGCTTATGTGGTATCTCCAATATTAAAAGATATAATTTCCTTTATCACCCAATTTGAGTTTGTGGACATGGCTCAAAGTGAGGTTGGCTTCCCTGGTCTAATAGAAGATTTGGTTTTAGCACGTTAACGATAAGGTTGGATCACTTTTTGGTGAACGAAGATTGGTTTTAGAATAATATTCTTATGGAGACTTAGGTCCTTCGATTTTAGGTTTGGATCATTTTCCCATTTCCATGTGTTAGGAAATAAGAGATAAAATATGCGGAATAATCCCTCACGTAGAATCGTAACAATAGAAACTAATATGGAGAAATTATTACGAGATCTCAAATAAAATTGCAAAATGAAATAACACAACACAAAGAGACAGTATTTAACGTGGTTCACCCAATTTGGGCTACGTCCACCAAGAATCACTTGCTCAGATTTTATTACAAGCCACCACTCTCTTAATACAATACCCGAGATCCGTTTGGAGCTATGCTCAACAAACTCTATAAATTCACACTGAATTCAAAGCACATCTCGCAATGTTCTTCATATCTCTATCATATGCATAAAACCATATAAATAGAATACGTATAAGCGCTTTTACAAAATTGTGGGTATCAAATCCATTGGAAAAACTGTCCCATAAACCTATGGGTCAAAAAACTTGCCCATATGAGAAGAGCACATTTCCCGATATGTTGGGTGTATTTTTCGAGGCCAAAAAAAAATTACGCCAAAAAAAAAAAATTCGAGGCTGCGCCACTGAACCTTTGCTATCGGGGGCTATCGCCCGGACCCCGCTCGGGGCCTAGCCCGACCTCGAACCCCGGCGAGGATACATGAAAAGTGTACAATACTCTTCGTGTACAGTCTTCAACACTTTCACACATGAAAACAGGCTCCACAACCTAACAATCTCCCACTTGGAGACTAGTTTTCCTCTGAGAAAGCTTCTCAACCCTTCACTAGTTTCTATGAAGACCAACCAAAGCTGAACACAACTTTAGTTTTTCCCTTATGACCACCTTGGTCATCATGTCTGCAGGATTCTGACTGGTATGAATCTTCTCCAACTTCAACTTCTCTTCCTCCAAAGTTGTCCTAATGAAATGGTACCTTAACTATATATGCTTCATCCTGGAGTGGAAAGAAGAGTTCTTAGCTAGGTGTATAGCACTCTGACTATCACTATGTAGCTTACATTCCTCCTGCTTATGCTTTAACTCCTCAAGCAATTATTGTAACCAAATCATCTCTTTGCTTGCCTCTGTTGCAACAACATACTCTCGACCTCCGTGGTTGATAAAGCCACCAACTTCGTAGTCATGAAATCCACTCACTGCTGTCCCACCTACAAGTGTAAATATAACTCGTCGTGCTCCTCCTCACTGTCTACATCTCCAGCCATGTCGAAATCTACATAACCATGTAAAGTGGTGTCTCGATCCACTGTGTGGCACAAAATCGTCCCCATGGTCCCTCGCAAATATCGAAGGATCCACTTTACTACTGCCAAAGGTGATCTCTACCAGATCACTCATAAATCTACTCACCGCTCCCACCGCATGGGCAATATCGTGCCTAGTGCACACCATGGCATACATCAAACTACCCACTGCTGATGAGTAAGGTACCTTGGACATTTGGTTTCTCTCATGCTCTGTCTTGGGACACTGCTCCTTTGATAACTTGAAATGGCACGCAAAGGAGTCCCAACCGGTTTAGCATCCTGCATATTAAACCTCTCCAAAAGTTTCTTAATGTACTCTTCCTGAGATAAAGTCAACTTCTCCTTCCTATCCCGAGATATCCTCATACCAAGGATTTGTTTGGCTGCGCCCAAATCCTTCATAGCAAAAAGATTCACTTAGGTTTCTTCTTGAGTACTTTTATTTCTTGCATGTTTTTACACATGTCATCCACATACGATTAAAGGATAATATAACTTTGCCATCCTCATATTTCTTTGTATACACGAATGGTCGAAATGACATCTAATATAACCTTGCTCCATCATGAAGCTATCAAATTTCTTATACCATTGACGTGGATCTTGTTTCGAGCCATACAATCTCTTCTTCGGTTTACACACCATCTCCTCTCTACCTTTGACCTCATAGCCCTCTGGTTTGCTGCATATATAGTTCCTCCTCCAAATCACCCCCGAGAAATGCGGTCTTTACATCAAGTTGTTCTAAGTGCAAATCTTCTGCTATAACTATTCCTAGAAAGCTTCTAATAGAAGTCATTTTTTACTACGGGAGAAAAAATCTCATCAAAATCTATACCTTTTTTCTCTCGTGCAAACCCCTTGACCACCAACCGGGCCTCGTATCTTTTCCCCGCCTCCTTCTTCCTCTTTGACTCTAAACACCCACTTGTTCTGTAATGATATTTTTCCTTCGGGTAGCTTTACCAAATCCCATGTCTGGTTCTCCATGAGAGCCTGATGCTCCTCATCCATGGCTTGCTCCCACTTCTTCCTAGCATCTACCTGCATTGCTTCATCAAAGCTCTCTAGTTCTCCACTATCAGTGAGTAATAAATAATAAAGAGAAGGAGAAAAATGTTCAGGTTCTCTTCTTACCCTAGAAGACCTCCTCAATATAGGAGTTTGGGGTTCCTGTTGAGGGGGTTCCTGAACTGATTCATGTGTCACTTTCCCATCCGGAAGATCCTCTACCACTGCATATTCTTTCTTGGATTCTTCCCTGTTTTCCTGCAACTGTTGCTTATACATGACTTTCTCATTAAAGACCACATCCCTAGATCGAATGATTTTCTTGTCCTTAATACTCCAACATTTAAATCCAAAGTCATCATTGCCATAACCAATGAAAGTACATTTTTCTGATTTAGCCTCTAGCTTGGTCCTATCATCCTTGTCTATATGAACAAACACCTCACATCCAAAGACTCTAAGAAATGAATAATCAACTTTCTTACCATACCAAGCCTCCTCAGGTATGCCTCCATCCAAGGCACTTGAGGGTCCTCTGTTTATCAAGTACACAATTGTGCTCGCCGCTTCTGCCCAAAAAGAAAGAGGCAGTCCTGCATGTATCCTCATGCTCCTAGCGCATTCCATTATTGTTCTATTCATCCTTTTCGATACCCCATTCTCTGCGGAGTTCTGGAACCATCTTTTGCTGCGGATTCCATTCTTAGAAACAAGAATCATCAAATTCATTGCTGCAATACTCCCCTCCATTATCTGACCTGAGACATTTTAGCTTAAGACTGTTTCATTCTCTACCAAGGCTTTCCATTTAACAAAAGTGTCAAATACATCAGATTTGTTTCTAATACAATAAACCCAAACTTTCCTTGTTGCATCATCAATAAAAGTAACATAATAACTTGAACTCCCAAGAGATGATACCGGTTGGCCCCACACATCAGAATGCACCAGCTCTAACTTACTCTCTTTCTTTGTACGTCCAACCTTGAGAAACCTTACTCGCTTCTATTTCCCATATATGTAGTCCTCACAGAACTCCAAACCTATTTCTGTATATTCGGGCAAATCCTTCTTTATGATCTCCATACCCTTATGGCTCATATGACCGAGCCTATAGTGCCACAATGTTGTATCTACTTCTGAAGCCACAAGATTACAAACATTAGTGCTATAAGTGGTTAAATACAAGGTTCCAACCTTCTTACCTCTTGCCACCACAAGATCACCCTTGGTAACCTTCCAAGAGTCTCAGCTGTAAATATCACAGTATAACCATCACTTCCCAACTACCCTGCCGATATCAAATTTTGTCTTAATGTAGGCACATGTCTGACATCCTTCAATAGCCAAGTATTCCCATTCTGCATCTTAACCTGAATAGAACCTTTTCCAACTATGTTGTAAGGCTCATCATCACCAAGAAAAACATGCCCAAAATCTCCTTGAACATAATCAACAAAATAATGCCTATGTGGAGAAGCATGGAAAGAAGCCCTGAATCTAAAACCCAAGATTCAATAATATTGTGCAAAGAAAGAATCAAAGCATCCTGACATACATTACCCGTTGCCACATTTTCCTCCTTGTTTTCTTCCTGTTGTTTCTTCTTATCCCGAAGCTCCCAACAGTCCTTCTTTGCATGCCCAGGCTTTCCACAATTCCAGCATACAATCTTGTTCTTGGATTTTGACCTTGCCCGATCTTTTGATTTTCCACGGTTTCCTCTATTCTTCTGTCTCCCTCTAGTTTCCCACTTTGTCAAAGCATTCCACTGAAGTAGAAGTTTCCCGAGAGATTTTTCTTTGCATTTCCTCACTTGGAATCACCCCTTCAACATCCTCAAACTTCAACTTTGAGTTATCTGGAACCAAATTACTTACCACCATTACTGTGCTATTCCAACTCTCAAGTAAAGAGAAAAAAATTAATAAAGCCCTAACTTCTTCATCAAATTCTATTGTAACAGAATCGAAGCTAGCATATTCACAACCGTATTGAAATCATTTAAATGATCTAACTCTTGAACTATTCTTAGACATCTTCATATTAAACAACTTTTTCATTAAAAATATCTTATTAGAGGCAGAGGGTTTTTCATACAACTTCCCTAATGCATCCATTAGATCTTTTGTAGTCTTTTCCTTTGAAACATTAAATAATACCGAAGATGCAAGACACAACTAGATCATTCCAAGTTCCTTCCAATCCAACAAATCCCATTCCACATTTGTCATACTCGAGGGTTTGTTCACCTTCTCAGACAATGGAGTATAAAGATCCTTTTGATAAAGGTAATCTTCCATCTGCATCTTCCAAAGACTGAAATTCTACCCGTTGAATTTATCAACCCTAGATCTTCCATCATCTGCCATAGCTCCCACTCAAGATAAAAAACTTTCCCTACGATTCAACACTTCAACAAACCAAACTAGGCTCTGATACCAATTGTTAGGAAATAAGAGATAAAATATGTGGAATAATCCCTCACAGAATCGCAACAGTAGAAACTAATATGTAGAAATTATTACAGATCTCAAATAAAATTGCAGAATGAAATAACACAACACAAAGAGACAATATTAACGTGGCTCACCCAATTTGGGCTACGTCCACCAAGAATAACTTGCTCGATTTTATTACAAGCCATTGCTCTCTTAATACAATACCCAGATCCGTTTGGAGCTATGCTCAACAAACTCTCTGAAATTCACGGCCAATTCAAAGCACATTTGCAATGTTCTTCATATCTCTATCATATGCATAAAACCATATAAATAGACAATTGCTTAAGCGCTTTTATAAAACCACGGTATCAAATCCATGGGCAAAACCCGTCCCATAAACCTATGGGTCAAAAACTTGCCCATATGAGAAGAGCATGTTTCCCGATATGTTGGGTGCATTTTTCGAGGCCAACAAAAATTTACGCCTAAAAAAAAATTGGCTGCGCCTGAACCCTTGCTATCGGGGGCTGCCGCCTTGAACCCCCACTCGGGGCTGGCCCGGCCTCGAACCCTCGAGGATACATGAAAAGTGTAAAGTACTCTTGAGTGTACGAGTCTTTAACACTTTTAGACATGAAAACAGAGCTCCACAACCTAGCACCATGGTTCTGCAAATTGATTCCACTCCGAGTAGGTCATTGTATGCACCCAAAATTGCATGTGCTACATTTTCGAGAAAAATGGTTACAAAATTCCCCAATGATGATTTAGGTCCTTTTAAGAAGGTGTTCGAGCTCCAATTTCCATTCGCAGTATATATTTTTTGCCTAGACATCTTTACTTAGCCTTCCCACACTTTTTCTAGCTTCCTGCCTCTTTTTGCGCATGTTTTGGCCTTTAGTGCCAGGACCGCCACCCTACAGGTGGCGAGTTTGAAATGCCGCCCAAAACAAGGCGGTGGTCTTACAACCACCGCCCGCATGCATAGGCGACAATTCTACCCGTTTTTCCAGATTCTCTCACATGTGTTTTAACATGCGACATGGTTCACTTAATTTCACTTTTTGCATGCATCCATGAGCCAAATTATCTAAAATTAGCTTTGATTGCTTGGTTCTCCTTCCTCCTTCTATTTTTAAATAGATTTAATTAGTTAGAACTGCTCCTTCTTACCTTGAGCTTGAAGGTACCTCCCATCCTCCATTCCTATATATTCCATGCTTGTATTCAAGAAAAGGGCCTGAGAATTTTTGTGCATCTTGCATTGTGTTTCGCCACAATCTTTCTAGGAATTGCATAGCCAAGCTCATATCTCTTATTCTATCTCTCTTCTACTTGCATTACATCCAGATGCCTTTAAGATGCCATTGCTCAAGTTCCATCCTCTTGCTATTCTTCTTTCATTCCCAATCCCTTAGACTCGATATAGACACACAGAGAAAGAAAGGACAAACTGAGGGGACAAACTACTACCCATTTTAGATTTACCTCTGTTATGTGAATTCCAAGTTGGATTTGTTGTTTTATTTCCTTCATTCTTACAATTTATCAATGTTACGTCATATCAAATAGAGTAGAAATCAATTCATTTGCAAGTAATAAGTTAATTTCCAAGAGGGTTTGAGTCTTTCATAGCAACCCCCGGTGACGGATCCCCTTCTTCCTATCCCTATGGATTTGAAGGAGAGAATATCCGTAGGAGGTTGTCTACATATCGTAAATCACTTGGAAAAGTTATTGTTTTAATTTAGTTTAGTTTCAATAAACTCAGCACAGGTGAATAACCACACTGGGTTATTTTTCTTGTTTAGTTTTGGTGTAGAAATATTTTAATTACTTAGAATAAAGGAATTTTTTTGTTTGTGATTGTAATATTTTAGTTTTGTGATTTGTTTAGATTATCTTCCTTTTAGCGATAGCATAGATTGTTAATTTCATTCGGTTTACATGGACACTTGAAACTAGTTTAACACTTAGATCCAAGTTATGAAAACAAACCATAGGGAATTTATGTTACCCGTTTATAGCCTCTAAATCTCCCCTTTGCCAACTCAGCTACCAGGAGATCACACTACCAGATCTTAGTCACCGATTCTCCTATATTTAGCCACACACATTCAATATCGGCTACTACGGCACAACCTCGAGGGTTTGAGTGCAGTTGAAGGTTGTATGTCAATTTTCATCTATACAAATTGGTGAACACAACGTGAAGGATTAATTCCTTCTTGTTTCCTTTTATTTCATTATTATTACCTCACCTCTCTATTTCTTCCCCTATTTTGGTAGGTATTTTATACTTTCTAAAATATTTATGGAAGAGAGTTTGGTGGGCCATTTGGCTCTAATAGATATTACACCAATGTGCACCACAAAATGCCCTTGTCTTTCAAGGTGAGGTGATAATTACACAAGCAACATCCAAACCTCCCATAATTACACTTCAAAACCCATTAGCTATGTAAGGATGAAGGAGGTTGATCAACCGTTAGACATGCAATATAGTCAACCCAATGTAAACCGCGTTGTTATTACTAATGGAACCGGTTCTTACCATAGAGTCTTGTCAAGACCTCACATTTCCATGTTTCAATAGAAGATGATCTATTTGCATGAATAGCTAATCCTCTTCGTTACATATATGAGTCTTTAGATAGAATGAAGGCTACAACCTCTGAGATTTCAAATTCCTATCCTAATATTCTTACTTCTGAGGAAGACAAGAATTATAACACTGAACAATTCATAACATGGTATCATGAGCCTGCTCAATCAAACCCTATGCCACATGCACCCCAACAAGGGACTCAATCCTCTCATAACGATCTTATTTCTAATTTAGTAGGGAGGATTAGAGAGCTATAAATTTCCCAAAATTCACAACCAACACATGCAGTAGGGAAGAACACGGGGTATCTAGTTGACAACAAAGGATACATCCCTTCCAATGAGCAACCAATGCAATATCCTATACAACAAGGTTATCTAGTTCATTCAAATCCAGGTGATCTTCTCACAGGGTTAGACACACTAGGGATGGTTCCTCATCCTTCTCAAGCTTATCCTACGCAAGGGCTGACCGGAAGTGCATTCTTGAATGCCACCATAATAGGAAATGTGACGTTCCCTAGTTTTACGCCCGCTAGTCCATATCCTAGTACTATCCCACCTTACATGCATATGTATTCAAAATCCCCCAAATGGACCCATATGCCATTCCTACTCCCTACATGCCATATCAAGGGCCCCCATATGTTTTCGTCAAATCTTATAGTGCAACGTATTAAACTCCTCCTCCTCCACCTCCTCATCAAGGATCTTTAATGGTGGAATCTTACGCAATGGGTACATATGTTGAGTATTTAAAGGAGCCTCTTGACTTCACCATACGTGGTGTCATGATTTCATGCCCATTTCCGGATCTTCCAAAATTTAAGGGAGAAGGAGACCTGAATGCTCATATCAAGGCCTACGCTATTGCTATCAGGGAATTGCTTCCTTGGGATGTCAGTAGTGGCTAAGATATTTCCAAAGAATCTTGAAGGAATCACATTGGATTGGTATTACCATATTTCGTAAGCTTCTATATATTCCTTTAAACAACTTGTTTCCAAGTTCATCAAAGCATTTGACATGAACAAGTTGTTGCATATAGGGATTAGGGAGTTCCTGCATATTAGATAGGAGAAAAATGAATCATCACCCATTTCATCTAGAGACAACGCCAAGTTCTCTATTACTTTGCAAGTGCACCCAACATGGACCGGATGGAACTTTATGATCTTTTCCTTCACTCACTCAATTAAGAGACTAAGGAAGAGGTCCAAAATTTTCCTTTCCATAGTTATGAGGAAGTTTTGGAAGGTGCGCTTGGATTGACCAAGCCATTATATAGTAGGGCGTAAGATCTATGGTCCCAATGGAAAATTTGTATCCCCAAATCAAGGTAATGAAAATTATCAAAACATTGGTGCCAACAACAAAGGACCTAAAGGTGTGAATCACAATCATGGTGTTACCACAAATGCTACTGATCAAGCTAAGAATGTTGGTTTTCCAAACAATGGAAATAATAACAATAACAACAACTTGGGCAATCAAAGAGGCCCTAACATTGTGTCATCTGTCAACACAGTTGATGTAAATCATCCACCACAAAATAAAAAATCAAACCCAAGGCCCAAACTAGTATCAAAACTCGGCCAAGGGGCAATGAATCATGGTTATAACAATCAATTTCAAAACTACAACCGAGGTTATAATCAACAACAACAAGATGCTTATCAAAGGCCAAGAGATTATGACCCTAACCTATATTGTGGTTTCCATAAGGTTCAAGGTCATGATGATAGGAATTTCTGCAATTGTAACAAGTTTCTACAAAGACTTCCCAAAACCAAAGGCAACTCTTTGTATACATGTTCCTAGAAAATCCCAAAACACACTCACTGCCTAGTCATACTGGACATGTCATACCTCAAATACGAACCCCGCACTTCCCAGGGATTCTCAAGCAAATCATAAAAATATAAAAAATGGTATTCTTATAGGGAACAACAACCATGAAGCCTCAACTTCTGAAAACTCTTGGGTTTCTCCTAACCTTGGTTCAAACGATAATACAAAAATCTTGGGATTAGTTGAGCTAGAGGTTGAGCGTGAAATTAATGCAACAACTCGGATGAAGGAGTATGTTTCACAATCCTTACCCACTCTTTCCTTCCCACAGGATGACGTTCCTACAATCGCTAAACTAGTAGGAGCCTACAACTTGATATCGGATTTGAACAAGACCTTTTCTCACATTTTATTTCTAGATTTGCTGAAGAATTCACATGTGCATCGTTCTACATTTCTCAATGCACTAGGTATTGGTCATTTAATCCATGTTATTCCACCTCCTAGTGCTCAAATAAATCATATTAAATTTGACATACATCCTCCAGGACAGAATGATAGGGATACTTTGGGTTTATTTTTGATATAGACAAGATGTCATCTGATGCTGAAATTGCCCGAAGAGGTGATCCTTCCTTATTTTTACAAGTCTAGGTTTATAACAATTGCATTAAGACATTCATGATTGGCGATGGGGATGTTGTAAATGTGGTTCCCTTCTCTTTCTTGCAGAAGTTGGGATATGGAGAGACAAATTGTTCCTCTACAAGAAACACGTTACGAGGGTACGACAGTCTTAAAGCGACCTCAATTAGAACCATAGTTCTTCTAGTCATGCTTGGTCCAAAAACCATCTTGATGGAGTTTTACATTATCGATAGGGAAACAAGTTATAACATGATCCTCGGGAGACCTTGGATTCATTGAATGAAAGCTATCCCTTCTACCATGTTCCAGGAGATTAGATTCCTTCATTTGGGGAAGGTCTTCATCGCTCAAGGGGATCTTAAGCCCTTCGATATACATTTATAAAACCTCAATAAGAAGAAAGGATTCCATACAGAGTATGAACTTCCCACGAATCAATTAAATAAACCACCTCCATCAAAAGAGTTAGCCCCGATCACCCCGGGTATGCCAAAGGTTGAAGTCGTCGACCCATAAAAATTTGAGGTGGAAAAAATAGATAAGGGTAAATCAATATATGTGGAAACAATGTCCACTAAAACCATAGCCGGAATTATGAAACTATTAGAGAGTGGCAATCCAATATTCCTCTTGTTTGAACTATAGGGAATGGGTAGTCTTCTCGGTTTAGCATCTCTTCCTTCGATGACCTAGGTCTAGGTGTAAACATGATAGAATTAACAAACAAAGAAGGGAAATTTGAGATTGAAACAATGCACATCAAAATCATCTCTAAGGGTTATTCTATTATAAACCCCAGATTTAACCCATGTGCATCTGAAACTAAGCTTGCCATATCCATGGGGCAAGGCCTCATCATTCAGCAAGAGTCACAATTAAACATAACACTCTACATTGGAAACAAAGCCAAGTAGCATAGTCATGCTCACCCACACACCATGTCTCAAGGACATGATAAAGAGGTGTATGAACACCTCTTTTAGACAAATGATTTTAATGATTGGACATATACACTTCTGAGAAAGGGTTGTAAGTTTAAACCTAGAATGGTAGGCCCTTGTCAAGAGAACGGAAATTTTGAGGATAATGGTTCTTTGTTGTGTACTTTTAGGGGTGAAGAATTCAATATTCGTTAACTTTCTTCACCTTAGACATCATGACATGTAGTTTCACCTACATTCCCATATGTACATTACTACATCCGCATTGCATTTTCATCTTCCAGTTCATTTTGTAAAATTTGTGATCAAGGGACTTATTCTTATAGCAACTCCTAAAAACTTCTGAAAAACATTGGAAAAACATTCAAATCATGTCTCTTAAAATTTTCATGGTATCATCAATTGTTTTCAAATCATTTCATCAGTTCAAGTAGGATAAGACAAAGTTTTGACTGTGATCATACCAAGGCTTGCATACTTGGTTCTGCTTATAGTCTCTTTCTAGATTAGGTGTTTTTTCCCATAGTCTGTTCTAGAAGCTTCATGGTGTCACATCTATGCCATAAAAATATCTTTGGAAATAATAATATACTAAACACTTTTCTTAGATGAGTAAGTCAAATGTAAATCCATAGAAAATTTTTGTTTTACACATTTCTTTTCCCTACCAACCTTTGGCGTTGAGCCTGCATCTCTTATTGGTGATGTAGGGTTGGGAATGGAGAGAAATTCCCTTACTCGCCTATTCCTTGTCCATGGTGATGAGCCCATGCTCCCTACTGGTAGCATGGGGCAAGGTGTAGGGGGTCTCTTTGATAAAATTGAAAGTTACAAATAATTCACTCAAATACTGTGAAATCATAAATCAAAACAAAGTGATTTAGATGTCCAAAATTCAAGAAGAGCTTAAAACCTCAAAACCAGATTTTGTCAACCAAGTGGCCATATACGGATCTAAGTCTAGATAAATTGGAAAGTAATTCACATTCTAAACTATGAAGCAAACTTGAGTAGAGTGAGGTTGTAGTGTCTCAATTTGGTTTTTCCAAATCCTTGTCTTTCTCTCATCATTACCATTCAACAAATTTCATAACTTGTGCCTTTCTGGCTCTTGGTGTTGAGCCCTCGCATCCTACTGGTTGTGTGGAGATAGGAGTGGGGTAAGTTCATTTGCTTATCATATCACTCTTTCGCCATGTTTTTCCAAAACAATACGAAGTACCAAAGATTGTTTAAAGAAACTAAGGTTCAACATTACAATGTGTTTGCATTATCATATATCAACATTACAAAGCAAAATAAAAAATAAAAAAATCATTCTGTTGGCATTCATGTCCACTTTGCATGTATTTTGAAAATCATAGAAACTTGGAAATTCTAAACATCTAAGAGTACACACATGAATCAAATCATCACAAGCCAAAAAGATATATTTGTACATATCATAGTGTGTCATAGTTTTGTACAATGCCATCGCACACTAGGTGTGGTCAAAATGCTTGCAATGAGCATGAAATACCAAAACATCATATATGCCTCACAAAATGGAGACTAAGCAATAAAGGCACTCTGCCTATCTGCCTCTTTGAGGCCCCTTATGACCGCTCTAGTTACGAATTTCTTAGGAGTTCTTCTCAAAATTATTCAAACAACAAAGGGCCAAGCCTAACATAAAATACCATTCCCAAATCCATTCCAATTCAACCATACTCAAAAACAAAAATGGTCACCATGGGTCCAGAGCTCAAAAATATCGAAATCGATATGTGCAAATGATTTTTTTAAATGAGTTGTTTTGATATATATATATATATATATATGATGTTTTGACCTCGTTTTGAGTGTATGTGTTTACAAGGATGGAGAGTTGGCACAGGTATATCTCTATATCCCCGCACAAATGGTAAGTCCTTTTGTCGTTTTGGTTTAGCATTTATTTTTGATATTTTTCTATATGCACTTGAGTCTTCTTTTTCTTTTAGGTACTCGGAGTTTAGGCGGTGACATTTCGACACATGGGTATGTCAGGTATAACTTCTAACTCCCCTTTTCGAGAATGCCATACTCAGACTCTACGTTTTATGTCTTTTCATGGCTAAAATGATTCTTTGAGGGGGAAACATGTACGCACCCAAAATTACATGTGTTACATTGTCGGAAAACGGTTACAAAAGTCCCCAATGATGATTCAGTCCTTTCAAGAAGGTGTTCAAGCTCCAATTTCCATTCACAATATATATTTGTTGCCTAGACGTCTTTACTTAGCCTTTCGATGCTTTTTATAGCTTCTTGCCTCTTTATGCACATGTTTTGGCCTTTAGTTCCAAGACCACCACCTGCGCAGGCGGCGGTCTTGCCGGTTTTCCATTTTTCCATATTCTCTCACGCGTGTTTTAACATGTGACAGTTCACTTAATTTCACTTTTTACATGCATCTGTGAGCCAAATTGTCTAAAATTAGCTTTGATTGCTTGGTTATCCTTCCTCCTATTTTTAAATATATTTAATTAGTTGGAACTGCTCTTTGTTGCCTTGATCTTGAAGGCATATCCCATCCTCCATTCCTATGTATTTCATACTTTTATTCAAGCAATGGGCCGAGAATTTTTGTGTATCTTGCATTCTTGCTGCCACAATCTTGTTAGGAATCACATAGCCAAGCTCGATATCTTGTGTTATCTCTCTTCTACTTGCATTGCATCCATACGCCTTCAAGATGCCATTTCTCAAGCAAAGATCATCTTGCTGTTGTTCTTGCATTCCCAATCCCTTGGAATCATATGGAAACACACGAAAGAAAGGACAAACCGAGGGGACAAACTACTACACATCTGGATTTACCTCTTTTTGTGAATTCCATGTTAGATTTGTTATTTGATTTCCTTAATTCTTACTATTTATCATTGTTACATCATATCAAATAGAGTATAAATAAATCCATTTGCAAGTAATTAGTTAATTTCAAGAGGGTTTGAATCTTTCATAGCAACCCTCGGTGACGGATCCCCTTCTAGCTATCCCTGTGGATATAAAGAAGAGAATATATTTAGGAGGTTGTTTATATATCATAAATCACTTGGAAAATTTATTGTTTTAATTTAGTTTTGTTTCAATATACTCAACACATGTGAATAACCACACCAGGGAATTTTTCTTGTTTAGTTTTAGTGTAGAAATATTTTAATTACTTAGAATAGAGGAAAAGTATTGTTTGTGATTATAATATTTCAGTTTTGTGATTTTTTTAGATTAGCTTCCTTTCAGTAGTAGCATAGATTATTAATTTCATTCAATTTACATGGACACTTCAAACTAGTTTAACACTTAGATCCAAGTTAGGAAAACAAACCATAGGGAATTTACGCTTCCTGTTAATAACCTCTAAATCTCGCCTTTGCCGACTCAACTACCAGGAGATCACACTACCAGATCTTAGTCACTGATCCTCCTATATTTAGCCACACACATTCAATATTGGCTACTCCAGCATGGCCTCGGGGGGTCGAGTGTGGTTGAAGGTTGCATTTCAATTTTCATCTGTATTGTCACCTTTCAAATTTGAACTAATGTGGATGTGTGATTTAGCCTTCCATTCTCTTGTTAAAGATTGGTGGTCTTAATTTAATGTGAAGAGTATTAAGATGTTCATCTTATCTAAAAAAATTATTTTCTTAAAGACTATATCCTGGATTGGAACAATTCCCACTTTAAAAACATTTTTGTAAAAAAATCCAGGTTGGAAAAAGATCTCAAGGTTCTAAATGAAAGATTTTTTTCTAAAGGTATGGGCGAGTTAGAATTTTCACAAGAAAAGGCCATGTTAGTTGAACTTGGGGATCTTCTATTGAAGGATCATTTTTTTTGGAAGTAAAAGTCCAAAGAATTTTGATTAAAGGAGGGATATAAAAATTCTAAATTCTTTCATTCTTCGGTTAATGATAGAAAGAGCTCTAATTATATTTCTAAGCTTCGTAATCAACATGGCTTTTGGATTTTAGATCGAAAGGTATTAAAGAGGAAGTGGTCTATTTTTTTCTAAACCTAAAGGGGAGGTGTCTTCCCATTAGTAGCTCAAAATTACCTTTTAGAATTGATCCACCCTTTAGTGGAACAGAGGATGAATTCTGAGTTGATGGCTCCTTTCTCTTTGGAAGAGATTCACTCGATTACTTTTCGATGGAAAGGAGAAATCCCCAGGTTGGATACATTCTCTACAAACTTTTTTTAAGATTTCTCGGACGTAGTGGTGTCGGATGTTTAGTCTAATGTTGAGGAATCAATAAATTATGGAAAAATCTTGAAAGAGCTGAATCATACCTTCATTTTTATGTTTCCTAAAAAGTATCCAATCGAATCTATGGATGAGTTTCACCCAATATCCCTATGTAATACATCCTATAAAATCATCTCCAAGGCAAAGATTGTGACCTTTATTTTGTTCCCTTGTTTCTAAATAACAGAGTGGGTTTCTACCAGTTGCTCCATTTTGGATGGCATATTGATTTATCATGAGCTCATGCATTCCCTCATGGTAAACAAATCCTCGAGATGATGCTCAAATTAGTCTATAGTAAATCCTACGATAGATTGAACTAGCACTTCTTGTTACTCTCTCTCAAGAAGTTGGGTTTTGACATGGATTTTTGTAATTATATTTTTAATCGCATCTCTTCCCGAGATACTCGATCTAGTGAATGATTTAGCTAAAGGATTATTATCTAGCAATAGAGGGATACAATAAGGTGATGTGCTCTCTTCCTTTCTCTTCATCTTGGTGGTGGAGGCCCTCAGTCATTCCCTAAAGATCTCTTTATCGGTTGGTCAAAACAGCTTTGAGGGTCTCTACTAGTTTGGCCCCTCTTACCCATCAATAATTTGTTGATGTTACTTTCTTATTCTCGTGTCTCTTCTTCACGGAAGCCGAGTCTTATCACCTTATATTGGAGAATTACCCTCTTGTGGTAAGTCAACTTATTAATATGCATAAATCTATCATATTCTTGTTTAATACTTCTCCCTATATGTAAAGGTGAATTAAATATATTCTATGCTTCGAGATCAACTCTCTCCCACATAATTATCTTGGCATTCCTCTATTTGTGGGTGATGAGAGACCTTCACTTTGGGAAAAATTATCGAACTCATTTGAGTGGAGATTATAGTAGTGGAAAGGGAAGTGGCTTACTCTAGCTCTTAGGATGATTTTGATTGGTATAGTGTTAAGTTACCTTCCCATTTATTAGGTGTCTATCTTAAAGCTTCCTAAAGTGTTATTAGGGAAATTAGATAGGATCATGCGGCCTTTCCTCTAGCAAGGTACAGGGAGGAGAGAAAGATGCCTTTAGTTAAGTGGGACAATGTGAAGCTTCCTAAGAATTTAGGTGATGCCGGGATTTTGGATCTTGGTTTCCATAATGTGGCTTTTGGAGCCAAGTTCATCTCGAACTCTTCTTTCGATTCGGGAGATTGGTTTTCTAGATTATCTCCGATAAGTACTTGGGTGCGGGGAGGCTGAATCAATTATCTCTAGTGAGGCTCTTCTTAAAGTTTCACATATGTGAATCTTATTTTCCTCATGTAGATCCCTATTTACTTCTCTCACCTCGTGTAAATTGAAAATGGGGCTTTAACTAATTTTCGGAATATTTATGGAACAACTCGCCAGCTCTTGCGAATGATCCAGAGCGTGCTCCAGCGATGGTCACTTCTAAAGAAACATGGGGTATCAAAGTTAAGGATATAGTTTTCAACCTTTGGATGGATATCCCTCTTTCACTTAGAAATATGTGGAGTTTCTTAATATTCATGTCACTTCTAAGCTATATTTTTGTAAAGATCTCAAAGCACGAAGGATTCTTTCCTACCCAAATAAGATAGTTTCATTTGGATAGGTTCTAATTCTTGTTAGTACTCTGTTAAAGATGGGTACCAATGGTTGATTCAAAGGGTTGGTCTCAATGCTCCCTATTGGACCAGTTGTTGGAGCAATTTGGTTCATCCCAAAGTTGGGGCCTTTTGTTGTTTAGTTTTGCAAGGTAATATTGTCACCCGTGAGTGGAGGAAATTATGGGGCTATGTCGGTCCTACAAGATGTTTCTTATGAAACGATGTAGAGGAAGATATTGACCACCCGATTATTTCTTTCCCATTTTCTCTCTAGTGTTGGTGGTAGGCATGTCAAAAACTCGGTCTTGCTTAGGTTTAGGGGCACAATATTGTGGATTTATTAGTCTCATGGTTGCTTCTTGGGTAGGTCATTACATTGTGTTCAATATGGAACTACACTCCCTTTTATAATTTGGCATGTTTGGTGGGAGAGGAGCCTCCATATTTTTGTGAAGAGACGATGGACCTTCCCGGGGTGCTATATAAGATTGAAATTTTTATTTTACAAAATATAAGTACTAATTGTAAGAATATTTCTAATTTATCTTCTTCGGATGCCTCCATGAAAAAGGCTTGGCCTTTGATTAAAATTTTGGCTCTAGGGTCATTGTTCCATCGTGGTCATGTCACGCATTGAGAAGTTTATTTCCAAGTGTAATACTATATGGTCTCCATCACCACTGGTTTTTGTAAACTAAATTTTGATGGATCCTCTAAAGGTAATCCCGGACTATTGGGGTGGGGTGTATTATTAAAGATGAGTTTGGAAAAATGGTGGTTGTGGGATCCTTCCCCTTAGTGGATGGTACCAACAACTTGAATGAAACTCAAGCTTTGAAAAAAGAGTGGAATTAGTTGTGGCCATGGGATGCAAGCATCTTTGCATCAAATGAGATTCCCAAGTTGTCCTCTATTCTATTCGGAAGGGGAGTTCAAAGAATTGGCCCTTAAATTTTTTCATTAAGAATATCTTATATTGGTTGGAGCAAATCATTTTTGGAAATCCTCTTATGTTTATAGGGAGGCCAATAAGTTGGCTAAATTTTTGGCCAACTTAGGTCTTGTTTCAAGGGAAGAGGAAATTATTTCCTTGCATGTTAAAGATTGGAATGGCCTTAGGTCCATCATTATTGGGGATGGTTGGACAAGCACTTATTAATTACTCATTGGTTTCGAGATGAGTGGGAGGGTTTTAAATTGAAGACTCTACTTTCATTCTTCAGTGCATTATTTCTATCAAGCTCTATTTTAATGGCGGTGCCTTCTTTTCCACATGCGTCTTTACGTGGAAAGAAATGAGAGATGGCCTTTTTAATGTGATCGCATGGTCTCGTTTACAAAAATTCTTACCGGGTTGGATTCTCCCCTATTTGCAATGCAATTGAAAGAATTTTGGGGCTGAATATCTTCTCGGATCTAAGTGAGCCAAGTTTAATTTTGAAGTTTCTTCGGTTTTTGTGTCTAATTCGATCGTCAAACAAAAAAATTTGAAACCCTAAAGATAGCTCACTTTTTCAATTTTCTCTCTAACTGAGTGGGCCTCAATGCGGAGGTGGTGAATTATAATTTGTCTTCTCTTTTTCTATTTGAATGCCTAGTGGTTGAGGTAGGTTAGGTGGAAAAGGGTATGGTGGCGCAATTGGCTAAGCGAAATCATTCTCTCACGTAGTTCACACAAGAAATGTTAGAGTTGTATGAATCTAAAATTATAAGACTGTGTCATTTTCCTCCTCTTGATATGTCTAATATCACGACCCCAATCATCACGTTAGGTTCTCACCTTAAGGGATAATATTGGTATGGCTTATTCATTTCTTAAAAAAATGGCCAAGGTGGGTGGTGGTCATCGCAGGATGGAAACTCGAGAGGATCTCGGTGGGTCTTGTTTCCTTATGCCAATTCCAAGATGGAGGTGATTGATATTTCAAATGATGATTAGTTGGCTAATTTTTGTCGATGGTTACGGTGGTTTTTGGCTACAAGTTTTGTTGATTGTGTTATTTTTTTGCTAGTTTGTTTTAGATGGTTATTTTATGTTCAATATTTCTCTCGCATGTACGGATGGTGTCCGACCAACCCCTAGTTCATAGCTCTAGCTAAAAAGTGTTTAAAACTTAAAAAATTTATATAGAAGGAATGTGAAAGATGGTTGTATGAGAAAAATAGAATGGATAGGAGTTCATTCAATTTGAGGTTAAATATACAATGAATGAGAAAGATGATTGTATGAGAATGAATAGAATGGGCAGATGTCTATTCTCATATTATAGGAAATGTTTAGAATGGGCATAATATTTCCATTCTAAACATTCAGGAAATATATAAAGGAATGAGAAAGATGGTTATATAAGAATGAAAAAATGGGTAACTGCTCATTCTCATTCAAGTTAAATATAAAATAAATGAGAAAGATGATTATATGAGAATGAATAGAATGGGAAGTTGCACATTCTCATTCAACTGAAGGAATGAGAAAGATGATTGTATGAGAAAGAATAGAATGGGCATATGTCCATTCACATTCAGGTTAAATATATAATGAATGAGAAATATGATTGTATCAGAGTGAATAGAATGGGAAGCTACTAATTCTAATTCAGCTTGAAGGAATGAGAAATATGGTTGTATGAGAATGAATAGAATGGGAAACTATCCATTCACATTTAGGTTAAATATATAATGAATGATAATTCAAATATGATTGTATGAGAAAGAATAGAATGGGCATTTTTCTATTCTCATAATATAAGAAATGATTAGAAAGATGATATTATAATTAATAGAATATACGCTTATATTCATTCAAATTCAGGTTAAATATAGAATGAATGAGAAATATGGTTGTATGAGAATGAATAAAATGGGTAGATTTCCATTCTCATAAATTTATAAGAAATGATAAGAATGGGCATATGTCCATTTTGATCATTCAAGCAATATAGAAGGAATGATAAATATGGTTGAATGATAATGAAAAGAATGGGTAGCTTCTCATTCTCATATTTAATAGGAAAAGATTAGAATGGGTATATGTCCATTCTAAACATTTAGGAAATATATAAGGAATAAGAAATATGGTTCTTGGGTCAACTCAATTATCAATGTAGGTACACACCAAAACACCAAACTAGGTGATTGGAAAGGAAATTATAAATTTTGGACATGTTGTAGTCTCTCTCAAGTATAGGTATAAGAAGAATTGTAATTTTTTTGGCATTGACATGCCCTTCATGAATAAAATTAAATCATTCAAGTTAAATATAAAATGAATGATACAAATGATAGCATGGGAATGAGTAGAATTGACATATATCCATTCTTGTATTTAATAGGAAATGATTAGAATGGGCATATGTCCATTCTGAACATTAAGGAAATATAGAAGGAATGAGAAAGATGGTTGTTTGATAATTAAAAGAATGGGTGCTCATTCTATTTCAAGTTAAATAACATGTAGATCAACAAAAATTTCTTTAACCAATGTTATATCTCTACTCACTATTCATGTATGGTGAATTTAAAATCTACAAGGAAAAAGGTGTCTCAAATCACTATTTTTGCTGATTCTATTTCTATTTGAATAATTTATCATCTATCACTATCTTCCTTAGGACATTGTCCAAAAGTTTCATTTGCAAGAGTTGAGTCCCTTACAACACATACAGTCTTCATTTCTTATTCCCTAGAATAAACAAATAGAAAAACATGATGCTTTCCAAAAACTACCATCACCTTTTCATAACACAAGTCATTCATCAACATGACATAGTGATACCAAACATTTTCTAATTCAGAGGATGGTCTATAACTATTATCTAAATAGAAAAACCCTCTCGACTTATCAACCATTAATAATTGGTAACGTCCTTATAATTTGGCAATGTTGTAGAAAATATAACTAACCAAAAATATTCTATTACCATTATCGAAATAAAACAACTCTTCTAACTTATTAACCCTTAAGAATAGGGTAACATCATCAAAATTTGGCAATGTTGCAGACAATCTAAGTAACCATATCATTTCCTGGGTATTCTCAATTTTCCTAACTTTCCTGGAAACAATGTGTTCCAACACCGATCCTCTATTGACATATAGAGGATGAATCTAATCAATAATAAGAATTAACACAAGCTAAGTGTAACTTCTATCCCTATAATTTTAGGTAATGATATCTTATTTTTTAGGAGTGGTTACACTTATTTTTGTTTTCTCTAACTATGGAACCATATGGACTCCTATTGAGAGCAATCTATTAAAGTATCGTTAATATGAAAACATTATTCTTACTAGAATATGACACAATCCTTTTAACCAACTATTTTTCATTTATATATATCCATGCCACTTCCTCCCTATTAGATTGTTCTACGAGGATCAATATGAAACCCCATGAACATCAAAAAATATTTAACTTCAAATGGTTTCATGAATTCTCCACATAGTACACAAGAGATCGAATCACAAAATGATAATCAAGTAGAAAAAGACACATGGTCCAGCATGCTCATAGATTAAAAATAAGAAATACATATATGAGTGATGTGTAACTCCTGTGCATGACACATGGACATAACCCTAACTAACCCTAATGACCTTTGACCTCACTAAGTGACATGAATATGGTGGAAAATATGTCGAATGATGATGAAACAATTCATATAAACCGAAACCCTCTTCATCAAACTTGAGGTAGAGGTCATGGAAATTCATAACATAAAGAGAACTCCCCTAGAAAACTAAGGAATATGTGTTAATGGGGCCTAAAAAGTAATCCTGATAAGGTACCCATGTACAAATAATAATATTTCTAGAAAAGAAGAAGAGGAAAAGGGACATCGGTCTTGATAACTACACCTGATGAGGTACCCATGTATAATAAGGATCTCAAGTAATGGAGGAAAACCCAAGAGAAAAACATCCACTTACAAGAGATAAAAGAAACCCCTAAACAACCTAAGAAAGATGCATTAAATGAGTCACAACAAATAATTCCTAATAAGGTACCCATGTAAAATATACAATATTTCTAGAAGAAGAGTAGAAATGAAGAAATGATATCCAACCTCCCAAGATGAAGAACCTATTGAAGGCCACCCTATATCAAGTAAAGAAGAAGAAGATCCCCGAAGTGGCAAGGTGTTGTTCCTATCCAAAGAAAAATGCTCTAAATTTGAGGTGGAAGTGCTAACCACTCCATAAAGGGATGGTGAATCCCAAGCAAGTGGCGAAGAAGGAAGGTATAATGTCTTGTAACTTTATAGAAGAGTTCTCGATGTGTGATGCATCCTAATCAAATTACTGGTCCTTGGAAATCATATAGAGGACCAAGTAGGTGGATACGAGAAATAAATCCTCAATATGTGGTAGATGAACACGTCACGTAAGGGTAAGGGCATGAAATGAACCAATTAGGGGAGAAAACACAAGGATCAACACGTCATGTAAGTGTCAAAGAGCTAAGTAAATGGTATTAATAGACCGATGAAAGTGCCAACTCAAACATGAATCCAACACGTAAAAAATAGCTCAAAAGGGAAAAAATAACATCACAACTTGCAGTAGAGACAGACCCCACACAAAACAATGAAAAAACTAACAAACACTCATGTAAATAGGAATAAACAAAACTAGCCAATAGAGATCTTGATTTGTCACAAATTAACGAAAAAAACAATCGAATAACCAACTCATAGTCATGAAAAAGGGCTCAAAGTATATGCAAATAAAATGACTCACACAACTCATAAGGAAAAAACTTGACTTGACTTGTTGAGTCACAAACACCCAAACTCGTAGAGTATGCGAGAAAATCCTACTTGATCGCCATGAGCTTGTCGAGATGTTAGGGAGGGAACAAGCAGGAAGGGTCAAAAAAATAGACAAAGCAAACCAACAAGGAGGATAGGACATATCCAAAAACAAAGTTTTTTTTTAAATTTCACTTTTATTTTAAAAATTACTGATAAAACCAAATTGAAGATCCTAGCTCTATATTTATTTGTTCCTCCAAACTTAGCTATAAATAGCTAGATTTAGATGTAAAACACCAGTAACTTATACATGCAAAACCAAAAACCCACACAAAATCCAAAAATGATATTGTTAAACTTGTAAGAAATATTCTAAAGGAAGATAAAAACTTGCACGAGAAGCATGAAAACCAAAAATGAAGTAGTAACAACTTAGAATCAAATAAGTGCATGTTTATTGAACAATAAATTTGATACCATATCGGATTATTCTCGCAAGGATCCATACAAAGCCCCGTGCACATTGAAAAATGTTTCACTTATAGTGGTTTCATGAATGCTCCATTTAGTAAGCAAGAGATTGAATCATAAAATGAGAATCAAGTAGAAAAATACAAAGGGTGTGGCATGATCATAGATAAGAAATAAGAGGTATGTATAGGAGTGTTGTGTAACTTTTATACATGACACATGGACACAACCCTAACTAACCCAAATGACCTATGAGCTCACTAAGTGAGATGACTGACCATCTATGGTGGACAAGACGCCAAATGATGATGAAAACTGTCATATACATTAACACTCCCACCCTATCCATATCCAACCTCTCTTAATATCCTAGCTTCCTCCCTAACGCTACTAAAGCTAAAGATTATTTTATTGTTCCTTGTTAGTGGATATAGTATCATGTAGCTACTAAAGGAAAATAGTGAGGGTAAGATCTCCCATCGTCAATTCATCTTCAATCATCTTCGTTTATTTCTAATCTTATGCCATATCCAGATGAGTACGCCATGTTATAAGAAAAATGTACTAAGAGGGGGGTGAATTATCTAAATAATAATTTTAAATTTATTTACTAAACCATACATTCATTATTCAATTGTCCATTCATCATTCATAACCATACATGTGCATATTAGATGTGTATTAACCATTTACAATATCACAACACAAGAGAGAGTAAAAAGGACACCAAATATATGTGGGAAACCCTCAAGGGGAATAAAATACAATGAAATTTTTTTTGATACTTCTCACAATAAAGACTCAAGTGAATATTACACATCACAAGAGATTTCCTTAGTGATGCACCAACCCCACAAGGAGCACCAAGCCATAAAAACATGTTGATGCTACTCAAAACAAGAGACTAGATTGAATATGACTCACCACATAATATTTTAGAAATCAGATCACTATATATATTATGGAATAACTTAGTTGGCGGTGATCACAAGATTCAGCTCCAAACTCCATTAAACCCTTGTTCAAACCCTCATTCACATAGCTCGCTCTTTCTTCTTATTTCATGGAAAAAATTGGCCTCAAAAGCTTTCAATTTTTTTTTCTAAAATTTATTATACTTTAACACACTTCCTCATATTTTAATAGATTCCTTCATACATGTCACACACTTACACATGTGTCACACTTTTCCCTCTCATGCCAACTAGTTCAAATTTGAACTCAAACCCTTGCTTTATACCCTTCTCAACTCAAAAACACAAGGTAGGTCAGTCCTAATACTTTGTTTCAACTAATAAATCTTTAAAAAATCCCAATAAATTCATTAAAATGTTTACTTTGGACCCATATAGGTCGGCCATGCCCAAAACCACAAAACTAGCTTAAAACCACATCACACGGATGAGCTAAAATCATTAATGCCAAAAATAATGATTAGAAAAATTCAAAAATTAATCAAACATGTGTAATATGACATATTAAAATCATCCATGGTCTTAAATTATCTTTCACCAATAAAATAATTCATAACACAACTCAAAAGGCTCATATCCTTCTCAAAACAGTTGTTTCCAACACCATGTCTTCACCTTTGGGCCTCAAGACCACTCAAGAACAACTCAAATATGGAATGTAGAAACTCATTGGAGTCATAAGGACCTATAAATAATATTAATGCATGTTATATCTCATGAAACATTCATATGTGCAAACTACACTAACTTTCCTCTTCATCAAATCAAGTTGCCCAAAAAGTAGTTTTACTATCTCAACTAGTTTGCACCCTTTCTACCACTTTCAATACCTCAAAAGGCCTTAAATAAAGAAAATTTCATCCCTCTTCACTCTCCAACTTATATCAATCATAAAATAATCCATCTCATTCTTCATTCATCCCATTTTTTCGGTTAAAAAAGCAATTTTGTCCTGGAGAACAAAAACATTTATCCTCAACAAATCAACCCGTATGACTAATAAAATATAATAATCATGATACAAAACATATAACACTATAAATCACTCTAAATCCTATTTCTAGAACATATTATATTTCCTTCCAACTTCAAGTGGAATGCCTTCAACCAGGACCATCTCTCGAAAATTTCCTGAAACTACCCCAAAACGCCTTATGATCAATCATCGAAATAGGGCACACTTTGACATTTAGAAGTACCAAAATGATCTGAAACCACCATGGACGTCAATAAAAAAATCTCATGATAAAAAAATTTCAATTTATTTTCAATTCCTTTGACAACCTCGTCCCAAATTGAACTTCATCGAAACTTTCCTATTTGAGTGGGGTCCACTCATCACCACATGCTCTACCATACCTTTCTAGAAACCTAGGAGGATTCATATACATCATACAATCATCATACTAACACAAAAATCAATTATATTCAATTATGAATCAAATCTCTCCTACCACTTTCAAGCTAGGGTTTTAAGCACACAAAAAGTTATTTACCTTCTTAAAATTTGTTCATAAAAATATGACAATGAAATGACCTCATCCCTTTTAAAACATTTTTTTATTTCAATGTATAAACATCCTTTAAATCTACAAGGTCCCATACAAAGCACACAATTCAGGGTGAGCATCAAGAGGTGCAATTCAAGCTAGAAATCACCTTCTTCTTGACTTTAATTCACTAAAACCGAGATAAATGGAAAAATAATCATCATGGAAACCTTAAATGTTTCCCACATCATCATGACACATCCTAATAACATCTCCAATCACCATCATGTCACAAATGGGTCTCTATATTTCCATCCATTAGGACTTCAATGACTAGCCCTTAGGGTTTTGCATGGGTTATGCTATGATCAACTGATTTAACAAGTATAACTCATCATGAAACCTCTCCAAACGGTCATAAGAACCTTAATAAATCATTAATAACTCACCTAAATGCATCCATGAGCTCACATGGATCTATAACTCATCCTCATGCCTCTAAGCACCTAAATCTTGGTCTTCAACCCGTACACTGCACACCATGAACCTCATGTGAGTGCCTAAAAAATCTCCAAACATTCTCTCCATACTACTACCATGCTCCTCAAATCACCAAGAAACTCCAAACACCATGCACCATCACCTAGGCTAGTTAGGTCACCTAACTAGGCTTGTTAGACAAACCAATGTCACTGAATCCACTCAAGCAAACATGAAACAATCTGAAACTCCATGTCATCAACCTACTAAGAATGTTCTAACACTTCCCCATCATCCTCTTTTTCATTAATGATCTTTTACGTCAATGACAACACCTAGAACTCAACATGCTAACACACTAAATTATTTTGAGCATGTTACATAAAAGTAATTTAATAAGATCAAACTTTTCATAATTCAATAGATTCACCAACTTATTATCCACATATTTATCATCATTCCTTGGTACTTGGATCAGTAAACTCCATCATCCACAATAGAAAATATTCCTAGCTTCAACCCATTCATATTTCTAGCTCCAGATTATATAAACTTCCGTGTCTAGACCATGCATACTTCCCCGATCGGACTTGTCATATCGGTGTTGTTGATTTTGAGGAGGAAGAGGATAATACCAATGATTTAGAAGGTGTTTCCTAGGGTTTTTAGTATTGAAATACTTCTGGTTTGTGATACTAAGCCAAGTTTGAATTGGCACCGATAGAATAAGTTTGAAAACAAATTATAAAGCATAAAGATTTTGGAAAATGATATATAGGTATATATTAAAAAATAGAAGAAACCTTTAACTAGAGAGATAAAAACCTTTGAACCTTCAACTTTGATGTTGCACTTTGAGATGGATTCAAAGAAAATATAACCAGTTTGTGAACCAGATTGACCCATATTTACCCTCCCTTGGCTTTGCGGTAACGAGATTCAAATCAAGCACTATTTCATTTATTTATTTATTTCACTACTTGGTACATCTCATTAATCTTTGTTGTAACCATGGTTGCAAAATTACACCATCTACAATCTTCTTTGAAAGTAAAAAAATTAGTTTTAACATATAGAGATGCTAAGTAGCAATTACATACAAGTTTCAAAATAAAGATGTCAATTTACCATGTTATTTATCAAAATTTGAAGAAAAATAATAGTGCACCGCCCTATATTTGACATTCAACCGCTTAATAGGGTATGTGATATTGACCTACCTAAGGTATGTGGTATTGAAATGTTTGGGGTTTGTGATACTAAGATAGTTTTTAATTAGCATAACTCAAGAAAGTAGAAAACAAATTATAAACCCTAAAGAGTTTGGAAAAATATATATGTATTATTAAAAAGTAGAAACCTTAAAAAAGCTTGTAAAGATTAGCAACATTAAGACTTCAACCCACAATCGTGCTTTGAGACGGTGTTGAAGAAAATATAACTAGCTTGTGAACCATATTGGCTCGTATTTACTCTCCTTGGCTTTGTGGTAATGGGCTTCAAATCGAGCACTATTTCATTTATTTTTATTGGATTACTTGGTACCTCTATTAATTCGATTCTGAACCATGGTTGCAAAATTACACTTGTCTACAATATGCTTCAAAGTAAAAAAATTGCTTTGACATATTTAGATACTAAGTAGCAATTGCGTGATACGGGTTGCCAAATAAATATTTCAATTTACCATGTTATTTATCAAAATTCAAAGAAAAATAATAACACATTGCCCTATATATGACGTTCAACCGTTTAATAGGGTATGTGATATTGAGATGCCTAAGGTATGTGGTATTGAACTGTTTGGGGTTTGTGATCTTGAGCCGGAGTTTGAATTCGCACTTTTCAAGAAAGACAAAAACAAATTGTAAACCCTAAAGAGTTTATAAAATATATATATATATATATATATATATATATATTAAAAAGTTGAAACCTTAAGCAATCCTATAAATATTAGCACATTTGAGCCTTCATCCTATTATTGTGGTTTGAGATGGAGTCGAAGAAAATATAACCGCTTTGTGAACCAAATTGGCTCGTATTTACCCTCCTTGGCTTTACAAAGAATACGATATAAATTGAACACTATTTTATTTATTTATTTATTGGATTGTTGGTTTGTTTTTTAATGCGATTGTACCCACGGTTGCAAAATTACACCATCTATAATATTCTTTGAAATATTGAGATACTAAGTAGAAATTGCATACGAGTTACAAAATAAAGATGTCAATTTACCTTGTTTCACCATCTTATGCAGCCCCGAATTTGTACTTGAAAATAAATTTAAATTTTCCCTATACCGATACTACTTGAAATGACATTGGGGTTTGTGATCCTGAGCTAGGTTTGAATGAGAATGGGTAGTTGCTCATTCTATTCATTCTCATGCAATCATTTTTCTCATTCATTCTATATTTAACCTGAATGTGAATGGACATCTTCCCATTTTATTCTTTATCATACAACCATATTTGAATTCTCATTCCTTCAGGATGAATGAGAATGGATAACTTCCAATTTTATTCTTTCTCATATAATCATCTAATTCTCATTCAAAGGATTCAATAGATTATTATTTTTAGCATGTTATGTAAAAGAGATTGAATAATGTCAAAATTTTCATAATTCAAAATATTAACCGGCTTATTATCCACATCTCGATCATCAGTCCTTGGTCATAAGCCTATAAATTTGATCATCCACAATAGAAAAAACTTCCATCTCTGGACCATTTATACTTATAGATATGGATTATTTATACTTCCAACTCCGGACCATGCTTACTTCTTGATCCGGACTGTCATATTGGTGTTGTTGTTGCATTTGAGTAGGAGGAGAGGATAATAACAAGATGATTTAGAAGGGTTTTCCTAGGGTTTGTAGTATTGAACTACTTATGGTTTGTGATATTAAGCCATGTTTGAATTGCACTTGATGAAGAAAGTACAAAAAATTATAAACCATAAATATTTTGAAAAATTCTATATATATATATATATATATTAGAAACCTTAAACAAACCTACAAATATCAACACCTTTGAGCTTTCAACTTGTTGCGATTCGAGATGGATTCAAAGAACTTATAACCAGCTTCGTGAACCAAATTGACCCATATTTACTCTCCTTGGCTTTGTTGTAACGGGCTTCAAATTGAGCACTATTTCATTTATTTATTTATCAGCTTACTAGTACCTCTATTAATGCGATTCAACCATGGTTGCAAAATTACACCGTATACAATCCAATTCGAAATTCAAAAAATATACTTCAACATATTGAGGTACTAAGTAGCAATTGCATACAAGTTACAAAATAAAGATATCAATTTACCCTGTTATTTATCAAAATTCTAAGAAAAATAATAACACAATGGCCTTTGTATATGACATTTAATTGCTTAATAGGGTATGTGATATTGAATTGCCTATAATATGTGGTATTAAATGTTTGGGGTTTTTATATTGATCCAAATTTTAATTTGCACCAGTGAAGAAATCTAAAAACAAATTGTAAACCCTAAAGAGTTTGGGAATATATATATATATATATATATATATATATATATATATAAATAAAATTAAAAAAATTAAAAACCTTAAGCTTACAAAGATCAACACCTTTGATCCTTTAACATCTTCTTTGCGCTTTGAGATGGATTCAAAGAAAATATAGCCAATTTGTGAACTAGATTGGCCCATATTTACCCTCCATTGGATTTTGGTAATGAGATTTAAATAAAGCACTATTTCATTAATTTTGTATTGGATTATTGGTTTGTCTCTGTTAATGTTGTTGTACCCACGGTTGCAAAATTACACTGTCTATAATCTACTTCAAAATATTGAGATACTAAGTAGTAATTGCATACGAGTTGCAAAATAAAGATGTTATTTTATCTTTTTCACCGTCTTGTAGGCTCCTAAGTATCATGGGGCCTCAAATCTATAGTTAAAACTAAATTGGAATTTTCCCTATACTGATACTACTTGAAACGAGATTGGGGTTTGTGATACTGAGCCATGTTTGAATGAGAATGGGAAGCTTTCCATTCTATTTATTCTCATACAATCATTTTTATCATTCATTCTATATTTAACCTGAATGTGAATGGACAACTTCCCATTCTATTCTTTATCATACAACCATCTTTGAATTATCATTCCTTCAAGATGAATGAGAATGGACAGCTTGTCCATTCTATTCTTTCTCATGCCATCATCTAATTCTCATTCATTCTATATTTAACTTGAATGTGAATGAGAAGCTTCCCATTTTATTATTTCTCATTCCTTCAGGGGTAAATGAGAAATTATGGGAAGGTTCCCATTCTATTCATTCTCATGCAATCATCTTTATCACTCATTCTATATTTAATTTGAATGTGAATGGGTAGTTTCTCGTTCTATTATTTCTTATACAACCATATTTATCATTACTTTAGGTTGAATGAGAATGGGCATCTTCCCATTCTTCAATCTCATACACTCATCTTTCTCATTCTTTCTATTTATAACCTTAATGAGAACAATAAGTTTCCCATTATTTTCATTCTCATACAACCATCTTTCTCATTTCTTCTATATTTTCTGAATGTTCAAAATGGACATTATGTCCATTCTAATCATTTCGTATAATATGAGAATTTTAACATCTTTCCATTCTATTCATTCTCATGCAATCATCTTTCTCATTCATTTTATATTTAACCTAAATGTGAATGGAAAATTGTCCATTCTATTCTTTCTCATATAATATCTTTCTCATTCCTTTAGGTTGAATGAGAATGGGAAGTTGTTTAATCTATTCATTCTCATAGAATCATTTATCTCATTCATTCTATATTTAACTTGAATGTGAATGCTCATCTACCCATTCTATTCTTTATCATACAACCACCTTTGAATTCTCATTCCTTCAGTGAATGAGAATGGGCAGATTTCAGTTCTAAACATTCGGACAATATAAAAGCTAAATGAGAATTTAGAAGGAATAACAATATCAAAGATGGATTGTATGAGAATGAATAAAATGGAAAATATTTATTCTCATTCAGGTAATATAGAATGAATGAGAAAGATGATTGTATGAGAATGAATAGAATGGATAGATGTCCATTATCATATTAATATAGGAAATGATTAGAATGGGAATATGTCCATTCCAAACATTCAAGAAATATATGTTGTATTCACGAGAAATTATGTTCAGAATGAGAAGATGTTGATTCTCATTGCATGTATTAGATTTGGCATTTTCCCATTCTATACCAAACTAAAATATAATAATGAATTTTTTTTTCTATACATTTTCTTTTATAAGAATGGTTAGAATTTGTAGTTTTTAAATACATGATTTTATTAACAAATTTTATAACAAGAAAATGGATCTTGTTACCACTACCCCATACAAATATATTGCATTTATAGATGGTGCCACCGATCTGGAAAGGAGGGATGAGGAATGGTTTGTGGAACTTCACAGTCTATAAAATTACCACAATGATTTGTGGTTGTTTCATGAATCTTTTTCTGGCAAACATCAAGAGAAGGGCATTTTGTTGAGCATAAAGTGTATATCATATATTGTTGTATGTGTTCAAGTTGAAAATATAAAAAACAATGAAAGAACATGCTCAATACTAAAAATGGAGTTACAAGTTTCTTTATATAAGAAAAGTGGCATGGAACGATCATTAAAACATCTCAAAGATTCATGTTATAGTTATGGTTGGAAAATGGAGCCATATATTGAGGGGGACATAACTGGTGTAGAAGATAGAATATTTGTGCTAGAATTGTGAGTGTATTTAAAAACTTTATTAGTATGCATTTGTTTCCCATATCCTGAATATGGAAAAAGAATTGGGTAAAAAAAATTACATTCCAAAATGTTTACAATGTTTAGAAGATAAAAATTGTTTAAGTTGGAAAAAGATACTTCAATGTCACACTTGTATGAGCTTAAGGGATCTCAAAGGAGAAATGTCTTGTTAAACTAGTAGAAACTCATTTCTTTTTAAAAGTGAATATTTTTTTCCATTGTGTCTATGGTTTTTTCATTGATGTCAAAGGTCATTGATGGAAAAATGAGTCTAGGTGTCATAGGTGTCTCCATGAGGTGTAAATCAAAGTCAAGCTTGAAGGTTGATTAGTAGTGTCCAATCTTGTAGTGTTTCTATGGTGTCTTGGCATGGTCTAGTGCATGGTTCCAACTTGTATGGTTATGGCATGAGTTTTAAAAAATAGTATGAGGTATAACATGGTTAGTATGATGTGGTAAAGGTTTCTAATAATCTGCAAGTGGTCAACAAGGTCAATTCATGAGTAGTTTGTGTTGAGTCTGGTCATTTTAGGCATTTTCCTAGACCTATTCCAAGCAAGATGAGTTGGAAACATAGATAACAGAGCATGTCAAGTATTATATGAGCATGGGAAAGGTGTTGTGACATGGCATATCATATGTAGGAGGATTTTTATGTCAGCATTCGATGTTTCACGTTGTTTTAAGGTCCTTTGAAGAAAGTTTCTTGAGAACAAGGCATGTAGACACATGTAAGTCTTAGTGGTTGGAGAGTTTTAGATTTGTTTGAGTAAGGATTAGACTTGGGAAAGTTGGAGGAGGTAATCATTGTTCTTTCGGTCAAATTTTAGGTCAAGCAATTGAATACAAAGCAATAAAATGAGTTTTTGGCAAAATTGAGCTCTTAAGGAGAAAATCCATCTCGATAGGTGAAGTTATTTTTCTCACCCACACATGTGGGATTTTATGGGATCTTGAGGATTTAGGGGATTTATTTTTCATTAAGTTAAAAGTGTCTTACAAAAATAATGATTTGATTTGATCATCCCATCTTTATGAACAATCATTAATAAGATAAGTTGGTTTGAAACCCTAGTTAAACCCTCCTTCTAGAGCGATATGAAATATTTATCTCCAAATGGTCTGGGAAATAAAATATTATGTATCAGGGTTGTATAGGTTTCTCCAAGGATCATTTTGGTGGTGGTTTCATGATCCAACCGTGTTCTACGAAGCGGAGAAAAACTCTTATTTTGTGGGGATTCACGGTTTCGAGTGTCCGAGATGGAAGCTTCATGATGAGAACTTAATTATTATAGGAATATTATGAGGTATGATAAATATCCATGCATATTTTCAAGAAATTTGTGTGGAGAAAATTTTATTTATAGGTCTCCAAATGTGCCCTACCACTTTTGGCCTTAAGGGCTAAAACCTAGTCATGGAGGTTTGAGTTGAACTGAGATGATTTGTATGTTGTAACAACATATTATGGTCATTAATAGATTTTAGACACCTAACATGATATGTTTACACATTTTTTTGATTTGCTAAAGTGGTTTCTTGATTAATCCCTAATGGCCCGATTGGTCCTATTAATCCTCTCAAGAAGGTGTGATGAATCATGTATGCAATAGTGAATTTCTCCATGTGACCTATGCATGTGATGGATTGAAGAGGAGTGATAGGTACTTGATGAATTTTTACAAGTGGTTTAGGTTCTTGGAAGTATCTTTTAAGGTAATTGAGCATGTTTCTCTCAAAACTAGTTTTTGAGTCCAGGTTTATGCGCTTTGACATGTTTTAGAGATTGAGTTGGTTAGAGGCCTTGTGTTATATTTTGATGAATAGTGTGAGTTGTTTCAGAAAGTAGACTTGGAGAAATTTCCAATGGTATTATTCTTGAGCCTTGATGATGAGTTTTGCTATGTGAACTAATTCATTTTTTAGGACTGATTTTTCTAGGTGCTTGAAGTCCTAGTTGAGTATGCTTGCTTCTTGGTGTACTTCATGGTGGAGAAGGCTAATGCATAAGATCCTAATCTAGTTGGTGATACTTAGGGTTTTATTGAATTTTTGGATATTTTTGATCCTTGAAAAATCTAGAGTGTTCCCTTGAATATCATAGTCCATTCGTTGGAGGTGTAGGCTTATGTTTTAGGATTATTTGAGATGTGTGTGCTAGTATATGATTATGTGACCCTTACCGACCCACTTGGGTCTCTTGGAGTTATTTATATAGTGTTGTATATGTATTTTATTATTTTTATGAGCAACTTATATGGTCATTTCTGACATAGAGGTATTATGAGCTAGTGTCATGTATTTAAGTGAGTTATATTTTCTCATTATGACGAGTGGAAAAGATGAGGATATGAGAGAGATATAGGAGGTGAAGTAATATTGTAGAGGGGTCAATGGTAGATCTGAGAAGATCCATGAATATTTGAGAATATTTGAGGATAAGATATTGAAGGTCATGTGACCTAATCAATAAAAAGGACCATATTTGAGCGAGTAAGAAGAGAAGTTGTTTGAGTGGGTTCGAGAGAGAGGGAAGTTGAATTTGTGATCAAAATCAGTTGTGAGAGTAACATATCTTTAGTATTCATCTATTTTAGGTGGCTGAGTTGGTTCTTGGTTATATTGGTGGGTTGCATCCTCCTTTTATGATTGGTTTCCTACTAAACTAGGGGTTGGTGCTCCTTGTGGGATTATCGCCTCACTAAAGAAATCATGTGTGATGTGTAATATTCATGAAAGTCCTTTGTTATGAGTAATATTAGTAGAGGTTTTAGTGGGTTTTCTTCCCCTTGAGGGTTTCCCACATTATATGTTGTGTACTTGTTCTCTCTCTTGTCTCATGATCTTGTGAATGGTTAATACACACCTAATAAGCTCACATTAATGATGTATGAATGAATGAATGCAATGAATGGTGTATGTAAGCTAAGGTAGATGAATTAAAATTTTTGAAAGACCAATTCACCACCTCCCTCTATCTATCTATGCTTCTAACAATTGGTATTAGAGAAAGGTCCTTGTGAATCAAGTTTAATAGCTTGGGGAGATCTTTGAAGCATAGTTATGGATGGTAGTCTAGTTCAATAGGTGATGGAACTATTGCGATAATGAGACGTGGCTTGAAAAACTTGGGGTTTGGAATATATGGGAGTCGATTTTGATGTTTTCACCTCCATCTCTATGCTTCTACTTGGTACAATTGATGAATATGAAAAAGTGTGCCCTTTTTCAGATCTTGAGCTATGTTTCTCTAAAGGAAAAGATGAAGATAGTGGTGTCAACTATGCCACATTTCTCATGACTCGTGGAAGATGGAAAGAACCTTGTTTTTGAGGTTGTTCTAGCCGAGAAATAAGCAGAGGTGAGTTATGAACTCCTATCTATGGAGTCATGTTATGAATAACTTGAATCTAAGCTAATTGGCTATGAGATAAGGAAATATACAAAGCTTAAGATTCATTGTGATCGATTCATAATCCAAGAATGGCATGACATTCCTAAGAGGGCATCAAGAAAAAGATCCATAATTTTTTCAAGCAAGGTATGGTTTATTATTCAATGAATATTTTATCTTTTATAATAAATATGGACATAGGAATGTGGATAAGATGAAGATCAGGTTTCAAAGGAAAACCAAGTGTGATAAGTGATTAGATTCTAGTAATGTGCTTTGAGAAGTTATGAGTGAAGAATTTCTGAAGTGAGTCCAAGAAGATGCTTGAAGAACCAAAAAGGTTGTAAGATATTGTAAACATGTGATGACCTAATCAGTCATATTAATATTTATGAGAAGGACTACAAGGGTATGATATCCTATTCTATTACAAATAGTGTGCTACAAGGATGTTTCTTTGATGAAACTCTATTTTATGGAAGAGTATGTAAGTTGCAAGGTATGTTCTAATGTCTTAAGACTCGTTATTAATGTGGGCGACCTATTTTAAATTTACAAGGTATGCATGGTAGTTGAGACTTAAATACCATGTTGTCTCGAGCCATGTGAGGACCAAACTTGTATGAAGGACGTTTAGGTATGTAACAATTATAATGCACAAAGTTTCAAGGTATGAAAGTTTTGATGTGAAAATGAAGATCTACAATGTATACTTATGAGTACAACCAAGGAAATATTTAGAATCTCTCAAAACAACTGGTTTACAAGACTATGTTGAAGCTCCTATATGATACATAAGGACCTAATTGAGTTCTTAGAAGTAGGATTGAAAATTTGAAAATAAATTTACTCAAAAGATATGCTCCAAGTTGCATGGAAATAGTATAATCTACTATATCAATATCTACAAGATTGAAGGTGTGTCCTCACTAAGTTGAAAGGTATGCCATGCTTGTTCAATTTGATTCCTTCATACAATTTTTAGAAGTGATGTTGATAGCACCGCCAAAAGAGGATTAGCTTATCAAATATGCATTTGAAAAGAATGAACCTGGTAAGTAAATTCTCTTGTTTGTGTACCTATTCCAAATGGTATGAGTATTTAGAGGGTATTGTTGTTGATTAAATGTGTCTCGTAAAAATAACATATCTATGATCTTAATCAGATGTCAAGAAAGTGTATGAAGTCATGATTAATGTGGTGAGTCGTGTTAGTAAGTTGTTGTTGTGGAAGGATATTGAATCAAGGATGAATCGACACAAGTAAAGGGTTTTATGAAGGTAGAGTTATCTAATAAATAAGGACTACAAGAACGTTTTGCTTACTCTATGACATAGCTCTTTGAGATTTGTTAGGTTAGGTTGACAACCCTCGGTAAGTGGCATAATATGAAGAATATGACTACAATAGGCCCGTATTCCATAGATATTTTGTGCTAGATTAAGGAAGATGCATGAAGAAGTGTTGGAATTCAAATTTAGTCTATGTGATGCTCATATTGAAGACCTCAAAATATTTAGTAAGATGTTGCAAGTTCTATACTACCTTTCCCATATTCTTGAAACTAGTGTGAAGTCCATGGTGGATTCTTGTTGAGTATAATCATATAAGGAGTTAGAACATTATTAATGAAAGTTTTGATCTGTATATGAAGAGTAATAATGAGGAGAATTTGATGTTTTTAGTATATGAAGATAAGGATACAACTCTTGAAGCTAGTTCGAGATACTATGATATTGAGTTTGACAAATCCCTAGTAGGTTTGTACCATTTCGGGGAATTTTGGTTGTCTTGAATGTCTACAAAAATATCTAAATAGAATATGCTAGGTATGTGATAGTTTTGAGGAGATTCTAGATGAACTTTGAAGGTCGGGAAGATATAGGTTGATGATATTGTTCATACAAGTGATGTGCATAGTGGACAAGGTATGTTCTAGTGAATAAATATATCTTTATGAAGATCTTCCATTTGTGGTCTATTGAGTTATTAGGTGTGTAAAACAAAGCTAAGAATTTTTTCATTCATTAAGACATCATGAAGGTAATATTATAGGCATGATACTTATATCCATGATCGATCATGTTTATTATTCTTAGCAAGGTTTAAAGGTTGTGTTGATATACTTTCTTGGTCTTGTCATGAGTATCGATTTATTATTCGGGTTGAAACATGTTGTTGTATGTCTAATATAAGCATGAAAACAAGTGTGGCGAGTTTTATTTTATACATAGTAATTCCAAGGTATGGGAGTTAGTAGGTTTGAAAAAAGGTAGAGATCTTGTCTAAGGATAAAGTAATGAGATTTGAGTATGAAGACTCTTGAAGGTATGTAAGCAGTGTCACAAGAAGATATTTATTGAAATATTTTGTTCTAACAATAAAATATTCAAGATTGGAAGTTGCATTATGTTGGCTAGATTTTATGCTCGGCTAAAACATGCAACCTAGGAAGTCATGGGATAAATCCCCTTCATTTAATGGTGAAGCTCCCGTATGCTTTATTTGTTTATTATAACACCTATCTAAATTTTCAAGGGTATTAATTTAACTATATAGCTCATGAAACACAACCAAACATTTTGGCAAGGTAAGTAAGCAGTTGTTTAGTGAACAAAATGTGAGACGTAGAGAATAGAAATATAAAGGATACTTCTAAAAGGATACAGGAATTTTCTTTGCAAAAAGTAGGTTTCAAAACAAGTTACTCACACACGTAATAATTTTTTTTTATCTTATCTAGATTACTTTTAAGAAACTTTAAAAGAAGCATATACTTATGAAAATTAAGACAACACAAAGTTTATCATAATAATCACAAATCACACAGTTAGACTATGATAGACACAAAGTTCAATCAAAGTCTTCCTTCCTTCTTATTAAAATGTTAACTATTTACAATAAGTTCCTCCAGTTATTTCAACACAAAGTCTAAAATAACCAAGTACAACCTATAACAACTTCTTTCCCAAAACTTCCAGATCCTTTACATGCAAGCCTCTTCTTCTATTTATAATTGTCATAAGTAAAGCATATGGAAAAGATATTCGTTATACTTTAATAAATGAACAACTAACAAACAATTTGGAGTTGAGAAATTCACTCCTCAAAATCCTCATTTAATGCCACTTAGCCACTTTTAGAAAGTTCGAACATTAAAACCATAAAAACTACTTCTTAACAACTTTTAAGATTTTGACTTTATCAAATGACTTAAAGTAATGGTGAATGCACACCACATTACTTAAGTCTTACAAAGAGTGTACTTAATAAGAAAAGAAGAAAAGCTAAAAAGAAGAAGAAGAAGAAGAAGAAGAAAGAAAAAAAAAAAAAATAACTATTTTGGATCAGCAATTTATGTTCTTATTTCTCTTTTCCCTTTATCACTTGAGCTTCATCTACTTCATCCTTATGCTTTTCTTTGTAGATGGAAAATTGATCCCTCATGTACTTGATGACATTACTATCCACATCAGCTACACCTCTAATTTTGTTTCAAACATGAGAAATTCTTCTTCCAAAACCTTGCAGCCCCCTTTTACTTTCCCAAGACAAGATCCCAATTGATTGACAATATCTTGAATATCTGCTAATTTTTCCAGGGATTTTCTGTTAAAAGGAATAATAGCCTTGTCCATCAATTGTTGAAATAATGGAAGAAACTCATCAATACTTTGTGGATAGCTAGAAGTATCATACTTCGTCAGACCATAGATTACATCATCAAGTTCTTCCAGAACTTTCTCAACTCGTTCCTCCATCATATCCATCTTGGTCATAATGTGTTTCAAAATATTCTTCCTAAATGAAAAATATGCTTTTTTTGTCTCCCTTTCTTAACTGACCCTCAGGTACACAATATTTTCTTTAATTAAAATATCATCAGATAATTCATTGATTTCTTCCAAACCCTACAGTTGTAATTCAACAATTCCACCTTCATTGTTACTTCTTGCTTAAGATCTTTCAATTTATTCACCTTCTCCTTATACTCAACATTTTTTTATCAAAACTTCCTTGTAAAAATTCGTAGTTGTATTTGTGATATCACTATCCATTCATCTATAGCCTTGAATCTATCACTTGTCTCTTCTACAATAGTAATTACTTGTGGATGTATTTGTTCTTCCATAAGCATTTGTTGTGGAGGATTCTTGCAACCTTCATAATAATATTATAGAGTTTAGATGATTTTCTTTCAGCTTAGAAACCTTCATTTTTTCTTCATCTAACCTCTGGAAAAGGTTGTTTATCAATGTCTGTGTGTCCTACTTCAGACCTTTAGTAGTGACTTCTCCCAAAGGCACCTTTTTTATTATCAAATCTTCTCTAGTCAATTCTCCTTTCTTTTTCCCAGCTGGTGGAGTAGATACCTTAGCGAATTTCTTCCTGAAGAATCAATGATCAATCTTGATGTAACCTTTGGCATTTTTTTCCTTTTCCTCTTCTTTTCAATTCTTCTTAACAATTAAGATCCATTTCCTCCAAATCAATTACTTCCTTGGAAGTAGAAGAGACTTCTTAGTCAACCAATTGGTAAAATCCTAACCTAAAAGAGTTTGAGCTTCAGGATGCACAATTATTTCTTTTCCACCTCCTCCTGGTAAGGAAAATGCCACAATCTCCAATTGTCTCTCAGGTTCTTCAATAGTGGATTCTTGTTGCAAAACCCCTCCTAATTAAATCATATTTTTATCATAAATTCTTCCTCTATCTCTTCTTCATTCCCAGTATCAATATCCTCAATGTTCCTCTGCATAATGCAACATCTGGTATTGAAGATATTTCCACATTTGATCATGCACAACACTATCAACTTCCATCATAATATCTCCTTCCTCCATCTCTACATCTTTCATTTGCTCCTATTTTTATGATGTTTGAGCTATTTCTTGTGAAGAAACAACATTAAGATTCTCCTTTAGTGACACAACTGATGATTCTTCAAGATATGGAGGAGGGGGGGGGGAGTAGTTGGTGGTGGACAAGGAGGTGGTTTAGGCAACACAGTTTCTGTGGCAGCTACAAGAAATATGAAAGAATTTGGTTTAAGTGTTGGTATTACAATGTCCTCTTTAAAAGGAGGTTCTTGGATGGTAGGAGTGATAACTGATGATGCTACTACACTAGAAGTTATTTCGGGACAACTCCTAAATCAGAGGATTCTTTGTTCTTTCTCTTTGGAATGGATTTAACTTTACAACCAAACCGCTTTCCCTTGACCTTCTTTTCATTTTCCACTTTCATTGCCATATTATCCATTTCCAATGCTAATTCTAGTGATTTCCATCATCACTGACTCTTCCAGGAAACAACCTCAACTATTCAACCATTCAGTAGTGTATAATAATACTTTTGATGTTCTCTCCATGATTGATTTTGAAGTATGAGTGACTGGAAGCAAAGGAGCACTATCACCTCCTTGATCATAATAAACATTAGAAATTACTTGCCATCATCAACAAGTCCTTCTAGAATTTTAGCCAAACCAAAATCTAAAATCTGTTTCACAGTCAATCACTATAATCCTTCTTTTGACTTCAAAATTCATCTCTACAATCAACCCAAAAATCTTCTAATGTTGGCAAGTGTGCATAATTTAGTGAAACTGACTTTTGGCTATATTTCTATAATCAAAATTCCTCCTTTCATTAAAGGAAATCTGATTATAATGAAGATACATCTCCTTCTAAACATCTCTTTCCTTATGAATGTTTATACAATGATATTGTCCAATCACAATAGGAAAATGCACAACTGTCCTATGGAGACCCTGTTGCAAATCATGAAGTACTACTAACTATCTACATAATTCCAAAAAATCCATCTATCACTTGGGTATCTAGGAAAATTTAATACAAATTCAGAAACCAAAACTCTTAAATATGTAAAGTGAGAAAATTGAATAAAAATACACCCATAAGGTTGGAATGCATTCCATGCTTCATCAGTCACTCTTCTGGCTCTTAAGTCTAGATTTGACCTCATATAAGAAGAATTCATTAACCTATTTATATTCATTAAGTACCCCGAAAGGCTAACTATGGATAATGTTCATAGATGGGTTTATCATCTTTTGTTCCAATAGTTCTTAATCTGGGAAAGTTTCCATGTGCTACTATAACATAGACAAGATAGGAAGTCATTTTGAAATCTAGAGTTTGAATAATGTTTCTCAACTAAAAATCAATATTATCATTGATGATTTCAGCCCAATTGATCAAAGTATTAGGTTTAGCATTCTCTATTACTCTCATAAAATAATACATCCATCTATAAAATAATTTTACATTCTTATCACCATTAATCCTGCAAAGAAGTTGAGTAATATCATCCACTTCTTGAATCAAATCAGATCTTACAACTATTTTGGGGAATCTAGAAGCTTGTTTTGATACCTTTAAGTAATGCAAATTCATGATCTTTATGGCATCCTTCTTCTTTTTTACCCAATACTCATTGGATTTCTCCATACTGATACTCAATGCATTTGGTATAGTTGGGATCTTCAAGAAAGAGTTGAAGAAATGAACATCTAGTCTTCCCACAAGATCACCAACATCATTCTTGATTGTTCTAGTCTGGGAATCATAATTTTTGCACATTCTAGCATAAATTTTAGCAATTGACAAGTGCTTGGAAAGGCAGCTGCTTTAATCAATCCACTTCTAGTTAATGCTTCCATCAAAGGTGTCTTTTTTTTAGCTTTAGACCTTTCTACTAACTCAAGCACTAATACATGACCCATATCAATATCACCTATTCCAACCAATTTTGAGGTAATGCAAGTCTCCATAGGATATCCCTTATAGTCATACTTCATTTCATCTTTCTTAGCTCTGATCTTTCTTTTACCTTTTTGGAACTTGAAGCTTCTTCAATATCCAAATTTGGATCTTCTCTTATCATAATAGCTTCCTCTTCCCTTGTTGTAGTTCCTCCTTCTTCCTTTGAATGGTCACTTACTTCAATTGGCTCCTCTCTTGGTTTCATACATTTGCTCTTTCCTTTGTGCTTCCACCACTTGTGAATTAACAATTGCTTCTATTCTTTAAATAACAATCATCAAGTTAATGCACACGTTCCTTAATTGCATGCATGCATTTAAGACTCAATTTACTCATGTAATCATGTTACAAACATCTTGGAAGTCAAGTTTAGAGAGATAGATTGAAATAGTTTGATCTGCAGTTCATTACAAGCTTCCAGGGTATAACTTCTTAAGACTAGTAGTTGACAAGCATGAGCAACTCAAATCAGTGCAATGCAAAGAAAGCAAACAATGACACAATTCAACACAGAACTGCAAAGAAACTAGTAATTTTTTGATGTAAATCACATGTGGAAAGCAATATCAATCTCTTTCGTCGTAAAAATAAGAAGTAATGGGTGGTCATTTTAACACAATGAGAAGAAGAAGTAATAACAACCTAAATCAATGAAAGACTAGCAACGGTGAACAAACATTACTTTACTTATTTTATAAGAAAATAAGTAAAGCAACCAAAATCAATGTAATGAATAGAAGGTATGCTTTGTGGATTTTATATACTACTTTACTTCTTTTAAAACAAAGGTAAAGAAGTAAGTCATTAAATTGACACAATGAATAGAGATAGACGGTTAATTACTATTACTTTACTTCTTTTAAAATAAAATAAGTAGAGTATGTTCAAATCTATAAAAGCAATAAACACTCTAAGTAAAGTATGTGAGTGGAACATAGATTCAGAAACAATTAAGACATTAAAAAATAAGTATGTTGAGATCGACACAATAAACAAGGAAAGTAAAGCATGTTAAGATTCATGCAGAACTTGGAATCATGGTTGTGGTCTTTTAAGATACTTTACTATTTTTTCCAAGGAAGTAAAAGACAATTAATTTGATGCAGGAAAAAAGGGGGACATACTTTGTGGTGATTTAGGATATAACTCTATTGTTATTGCAAAAAAAAGTAAATAATATATCAATTGATGCAACACAAGCAAGAACAAATGAAAAATGACACAATGCAAAAGGAGAAAACTTTTAATCAATCAATTTACTTTCAAAGAAGGCAAGAGAAATTAACACCTTGAATAAAGCACATTTTACGTTGATTTAACTTTATTTAACTCCTATTGCAAATGGAATTGAAGTAAACCTAAATCGATGCAAAACACAAAAGGAAAAGCAAACTAACATAAAAATGAGGAAGAAGACTAATAGACAAAACTTAGGGCAAGGCTAGGGAAAAATTTAAATACTATTACCCCAAAGGTAACAATGAACCCAAAATTGAATATGAATTCTAATCCCAATGAAGTAATGAATTTAAATTTCAAATTTTTAACCCTAGAAAATGAAAACAAAAAAAATAAACTAGAACCAAAAACAACACACACAAGAAAGGAAAACCATAAAATAATGAAGAAAAAATTACTAACCTTAACCGCAAATGGCTTGAGATAGATTCATGCCAATTTTTCCTTAATAAATTGCTAGAGTTGTTTGGGGTTTGGAGGATCAAAATGCTCTCTCTTTGACAATGCAAATGCGTGGATCCTAGGTGGAATTACTTAGGAATTTTATATTTTCCACCTCATTAAATGCCAACCGTATGAATGCCAACTCAACCTTCTTCCTTATGCGGCTTTTTGAAATGTCTTTACTTCAATAGTGTAGAAAATAAGTAAAGTAATCCTAATTCACAATAGCTTAAATCATTAGTTGTGTGGGTTTTCAGGATAAATTTACTCATTTTAAGGTTAGATAAGTAAAACATGTAGGATTAACACAATGAATAGGATAACTAAGCAATGAGGTAGAAATCAACACAATACATGGGTTTAGTTTAGCGGTATTTGAGCATTACTTTACTTGTTTTATAAATAAGACCAGTAAAGCAATATGAATTCAACACAATGAAAGGAGGTAGTAAAGCACTCTATGTTTAGTGCATTACTAAGGGAACATAAGCCAGTTTTGTGGCCTTTTTGAACTACTTTACTTAAAAGCAACAATACCTCAAAATAATGCAAAGAAGAAAAGTTTTTGATCTTCTAAGGATTTACAAAGAACCTAACACATGATTACTTAATGAGCTTCCCCCAAGAAACCTCCTGTAACTTCTTGAAGAATCATCATGCACTCTTGCAACCCAGATGAGTCAAAGTAACAACCTAAACACCTACTAAACAAAAATCAAGAAATCATGAACACAACTCATCACAACACATAAGAACCAAAATTTTTAAAGGGGTAAGAAATATTGAGGACACCACATTATAAGCATTAGGGTCATGAAAATTGTGTTTTATTTTCTAGTTCAAGAGGTAATGTCTATAATTTTGGAGCATATCAATGTTAGCATAATACTAGGGGGGTCGTATGAGTGTCTTGATGATCTAGAATATTGTATAACAAAGTTATGGTATGAAGGAACTCAGAGCAATAAACAAGGTTGTGTGATAGTTTTGCAAAGCATGATAAAAAAAATGCAAAGGGAGGTAATTTCAGTCTCATAGGAGTTTTGTATCCCAAGATAGGCTCATAGATAGAGAAAATAAAGTGAAATGAAGATTAAGATAGAGGAATTTTGTTGAGACTTCAAGAACTTAATAAAAAGGTTAGATTATGGTAAGAAGATATGATTTAGGTTTATATCATTTCGAAGGAGTAATGAGCTATGTAAACCAAGTCTATGGATCACCTATTGAAGTCAAGATGTAAAGTACAAACCAAGTAAGTCTATTTTTTTCATTGTCATTATGTGTTACTAATTTTTTTCATGTCAAAATTTTTAAATAGTTCCTTTTGCATAGTTGTTAAAGGGGAGAGTATGCTTTAAAAAATGAAAAAGGGAGTCTTGTAAGTGTTTGGTCTTTTATTTTCCATCAATGTTTCTGAAGGTCATTTACATCAATGATAAAGGGGACTATTGTTGGCCATTGTGTCTTTGATGTTGTCAAAAATTTAAAATTTCATTGATGGAAAAGGGAGTCTAGGTCTCATAGATGTCTCCATGAGGTGTAAACCAAGTTCAAACTTGAAGGTTGATTGGAAGTGTCCAATATTGTAGTTTTGTTATGGTTTCTTGGCATGTTCTAGTGCATGGTTCCAACTTGTATGGTCATGGATGTTGGATGTGACAAGGAATGAGAGGGGGGTAAATCAATCCCCAATAAAAATTTCACACTTGTGCTTCAAACCCTAACCACACAAACTCATGTAGAACACATCAAAGCATATAATATTTACAATGAAGTAAACTCAATGCAAGGATCACAATATAAACTCAAAGACACATATATTAAAGATAAAATCATATCAACACACTTCTTATGATATTCAAATCAGATTACAATGAGCAATGTCTTCAACTATGATCAACAAGATACAATCAAGAGATCTCAAGACAATCAACAATGTCTCATGAATACATATGAAGATATACAACTTTGGAAATGTCTTCAACTCAATATAAGATCTGAAAATGCTTCAAAAACCTGCAAATAACATCAACATGATATGAATATAGCATCCAAGCACAAGTCTCCAAATCTTCCCTCCTTCAACTCGATCTCAAAGAAACAATACCAACTTTTCTTTGATCAAATCCTCCTCATGAAAACATAACCAGTTGCTATCCTAGAATTCCATTCTAGGGGTTTTGCGCTAGGACCAAAGGTTTTTTCTTTGCAGCAAAAGGGTTATTCAAAATAAGATAAAAGGGGTTCCAAAAGATTAGTACCAGTGTACCCAAAACCTCCACTTTATAGCCTTTCCTTGATTCAAATACAAAATAGGTTTGTTTCCCTCCACTTGTACGACCATAGGTACCTACAAACATCCCATAATAATCACAATAACATTCACAATTTACCCACATAGGTTGGCCTATAAAAACACTTCATCAATGCACCAAAAATCCCAAAAGCCCTTGCATTGGGATGACATAATTCTCCTAATGCCAAAACTAATTTTATTAAATATCTAAAACTCATAAAAAAATTAAAATAACATTTAAACATCATATATGGTCATAATTTATCTCAACCAATCAAATTATTTCGTTTATTGAGCCCAGTGCTCTTTATACTTCTCAAAACAGTTGTTTCCTACACCCTTCAGCACCTGAAACTTCATTATGCCACCAAATGACTTAAAATCAACAAAAATATGTCATGTAACAACTTTATGGAAATTACAGAGCATGTATAACACTTATAATCAATTTATAATCCTTTAAACAATCTCCTAATCAAACCACAACAACTTTTGTCTTCACCAAATCATTCTTCCCAAAAATTTATTTCCAAAGACTAGTTGATAAAAACATTTAGAGTAACATTAAATACCTCTAAATGGATTAATTTGATGAAAAATTTATTCCTATTCATATTACAGGTGATATCAATCATGTCACATAATCCATCTCATTCTTCAATCAAATCAAAACTTACACCAAAACACATACTATCCTCGAACTAGAAAAAACATCTTGTCCAAATAATGACCTTGAAAAATCATCAAAACTCCTCATCATGAGACAAAAATCATATCAATTTAAATATATTTGAATCCTATTTCCAAAACATTTTTAATCACCTCAAAATTCCACATGTAGCTCCTGTTATGGCCATTTTATTGAACACTACTTTTTATGGCCTCAAAACTACCCTTTGACTAGTCAACCTAAATGGAGCTCAACTTGTACTTTTTCATTAAAAACATGATCTAAAACCTTCATATAAATCAATAAAAACTCACATAAATTCCATAACATCAATTTAGTTCATACCTTAATTGGACATCTTTGCCACAAAGTGGAACTCTTCAAAAATGAGAATTTTTAGGTGGGTCCCACATACTTGTCACATGCTATATCCTACATATATAGAGATATGGAAGAGTCCTCTATAACATCCAATCATCAATTTTTCATAAAAAATCAAAATTGTCTCACTATACCTCTTCTTTTACAAACTGGTCCTAGCTAGGCTTTAACTAGGGTTTTAGACCACTTTATCTTCTTAACATCCGTTCATAAAAACCTGATGATAAACCTCATAAATATTGTTGTGAAAAATTATAAAATAACCATAAAAACATCCCTAAAATCCATAAGGTCCCATGTAAAGCACACAATTCAGGGTGAGCATCATAAGTGCCAACTCGAGCTGGAATTTCACTAGATTTTTACCATGTCTCACAAAATTTAACATATCTTGCAAAATACTCATCATGGAATCCTGAAATGTTTCTCACAACATCATGAAGCATCAAAATAATATCTACAATCATTAAAATATTAAGGCCATACCTCCATCTCTCCAAACATTAAGACTTACCTTTGCTTACATGTATGTTTCTCACTTTGTAGAAGCTAGGGTCAACTAAAAGAATGTAATAAATCATCATAAAACCTCTGAAAATGACCAAAACATACCTGATATACCATGATATACCTAAATGTAAGATTTCATGAGCTCATATAGCTTCACAACACACTCTTATACCTCCTAGCTACTATACTGCTCCCGAAATAAGCACTGTAACATAGTGGAACACTGTCTTTTTATCATGCCACCGCTTTGTGAGTGCCTAAGTACCCTCCAAACCTACTATCCATCATGTCAACATTATTCTCAAGCATCCAAGAAGCTCCTACCTCTATGCAACATCACCTAGGCACCTGAATGGGCTTGTAAGAGCAAACAATCCTTATCAATCTCATTGTACCAAAAACACATTTGAACCAAAGTATGTAAACATTATGTACATCATCAAACAACCCTAAGACAACATTTAATTTGTCATTAATGTGGTTTTGCATCAATGAAAACACTTAATAGGACCACATGCCAATAATTGCATGAGTTCTAAAGGATGGTGCAAGGTAGAACATGATTAGTATGATGTGGAAAAGGTATCTAAGTGTCTCTGTAAGTGGTAAAGAATGCCATTTCATGAGCATTTTGTATAGAAACCTAAAATTTTCCTACATAGTTTTAATACTAAAATTGTACTAACTATCCTCTTTCCCGTCATTTCTATTATAATTAGTGATTTCTTGCTAATTAACTAACGTTCCCCTCCATTTTGGTCAATTAACGACACTTCGTTAATTAACTACCCCTTCCCACATTCCGGATGCCAATTAATGATACTTCGTTAGTTATAATCCTCCTCCAATCAATTAATTAACTATTATTAGTTAATTAAGCCTTTTTAACCTTGTATTTAATTAATAAACCTTATTATTAATTAAACCTCCCTTTAAATCCTCTAAATTCTACTAAATCTCCTCTATATCATCTTCAAATAGCTTTTATAAGCTTATCCTAGCCTATTAATTAATCCTAGTTGATTAATTAAATAATTTCCAATTCCTTGAGTTCTAATTACTATTTAATCCCTCTAATCATGATTATCCCTTCTAATTCTACTTTATATTTTATCCCACATTCTCTAAGTTTCTAGCTTCTCCCAAATTGGAAAGCTATATAAAGAACCTACTACCTTCCTTCACACCTTACACCACACTTTTTCTAGTGAAATTATAGGCATATGATAAAGGCATTCTCCACCATTGAAGAAGCTTATTGATCTTGTATCCATTCATCCACTCTTTGCATAGAGTAGTAAAGGAAGATCCATACATGGAAATTTAGCCATATTGGAGAGATCATTTCCTCTTGTGGGAGATAGCCATCCTTTGATTTATTTGTAATCTTAGGAGTAAACTTATAATCTAGAAGGATTATCCAATTTAGAAAGGAATGACTTAGTGCTTTCAATTTCAATTTGGATGCATTAATTTATCTTTTGTTCTTGTATAGCCTTATCATGATGTTTCTATTAGATTATATTTTTCATTTGACATTACTTGGTGCTAGGTTATTTTAATAACAGTTAGTTTCTTTAGTGTGCATATAGTTTGTGTTGAGTCGTAATTATTGGCCTTGTCTTAGACCTAGTCCAAGCGGTATGAGTTGGAAACATGGACTACGAGTAAATAGTCTTATATAATCATGGGAAAGGTGTTGTGACATGGTCTAACATATGTATAAGGAGTTTTAGGTTAGCATTCCGAGGTTTTATGTTATTTCAAGGTCCATTGAAGAAAGTTTCTTGAGAACAAGGCATGTAGACATAAGTAAGTCTTTGTGGTTGGAGAGTTTCAAATGAATTTGAGAAAGAATGACATCTAAAATAGTAGAAGGAGGTCATCATGGTGATTTAGGTCAAATTTAATGTCAATGTATTGAATAAAAATCAAGAAAATGAGTTTTTGATAAAACCGAGCTCTTAAGCAACAAAATCTAGCTCAATAGGTGAACTTCTATTGGTCACCCACATGTGTGGGATTTGCATGAGATCTTGAGGATTTGGGGGATGTTTTTTCATTGATCTAAGAGTGTTTTGCAAAAATAATGAGTTGATTTGATCGTCCCATATTTATGAACAATCATTAAGAAGCTAAGTTGGTTTGAAACCATAATTAAACCCTCCCTTTAGAGCGATATGAAAGATTTGAAGTATATGGTCTCTAAATGGTCTAAGAAAGAAAATATGATGTATCAAGGTTGTTTAGGTTTCTCCAGCGCTCATTTTGGTGGTGGTTTGATGATCCAACTATTCTAGGAAGCAAGAGAAAACTATTGTTTTGTGGACATTTACGATTCCCAGTCTAAGATGGAAGCTTCATGATGAGAACTGAATTTTTCTAGGAATCTTAGAAGGTATGATAAATAGCCATGAAGATTTTTAAAAAAATTTGTGGATAAAATTTGAGTTACAGGTCTCCAAAGGTTCCCTTCCACTTCTTGTTGGGTCTACCAAAGAACCCCTTCTTACAAATGATGTACCCAAGTAGAGTTCAAAAGGGCGTAACAAAGATACAATTTTAATGTTGAGATAGATGCTTAACTTCCTATAACTTTCAAACATGAGCCTCATATTATCATATTTATCCTTGAATAAGCCATACACCATCCAATCATCCAAATACAATTGTAATAACTTGTGAATAAAACCCCGAAAGGCCTACATAACAATGCGCTGAAGACCGCCCATGTATTCTTCAATCCAAAGGGCATAACTATTTATGCGAAAATTCCCCATTCAAGTGGTGAAATTTTTTTCTCCTAATCCTCTTTCATGATGCACACTTGGTGATATCTTGAAATCCCATCTATACAAGAATATAGCTCACACTGTCAACTCCTTGAAGCATTTCTTCAAATGAATGGGGTGGGAAAAGGATCTATAATATATGTAATATTAAGTTCTCTATAATCAACACAAATCCAATCATACTCCTAAATAGACTCAATGATTTTGGATTCAAGAATTTTATCAATCTCCTCATTTGCCTTCACACGCAGTAAGGATTCATCCTATAAGGCCTCTTCCTAGCCGGATGCACACACTCGTTCAACATGATCATCATCTCACCCAAAGAAGGGCACACTCCCTTCAACTCATTATATCCTAGTGGAAACAAGTCCTCAAAGTCACGCAATATCTCAATAATCTAGGACACTTCTTTCTCGACCAATAATCACCAATAATTGCCTCCTTCAACGCATCCTCTATGCCTATGTTAAACTTTTTCTTCTTCATTAGTGTGTGAATTTTCATCCACAATATCCATTACCTCACACACACCTTCTCGTATAGCTAAAATTCAAGTTCTCAACTTCTTCATCATCAACAAGGTATACCATCTTACCTTTTTATTTTTCCTTCCAGAACAGTCCAATTGTATCTCATTTATCTCTTCAGTATCCATGCGTGCCTTGGAATAAGGCTCACCAAAAAGCTTGAACATGAGCTCTTCTCGCCTTCTCTATTCTCTAATGTGATGCACTTCATGAACTACAAAGCTTCATGGACTAGAGGTTTAGTAGAAAAGTAATCAAAAGTTTGAACTATACCTATAGTCATGTCTAACCAGCTTGTTATTTCTTTCTTAAGTTTAGCATGTATATACCAAGCACGTGCACACCGCGCAAAGTGGAATAGAACTTGTCCACCCACATAGATGGTGCTAAGGACTTCAGGCCTCGTGTCCATAGTATAGATAAAAATTAAGAACATGTGCCAAAGCAAGAGTCTTACCATGATATTCACAAATTTTGTAGGTGAATTAATTTGTGTGAACCTTGTTAAAAACGTGATTATCATCTCCCTCTAGCCCAACAAGTTGTCTCTCTATGTGGCCCACTAGTAGGCTATTGTTACATGTAATGTATAGATCAACATATTCTTGTGGTCACCTTCATTAATCCATTGTTCCTACATGGCGCACAAGAAGGATTTGGGATTCTCTTCACCCATGTATTGAGGCAAGCTGTACTTTTCCTATGCGCTTAACCATGCACGATATGATCATCTTGATGACTCTTCCTTACATATCACACCCAACCATTTCGTACATGTCATGGGCCCAATTATCACAATCAACACTCGTAGTATCACTCAGGTGACTACACATCTTCCCATGTGAGCACACCTTCATTAGATGGTTTAACATCCTCTAGAGCATGCACTATGCGTGTATAAATCCTATTCAATTATTCCTCTCTTATAGGCTCGGTGTAAGGAATAGCCTTCCCCTTATCTAGCGGTATGATGATGTGCTTATCTTTATTCTCGAAACTATTGTAACCTTTATTAAATTTCAAATCAACATTGTTTGCATAGCACTGTGGGTGCCCAAGTAACATTGGGAATTTATCTGCTTCAATAAATTATAATACCTCAAAGTCTCCAAAGAAAATTGACTCCCTTTATAGTGATAGAAGCATTCTTCAAAACCCAAATAAGCATGGCCCTATTCTTATTTTCCATATACATCACATTTGAAGATGGATGTAAAATCAATCTCCCCTTTTGATTCCATGTATCTAGAGTTAAAAATTGATCTCAATGCTTGTATCTATCAAGATGTTTCTCACCATCCAACCATCAATTACTACATCCAAGGTGATCTCCTTATCATTTTCATGGTTACGGGGTGGAAAATTCACATGTAGTATCTCGACACTCGTGCTAAACTCTAGCATGGGGTAATTTTTCACGTATTCATTCTCCTAGTAGAGGAATGATATTCCCATGGTGTAACATCTTACACACATCCTTCAATTCATCCACATCCTTTTACAACATCTCAACACTCTTTACTCGTTCTCTCGTGCACGCTTTCTCCTTTAAGCAATGTATTTCGTCCTGCAAGTCCCTAATGACCCCCATGGTCTCTTGATATACCTCCTTCTGATGTGCATCATGTAGATGCTTTATATGTATCACATCTTCCTTCATGATAAGTGGTTTGGCCTTGAGGGGTTCTGCACATGTGCTACCTCTACATGTGTTGCAACCAACATGGTTTGTAACTCGAATCAAACATATTTTTAGGAAACCAATGAATATCCTTTGCGTGCTATAATTTATTCATACTTTTTCCCTTTTCCTTCTTCTTGTTCTTGCTCATGTGCTCATACAAGTCTAGACATTCTTCTAAATTATGTTGTTTTCCACACCATGATCAAACCAAATTCATAGGAAAATCATGTTGGTAATGATCGGGTAACCCACAAGTATAACAGGTCCTACACAAAAATCTACTCCTACCTCTGTGACCTCTGCTTATATATCCTCCATGAAAGCCACCTCTTTCATTGTTATTCTCTTGAAGGCTACACATTTTTTCCATGGGAGTTGTTTGACACCATGGTCTATTGCAAATCAGTCTCTCAAACCTCATGAATCTTATCTATCATCCAAAAATTCTTTCTGTCATGAGTGTACGCATTACAAATCTTACAATACATGGATACACTTTTCATCGTCATGCACTTGAAGGGGAAAATTCTAGATATCATGGGCCTTATGGAAAATCTCTAAATCTAGCAACAACACATGTAATTACTTGCATGGGAAACTATCCTTAGTATGTCCTTCAACCTCACAATCAATGCACCATATACCACTTTGCATGTCTCATGTGCTGAGTTGGCAAAGAGATTCTCCAATTGTTTCGCCATAACTACTATATGCGACTCCAAAATGGGCTTACTCTACTATCAATGCTTCCAACCGTGTCGTCAGCACATAGAGCTACTTCCAAACCCTTGTGTAGAGTACGCATTTGTCTTATGAGATATATCCCTTCAAAACAAAGTCAACAATCCTCCCATAAACCATTGTTCATGCTGACTAGGATGAATATCATAAGATAATTTAGATTAAAAAGTTTTAAAATGTGCATCATACTCCCTCAAACTTTGAGACAAACCATGTTTAATATCCTTGAGCATGTTGAATATTTTATTCTTGAACTCTAGAATGTGAAACTCAACAAAAATGTAGTTCAAAAAGTATTATAGTCCACTACATTCTGATGTGGGTCATGCTTCATATACCAGCTATATGCATGTCCTTAAAGCGTAGTGGAAAATTGGCTTTCCTTATGAACTGAAGTCACGATTCCCTTTGTGTACCATAGTAGTTCACACTTATGCACATGCTCACTACATCTTCAATACCTCTATACTCTGGTAAGTGGAGAGACATCTCATAGTATATTGAGGTTTCTATTACATTTGAAGAGGTTAGTTCGGTGGTGTCGATAAGTTTGATGTGATGGTGGTTGTAGTGCTTGTCCACTAGATCTAGATCTTGAATCTCCACTAGGTTTCCCCCATGTGGTGGCTGACCTGATCCTTATGAACCTCATGTTCCCCCTCTTTGCGTGTTGTGGCCTATTCGATGAAATTCCTTGTTTCCAAGTTATATTACTTGAACGTGTTAGAAGCACAAGGTACTAAGAGGGGTGGTGAATTATTCCTTTAATTTTTTTATTTCATTTACCATTCATCATATATTACCATTCATACAACCATTCATTCAACCATGTACCATATGTGTGTTAACTTAAGCATATAAAAAACCATAAACAAAATCAAGAGCAAGAGAGTACACAAGACACCAAAATTAAGTGGAAACCCTCATGGGGAGAAAACCCACTGAAAATCTACTTATATTACACAAATAAAATTTATTTAGTGAAGCACCAACTTCACAAGGAGCACCAACCCCTAGTTTAGTGAAGCAACCACTTCACAAGAAGGCTACAACCTCCTAAATATGACCAATCACCAACTCAAATCCACTGTAGATATCTTATCTCTCGATTTTTTTTTCTGCCACAACTAACGAGAGATCACCATTTTAGCTCACAAACCCTAGCTCACACACTAGGTCTTTAATCTCTCATAATCTTGCTCTTTCTTCACTTTTATTTTCTCCATCCTCTTCCTCTCATATGTTCAAACAATCCTCAACCTGTAATACTATTCCTTATCCTTCAAAACATTCTCTCATAACTATAAAACATCTCCCTCTAGGTCACACTTCTTCCTCCAAGAGCACTAGTTCAAAAATGAACCAAACAAGCACTTAAATATGTTTTTCTTCCTTCCAAAACAAATTATGTTGGTCCCTCATGATAATTTAAAACAATAAACTCTATTAAATTCATAAATTTGAATTACAATAGTTACATATGACCCAAATAGGTCGGCCTAGCTAAAACCCTCATTACAAGTGCCAAAAATGGCTCAAAACCCCATGGGCACATTCTTAAAAATGCCCTTACATAAAATAAATACATGTTCATGACCCATAACCCTTTACACATGCTTAAAATAACATTAAAAATTCATACATGGTCACAATTTAGCTCAACCAATCAAATTATTTTGTTTACTAGGCCCGATTCCTTTATAAATCTAAAAAAGTTGTTTCATGCACCCTTCAAAGCACTGAAAACTTCATGAGACCAAAAAATAAATTTTATTGAACCAAACCATTCCATGTGAAAACTAAATGGAAATTTAAAAATTCTAAGAAATTTATAAGTCATGAAACATCCATATCTTCAAACCATAACTACATTTGCCTTCACTAGATCAACCTACCAAAAATCGGTTTCTAAAGGTTATCTCATAAAATCATTTATAAAAACATTAAAGACCTCCAAAATTATTAATTTTGTGCCCAATTAATCCTCTACACTTTCCAGGTCATAGGAAGCATCACCCAATCTATCTCATGCTTCAAACAACATAAAACTTTCACTAGAATACATCTTGTGTTTAATTGCCAAAAAAATTCATGTTAAAATAATGATCTGGAAACCCTATAAAATTAATTCATCACAAGGTAAAACAAATATCACTAGAAATATATTTGAATCCTCTTTCCAATTCAACTTTAATAATTTCAAAAATCCACCTGTAGCTCAAGTTATGACCATTTTACTGAATCTTGTTATTTGAGATCCCAAAACTACCCTTTGACCAGTCAACCTGTTTGGACCTCAAAACACCATGTACCTTCATGAAATTTATCTGAAAATTCATTTACATAGATAATAACTCCCATACATCATGCACCATAAATTTTGCATGCTACTCCTTTGAACCATCTTGTCATAAAACCTTCTTCTTCAGAAACTATTATTTTTAGGTGGGGTCCACAAATCACCATGACCTAAAACATACTATTTTGGAAATCTAATGGATTCCTATACAACATCCAATCATTAATTTTGATGAAACAATAAAAAATGGGTCAATATACTTCACTTTTTTCAAACTTCTCCTAACTAAGGTTTAACTAGGGTTTTATACCACTTTACCTTCTTAACATTCGTTCATAAAATATTGACAATCAACTAACATTATTAGTTTTTTGAAGCCTTCTAAACTCACCATATAATCTTCCTTTAAATCCACAAGGTCTCATATAAAGCAAACTATTCACAATGATCATCTAAAGTTCAACTTTGAGCTAGAATTTGACTTGATTTTCATCATGTCTCACAAAATCAATCATATCTTATAAAATTCACATTATTTGAACCTAAAATTTTATTTAGAGTGCTATGAATCATCCTTCTAACATTTCTAATCATCCTAATATCAATTCCATAGCTCAAAATCTATAGTCACTAAGACTTACCTATGTTTGTATGTTAGATCTTCACTATAGAAACTAGAGCCAACTGAAATAATGCAATAACTGAACAAGAAACCTCTAAAAATTACCCAAACATACCTAATATTCCATGATACACCTGATTGCATTCTTATATGATATAAAATGGCTCCAATACATATTGTCATACCTCCAAACAAACATACATGCTCCCAATAAGCACCTATAACCAAGTGATCCACCTGTACCTGCACCATGACACTTTTTGAGTGCTCAAGTGCCCTCAAACCATGATAAAACTCATGTCAAAATGCTTCATAAGCATCCAATAATCTCACACTATTAAGTTATACCTCCCAAGCACACTGTATAGGCTTACAAGAACAAGCACTCCTCATGAATCCCACTGTGTTAGCAAAAACAAATATGAAATATCATGTTAGCACCATGAAGAACATCATATAACCTTAATGCAACATTCACTTTGTCATCAATTTATTTTTTCATCAATGACAACACCTATTAGGACCATGCCAATAATCTCCCCTTTGTCATTGATGGAAAACACCCTGAACTTCTCCCCCTTTTTACATTAATGAAAAAGGCATACCTGTAGCTTACTTTCTTCACCTACCTTAGCTTCATACCATCATTCTTTGGTTAGAAACATCAACCAAAGGTCTCAAATAAGCTCCATTTCTTGATTTTTGCTCAAAATCTGATTCTTGCCTTCATTTTAGGCATGCAAACAACATGCTCCCCTTGGAACAATCATCTCCAACATCTAAAAAACATCAATAAGACATGAAAGAAACATAAAATCACCTTTTTAGGGGGAAAAACATCATTTCCAACCTCCTAGGCATGTAAAAAACAACAATTTTCTCCTTTTCCCTGGTTTGCTCCTCTTTGCAATCTTGTAGTAGACCTATAACTAATCCATATACATCTTAACATTGTCAACAATGTCATAAATCATCATGACCAAGCTTCATAATTTCATTCTTGATCAATTTCCACCTTTTCTAGGCCTAGTTTTGGCATTGTCATGCTCATTCTAGCTCTTCATATCATACATGACACTAACAGCCTTGAACAGTCCTTTTAGTGCATTTCTTATCAATTTTGACAAGCCATAAAACACACCAATCATGCAAATACTTCCTTCAAATACTCCCCATGGACTAAGTACAACTATCTCTATCCCACAAGCACAAAAATGAGAGACTCACCTTGAGTTCTTGGCATGGAATCACCTTGAGCAACTTTTTCTCAGTCCTAAGCACCTTTCTCAATTCTAACAGTCATAAATGACTAAGATAAGCCAATACATACCATCACAAGCATGGAAAAAGGAGAAAACATCATTTTCTCACCTTGAATGGCCTTGAGAACACCATTTCAATCCCATGAAGGATCAACCAAGCACTCCCCTGTCTTGGAGAGCTCACACACACCTTGAGCAACATTTTTCTTGTAATGACAACATTTCAACACTGTTTGAGGACTGTCAACAACATATCAATATAAAAACTCCATTGAGAAGGAAATAAAATGTCTTTATGGTTCTTAAACACTTACACTTCTTGCATAGTGAGATATATCAAGCTCCCCTATCATGAGAAGAAAATATACAACTTATTTCCAGTCAAAGCTATATCTCATAGTACTTATAGCACAATTTTAAGCTTCATTTGGAGGTCAAAGACCAATATATTGACCCTAACTTGATCACTTCATCCCATGAACATGCTTCTTTCTATATACATTCATCATTATTTGGTCATATAGATAATTTAATGCATATTTATCACTCCAATTTAGTTATCATATTGAAAATGTACTCCTACATGCACATAGGATGCTATTTTAAGCAAAAGCACAATTTCTTGGCCTAGGCAAGAAACAAGACTTTCTCCTTACGCCATTACATTGAAAATCATATATAGATGAATGAACACACCTTTAAAAATGAGAATATCCTTTATAAATCACAACAAACCTCTGAAAGACATCCTATACTACCTCCTTTCATCATTGAAATCATGTAGGTCTTCATATTTCTCAAGGAGCAACAACAGGCTCCCTTAAGTACACACTTTCTAATGTTATCACCAAATGAAATTCCAAGAAATTTGAAACACTTCAACAATACACTTAATCTAATAATCATACTAGGATGAATAAAAACCATCATTCATACCTCATGATACACCATCGAGATAGTTGTCATCTTGCTTTGATCAAACCATGAATAACCAGTAGTCAACTCCCCCTAGTAGTATACCTCTTCATATTCAACTGTACTATGTAACTTTCATGTTATACTCACATAAGTTTGAGCATCCTGAACTTCATATATCTTGTACTTTGCATTCTCGGTCATCCCATGTTCTCACTACTTGGTAAGATAGACTTAGAATTTCAACACATCGTGTCATATCTCTATAGATCCCGATAATCCATTTAATTTATGATCCTTCACTCAATTGAATGATTTGTTTAGACATTCATTTCACTGATATCACAGACTACATACCAAATGTATAGTCATTAGATACTTAGTCGATAAATCATTTCTACCGGCTTGAAGATCAACTTTTGATGACACAAAGCATCTTTGAAATTTTTATGAGAGCACAAACCTAGGGACCTCTTGGATACTTGTCACTTGAGGTATTTATTTAACTTTTAAACCCTCTACTAACTTGATCATTGTATTGTATTACCTCATATCTTGTAGATCTTTTTTTCGACTTTTAGCACTATTATACCAGCTTCCACCATGTACATAGTCCAATTTTTAGCTCAAGAAACTTAAGATGCATTAGAAGATCTCAGAAATATTAGCATATGATCACTTAATTCTTTAGATTACTCTGATTCTATTTATTTTATCAAGCTACTTGATCATACACCAAGACCCTCCTTATCGATACTTCACACCTCTAGGTCTCATTAAGCATCTTTTGAAAGAGTATCAATTTGAGATTCATAAAAGGAATCTATGAACATATGAGAGTTTCAATTGATGTCTGAGAAGAAAATTTTATGTAAATTAATATTTGTAACAGCCATTGGAGACCTTCTCCACCTCTATCACGAGAGATAGGGTTTCAAACTATAAACCCTTGCATACCCGAGATACTATATCATGACACCATCTAAGCAAGCATGACATCATAGCCTTCATCACTCCTTGACTATATTCAACATATTTTCTTAGGCTTCTTCATTTTTCAATCATATTATGACACCTTTATTCTTGCAAGATTATCAAAAACTCTTTTTTTAGGCTATTTCACAGGACTGTGTCAACATATTTTTCTCATAATTGTAGTTATCCATGATGATAGAGGACCTTGAATCATAGTAACATGAACCCTTGAGAGAAAACTACAAACCATATTATCAAGTATTGAAGAAAGGATATCTTTCGAACTTGACCTTTGAAGCCCGATACATTCAACTATAATGGATTTCACACTCGAGAATGTGCAACACTATTGAAGATATTGACCTCAAATAGATGATGACTAGTAATTTTTTAAAATTTTTGACTGAAGGACTCTTACAAAACCTCTAAGACCAATCATGGAATATGCATTGAACCATCTACAGACCAGATAATCAACCTTAGACACCACATTAGATGAACCTTGACATACTAGACATCATTAATAACATAATTTTGCATGATACATACTCGAGTAGCTTGAGAGATCGTCTACAACAACCCCAAGAATTTTACACAAGTTTACATACTTATCGAGGTCTTGAGACATTTAGACTAAGGACAAAGAAAAATCCTCCTTAGAACACACATAGACATATGATACTTCAATCTCAACTTAACTTCTAGAGTAATCTTCAAAAATAAGACTTAACTTTATAGATCACAAACTTCATGGCTTCATACATTGACAAGAATAGGCATCCAAATACTTCTCAACACATCGGATGAAAATTTTTAGCAACACTCTTCAACCTTTGGATATCATGACAGAACTCGGGTATACCTCATTACTCAACATTCAAACCAATATTACATAGTCATACCACCGACATCATGACTGAGATTATCATTTACACATCAGAAAAATACACTCACATGACCTTAATGACATAACATGGTCATGCTTGTTACAATTTCACATATCCCAAGATAATTATGATAGGTGACATCTTAAGACAGACCTAAACTTGACTTGGAGACCTAAAAACCTTGAATTAACACTTCTTAAATCCAAAAATTTATCTTCACATTGATACTGTATAGAGACACATATTTGACATCGACTCATACTTCAAACTCGAGACACCATACCAAGAAAAAAATTCAACAACTCAAAGCAACTTTTGACACCCCCAAGGAATTTTTAACCTTCCATTGGCTATCATGACCATATGAGACAATCAGGGACAAATAATACAATTTTCAAAATCATATCAAACCATTTACACCCATTTATAACATTAGACCAAGAAATAAAAATCACTTAAGATATAGATAACAAAGGTATATACCAAGTTTTTGAGCACCATATGATAAAACAGCGTTGAAATTATTTACTTCCTTTAAATCATGGTAGAACCTTCACAATAAGTCCACATTAAGGATTTAGACTTCATGCTAAAGAGGAAAACACCTTCTTATGAGAACCATATACATATTAATTCATTCACATCCTTTGACCAAGTGAAAAAAAATTTGACACACAAAAAGACTCAATGACCTTCATATGACATATCCGAGAACTCGGAGATATCAAATAATCAACATACACACACAAGGACTAATGAGAATGCAAACATGAAAAATTACCATTAAGAACATACACCAACTCATAATTGAGGAAAAACATATACACCTAGCAAGTGCAAAAACTCATGAAAACAAGGGGAGAATCAATTTCCATACCTTATCACTCTATAGGTATCTCGAGTCTAAATTTATTTAACTTGTCTTGCACGAGGGGCTTAAAATCAATTCAAACAAATGTACTCTTCTTCAAATTTAGCAAACATACTCTTTTTAGCTTATTTGAACCCTTCCTTGATGCCACAAGAACCTTATTTGATAGACCTTGTTGGATTAGGATAAGAAACATTGTTATTGACTTGATTAACCTCCTTCTTGACCTTTAGATCTGACATACCAACCTTGGATTCATTCATAGGAATGACTTTTCTCTTGTAAACCCTTCCATTTGATGCTTGAAATCTGCTAGTACCTCTTGGTGTCCCATTTTGAATATAAAATTTAGCAATATGACCTTGTTTGTGGCACTTATGAAACACAACACCATTCTTATTCCTTCTAGGTTCAAATACACTTAAGTTCCATCCACATTCTTTAGCCTTATGCCCAAACTCACAACATGAATAACATTCACCTTTGAAGAGATATACATCACTCCTAGGAAACCTCCTTTTGCAATCTCTAGCTCTATGACCAAACTCATGACAAATGAAGAAATATCCATTGAACAAGGAACCATACCTCATAGTATTAGGTTGTCTAACTAAGTTAGAACTTCTTGGATACTCCTTTTGATCACTTTCTCAACTGATTTAGTACTTGGACCAGCTTCATCATCATTCTTTCCTTGAAACCCTAGGCTTGATTTGTCATCTATGGCCTTTTGACCTTCTAAAACATCATCAAGATATTTGGAGATCTTCTCAAGTCTCTCATACATATTCAATCTATTAGAAGCATCCTCTAAATCTGATTCAAGAGCCTTCAATTTTCTTCATACCTGAAATGAGAGTCTTCTTTCTCCTTTAGGGCTTTGGTCAAACTTTCAACTTGAGATTCTAAAGCAAGAATGGCTTGACTATGCTTGGATTCCATATCCTTGACCTAAATTTGATATCCCTCAATACATGATTGAGATATTTCATTCCTTCTTCTAAATATAGCCTCAATGTCTACAGACTTACCCATTGCTTGTGCTTCAAAGGATCTCCTTTCAAGTTGTCAAAATTATACAAAAAGAAATTGCTGTAATACCAATTATTAGAAGAAAAAGGGGTTGAGAGGGGGTTGAATCAGTCCTTTGAAACTTTTATTTCATTTACCTTTCATCATATGTTACCATTCATTCAACCATGTACTATATGTGTGTTAACTTAAGCATATAAACAACCATAAGCAAAATCAAGAGCAAGAGAGTACACAAGACACCAAAATTAAGTGGGAAACCCTCATGGGGAAGAAAACCCACTGAAAATCTTCTTATATTACACAAAGAAAATTAATTTAGTGAAGCACAAACTTCACAAGGAGCACCAACCCCTAGTTTAGTAGAGCACTAACCCTACAAGGAGTGCCAACCCCTAATTTAATGAAGTACCCACTTGACAAAGGAGGCTAAAACCCCTAAATATGACCAAGCACCAACTCAAACACCTAAATATATTTGATCTCTAATTTTTATGCCAACAAAACCGATAGATATCACAATTTCAGCTCACAAACCCTAGCTCACACACTAGGTCTTCAATCTCTCATATTCTTTCTCTTTATTCACTTTTATTTTCTCTATCCTCTTACTCTCATGTCTTCAAAAATACTAAACCTATCATTATATTCCTAAAACTTCAAAGAATTATCTGATATATGTAAAACATCTCCCTCTAGGTCACACTTCTTCCCTCCAAGAGCACTAGTTAAAAATGAACCAAATAAGCACTTAAATAGGATTTTATTCCTTCCAAACCAAAAGAGGTCGTCCCATCATGATAATTTCAACCCATAAAACTCTATAAAATTCATAAATTTTAATTACAATAGTTACATATGACCCAAATAGGTTGGCCTAGCTAAAACCCTCATTACATGTGCCAAAAATGGCTCAAAACCCCATGGGCACATTCTTAAAAATTACCTTACATCAAATCAATACATATTAATGACCCATAACCATTTACACATGATTAAAATAAAATTAAACATTCATACATGGTCACAATTTAGCTGAACCAATCAATTTTTTTTTTTATTGGGCCCAGGTTCCATTTACAAATCTCAAAACAGTTATTTCATGCACCCTTGAATCATCCGGAAACTCCATAAGGCCAAAAATTATCTTGAACTAAACCAAACCATGCCATGTGACCACTAAATATAAATCTCAAAACTTGTATAAAATGTATAAGAAAGTTATAAGTCATGAAACATCCATGTTTTTAAACCATAGCTACATTTGCCTTCACCATATCAACCTGTCAAAAAAATTGTTTCTAAAGGTTAGCTTATAAAATCATTTATACAAACATTAAATACCTCCAAATGGATTAATTTGGTTCATAATTAATCCCTCTTAACATTACAGGTTATAGGAATCATCACCCAATCTATCTCATGCTTAAAACAACATCAAACTTTCATTAGAACATGTCCTATCTTCAACTGTCAAAAAAACCTATTGTCTAAATAATGCTATGGAAAAATTTCAAATGACCTCATCATGAGGCAAATAAATATCACTAGAAATATCTCGACTCCTCTTTCCAATTCAGCTGTATCATCTCAAAACTCCACCGTAGCTCAAGTAATGACCCTTTTATTGAACCTTGCTATTTGAGATCCCAAAGCTACCCATTTGACCAATCCAACCTATTTGGAGCTCAAAACACCATGTACCTTCATGAAACTTATCTAAAAATTCATGTACATCAATAATAATTCCCTCACATCATGAAATATCAATTTTTAATGCTACTCCTTTGGACCACCTTGTCCTAAAACCTTCTTCTTTAGAAAATGCTATTTTTAGGTGGGGCCCACTCATCACCATGACCTAAACCATACATTTATGGAAATAAAATAGAGTCCTATACAACATAAAATCATCACTTTTTATGAATAAATCAAAACTTGGTCATTATACTTCACTTTCTGCAAATTGCTCCTAGCTAGGGTTTAACTAAGGTTTTAGACCACTTTTCCTTCTTAATATTCGTTCATAAAATCCTGAAAATCAATTGACCTCATTATTATTTTTTAAACCTTATAAAATCACAATAGAATCTTCCTTGAAATCCATAAGGTCCCATGCAAAGCACACTATTCACAATGAGCATCAAAAGTTCAACTTCGAGTTGGAATTTGACTTTATTTTCACCACTGTCTCACAAAATCAGTCATATCTTGCAAAATTCACATCATGGGAACCTAATTTTTTTGAGATAAATATGACCCATCCCTATAAAATATAAAATCATCATGATATTAATTCCATATCTCAAACTCTACAATCACTAAGACTTATCTATGCTTGCATGCTAGATCTTCACTATAAAAGCTAGAGCTAAGCCGAAATAATGCAATAACTAAACAAGAAACCTCTGAAAATTACCCAAAAATACCTAATATGCCATGATACACCTGATTTCATGCTTCCATGATCTCAAATGGCTCCAATCCACACTTTGTCACACCTCCAAGCAAGCATACCTACTCCCAATGAGCACCTGTAACCAAGTGATCCACATGTACTACCATGCCACAATTGTGAGTGCTCAAGAACCCTCAAATCATGTTATAAATCATGTGAAAATTCTTCCCAAGCATCCAAAATCTCACATTGTCAAGCTACACCTCCTAGGCACATGTATAGGCTTTCTAGAACAAGCACTCCTCACTAAATCCCAATGTGTCAACACAAACACATCCGAAACATCATGTTAGCACCATGAACAACATCATATGACCTTAATAAAACATTTAATTTTTCATTAATGTGGTTTTTCATAAATGTAAACACCTATTAGGACCATGCCAACAAACTAGAAACCTACAGATCTGTGGTCCCAACACCCACAAAAGTGCTCTCGATAGTTTGTATGCCAATACCATGTCTTGATGTCACTCCCGAAAATAATCGTACTAAGGTACTCCCAAAACTAGCACTTTTTGCACTACCATGGGTATATTTGTAGTCTTATGCACTTCTTAATTCAACACAAAATGATATCTACTGTATTTGTTTGTTTACCTCCACTAGACCGCCTTTCGTGAACTACCTATGGATCTAGAACACCATGCGCAAGGGCTAGGTGGCTAGGTGGGATCAGATGCATACCCACGGTCCTCATTTTTTCCTCTAATTCACTCTTATATGAATATGAAGGGGACTCTCTATTATTCTTTCCCAAAGTTGGGAGAACCTAATCTACGGCTTCTCGTCTTCCATGAGAGCTTCAAAACCTTCATAAGTCATCATTCTCCTCAAATATAGTGACTCAATGTCATTCACCCATGCTAACTTGCTCTCTCATGCTTTGTTATACTTAATTCATCTCTCCTCTCTCTGCCTATCATCTACCTGATCCTTCACCATCCTTGGTGGTGGCTTAGCTTGTCATAGGGAATCTCTCCAATTCTAGTTCTATAATCAAGATCTTAATTTATAAAGTCAACGCAAGCAAGTATGATCCTCTGGCTCGTGCAAGAATTGGAACTCAACTTCCTTAGGGAAATAATAGGTGGTAATTACTCAATACTCCAGCCCACCAGCGATCCATAGCTCTAGTCCACTCCATATCTATAGAAAAAATATTCTAATAATATTCTTATGTCAAAATCTTTGACCTAGGACCCCCAGTTTGTTAGATGCATACGCCAACCACCAAGACAATTCTATTGGAAAAAATATAGAACGTTTCATAAAACTCATGATAGCTATTATCTACCACCCACTTCCATGCATTGAAATCAGGTCCAATATTATACCTCTGCGCAAACTTATCTTGTTCATCTTCCACCCAACTTTCAATTCTCTAGAGATAATTGATACATCATCTACAAGTAGCATCTTGACAAACAAAGTGAAAAGAGGTCCCGATAGTGGAACCAAAATGTAGTCTTATTTATTTGAACACTAATTCTATATGCACTAGTACCTCATTTAGAAGGATCTAAATGCTCACCCGAAGCGCACACACCTACTAGATTGCTCCTTTTTGTTTGTTTTTCAATATGTTAGCATGCATATTCATTCTAACAATAGTCCAAATAATCATTCAAATATAAATCATTACATACATCTCATCATGGAAACACATATAATAAGGAACCATAACATATCAAATAATAACCAATATCAATTATACCATGAGATATCCATATCCATACTTATCAAGGATCATAATCTAACCTCCATAATCCATTATATTAATAACATTACATAATTGAAGTTGAATACATAGTAATCAATATACCAAGGCGTTAGACAATATGCGCAAGTATCAAACCCTAGACCTAGACAACATAATTCATCTAACAATTCATGCTCTCTAATATGCACACTACATCAATGGAATAAAATATATATAGGGGTGGGGACTTTCCCTTCATCACCCATGCACTCTCCTAATAATATGTGTGCCAAATAATAGATTACATTCATGCTTTTACATATCAACTAATAATAGATCGTCTTATAAATAAATATGCTTTGATCCTAATAATATCCTCCATTTTTTGTTCAATCTTCATGTTCATTCTCCAAAAGTATCCTTTACTTGTCTACTAAGTCATCATGCTTTATCTCCTTGCTCGGTTGGCACTCCATCCTGATTTTCTATTTTTAGCCCGCAATCTACAAAATCGGCTAAGTTCTAGATTCTTCTTTCTTGGCGCAAACCTCCCGTGTGTTGTTTCAAACTTTCCATGCACAAATATATGTGCCTCTCTTGCATTCTCTAATCCTCCGCACTCTCTCCATACTTAGTCATTTTGTTTTCTCAACACCACTTTTGGCCTTAAGGGCTAAAAGCTAGTCATGTAGGTTTGAGTTGAGATGAGATGATTTACATGTTTTAGCAACATTTTATGGTCATGAATAGATTATAGACACATGACATGATATGTTGAATCCTTTGGTTTGATCTGGAAAAATTAATTTCTTGTTTAAGCCCTAATGGCCTAATTGGTCCTTTTAGGATTCTCAAAAAGGTGTGTTGAATCGGGTATACAAGAGTGAATGTATCCATGTGACCTATGTATGTGATGGATTAAATAGGTGTGTGAGGTCCCTAATGAAGTGTTCTAAGTGGTTTCAGTTATTATAAGAAGGATTTGAAGGTAATTGAGCATGTTTCTCTCAATACTGGTTCTTGAGTCCATTTTGGCAATTTTGACATGTTTCGAGAGAATAATATGGTTGTAGGCCTTGTGCTATGTATTTATGAATGGAAAAGTTATTTCAGAAATTAAACTCAGATACCTTTCTAATGGTATGCTTCTTGATCCTTTATGATTAGTTTTTCTATGTGAACTCATTCATTTTTCAAGACTGATTTCTGGTGCTTAAAGACCTAGTTGAGTATGCTTGCTTCTTGGTGTGCTTCATGGTGGAGGTAGTTGATGTAGAAGATACTTGAGTAGGTTGGTAATGCTTAGAGGGTTTTCCTGACTTGTGTGGAGATTCTTGAGCCTTGAAAAAACTAGAGTGTGCCCTTGAAGATCATAGTCCATTTATTGGAGGTGTGGGCTTATGTTTTGACATATTAAAATGTATGTGTTAGTCCTTGATGGTGTAACCCTTTCGACTTATTTAGGTATCTTAGAGTAATTTATATGGTGTTTTAGATGTATTTTCTTGTTGGTATGACCGAATTATATTGTCATGTCTCGACATAGAGGTATTATGAGCTAGTGCCATGTATATAATTGAGTTATATTTACTCATTATGACTAGTGGAAAAGATGAGGATATGAGCGAGCTATATGAGGTGAACGTAGAGTATAGAGGGGTTAAGGGAAGAGATGAGAAGAGTGATGAATAATTGAGAAGAGTTGAGAAACCATATATTTAAGGTCATGTGACCTAATCTGCAAAAGAAGGACCATATTTGAGCGAGTAAGGAGAGATCTTGTTTGAGAGGGTTTGAGAGAGAGAGGAGCAACATGTATTTAGTGATCATCCATTTTATGTGGCTTACTTGGTGTTTGGTCATCTTGGGGGGTTATATCATCCTTGTAGGATTGGTTTCCTACTAAACAACGGGTTGGTTCTTATGGGGTTGGTGCATCACTAAAGACATCTTGTGTGATGTGTAATATTCATGAAATTCCTTTGTTATGAGTAATATTAGCAGAGGTTTCAATGTATTTTCTTCCCCGAGGGTTTCCCACATTATATGTTGTGTACTTGTTCTCTCTCTTATCTCTTGATATTTTGAATGGTTAATACACACATAATAAGCTCATAATAATGATGTATGTGTTAGTGCAAAATCACAGCACCCCTGGATGCAGATCAAGTTTCTAGGTTGATCACTTGGCATCCAGTGTGATTGCATAACATTGAATCCTTTCTCCAAGTGTGGGACTTGAAAAAATGAGAAAGGATTCTCCAGAGAAGGCTGGTTCCTATTCCTCTGTTCAGATGCACACGAAATATGCAGAGGGTTTTCTCAAAACCTAATCTAATCTGCCAAGGAGACAAGGTAAGAAGATGCATAAAATAAATCTAAGCTAATAGAGGTGATGCACCGAGGAATGAAGAACACCTATTTTTCCAGTAAACACAGACCATTTGAATGTGATATAAGATCATGCACAGATGACAAAACCTGCAGTGAAAGACCAGGAGGATGCAAAAAATGAACACAGAGAGGGCTGAGAATCATCCACAGACATGCATTACTTGCTCCAAAGATTGATACAATACACTACAGAATGCCATGAGGCAGAATAGTATTACAGTTCAAATGAGAGGTTCGAATTCCACAAATTTGCCTGAGGAGAAGAAGGGAGAGGCAAAACAGAAAAATGTTCGACCCCGAAAAGAAGCTCCTCCTTACAATATATAGAAAGAAAGAGAGAGGAAAGAGAGAAAGGGAAGCCAAATCTACCCCAACCACCTCCGGTTGCATTCAATTCATCACATCATGGCGAAGTGGTGGATCTGGCAAAATGCGGCTGCCTAATGAAGCGGCGAACCTGCCTGCTTTGCATTAAAGTTGTTTGTTGAAGCATTACTTCTGCTTGTTATTTCGTGCCAAAGGCGTTTCTTGATTTTCTCTCTCCAAACTGAACCAAAATGTAATATTGACCCTGGAATTGTGTAGAGAATCTCACAAGCTTTCCATTGATATAAAGAATGTGCCAATCCGAGCTCTGGATCGAAAGTTATGGTGATCTGAAGATTTAGGGCAAAAAACGGGCCAAAACGTGTTTTGAAAACTTTTCCCGCGCTTCGCCATCTGGACGACACGTGGCAGGCTCTGATTCACTGAGCAACTCTCTCTCCTCCACCTCTCGGTGGGCTGTCTTTTGAAATTTCCTTGTGGGCCCTAGCTGGGACACGTGGCGCTATTTCATTGGTTCGGGCCAGTGCTCGAGACTTCACCCTTTGACTTTTTGAATTTTTCTCTTGAGACACGTGTCATGATCTGGTTGGTCGACGGGTCTGCCGGCTCTTTCGTGCCCTTCGCATCTTTTTGTCCCGGATGTCCCAAACTATCTGGGACAAAAACTTCCGATCCACCCGAAATGGGCTTCCTTGTCCCTCATTCGGCCGATGACACGTGGCATGCATTGATTGGCTTTCGGCTCCTTCGGCGATCCGCGTTCCGCGCGTCCCTATGTCCCATTTTTCCTTGTGCTCCTTGTGCTGATTTCGGCCGAACCGGCCGGTTCGCGTCCTCGCGGCCCAGATGTCCCAAACTGTTTCCAGACTGTTTGTTCCCATTTCGCCGAACCAGCCGGTTCGGGTATCTTTGTTCCAGATGTCCCAAAGCAGTTAGTGCGAAAGTTCTTCTTTTCAGCCGATCCGGCCTTCCGCGTCTGCCGCGTACTTCTGTCCCAGATGTCCCTGTTGCTATTTGGGCCGCCTGGAGGCTTTTCGGCCGATCCACGCCTTGACGTCCCAAATGTCCCAATTGCTCCTAGGACTAGGACTTAGCCGATTTTTACAATTTTTTCCTGGATCGGCCTACTTGCCTTCTACAACTTTTTTCCGCATTTTCTCAGAGCTTGCTCTTTTCAGCCTGGACAGGAGAGTTAGAAAATAATCTGAGAGAACCTCAGAAACATGATGTTTGCTCTGAATCAATCAATGTGCCTGGGACGGATATTCTGATGCATGTTATCAAAATTACCCTGGGGGGTGAATTTTGGATAACAATTTGGTGACTCAGCGGGGTCATCTGCCTGCTAGATGAAAAGACCAGTGGCCTTTTAATGATCTATTGGGCATGGAGTTATAGCATTGACCTGAAACGAGCCTGATACTGCAACTTCTTCTCCAACAACACTCTGAACTGTAGAAAACAACCTGAGAGCAGCAAAACCTGTGCCGAAGCACTTAGGAAAACTGAAACCTAACTACAACAGGACAATGTGCACAAGCACTTGGAGGAATGAAAATCTAATTAATATTTACAAGGTAGTGAACTTCCCTCTAGAGGCAACGCTTGAGATAGATTCCATTGACTGGAATCTGCAGTTCTTCACCATCCAATGAGGCCAATTGGAAAGCATTGCTGCTCTTGCGCTTCGTGACCATGTATGGGCCACTCCAAATGGCATCAAATTTGAAATGCCTTCCTGGTTTTGCCCGATCTGCATCCCATTTCAACACTAGATCTCCAACTTGAAAAGATCTATCCTTGGCCTTTCTGTCAAAGGTCTTCTTGATCAAAGCTTGATCCTTTTCCATTGCTTGGGATGCCTGATTTCTGATCTCTTGCAGCTCCATCAGCTCTGCATATCTCACCTCCATAGGCTCAAATTCAAGCAACTCCAGCTGCTTCATGAGTTCCAATGTTGGCAACTCCAGTGACATGGGCAAGATTGCCTCTCTTCCATAGACAAGCTTAAATGGAGAATTACCTATGGATCTTTTGGGAGTGATCCTATCAGCCCATAAGGCTGATTTCAGTTTGGTATGCCAAGCCCTCTGATTCTCATCAAGAGTCCTCCTAATGATCCTCAGCAAGTTCTTGTTTGTAGACTCGGCCTGGCCATTACCTTGAGGGTAATAGTTTGATGAAGTGCTCAGGTAAATCCCGTTCTTGACAGCCCATTCAGTCACCTTAGATCCAATGAATGCCAATGCATTATCAGAGATTATTGTAGCAGTATGCACACAAATCTGGTAGTTATCCCTCGTAAAAGTCCAAGATGCTTAGACTCATTCGCCTCTTTGAGTGCTACTGCTTCTCCATCCGGTGAAGTAGTCCGTGGTCATGTCAAAATCCATTTGTGCCCTTGGCTCGGGTGGGATTGATGGCTCCAATGAAGTCTAAACCCCATTGCATGAATGGCTGGTCAACTGAGATTGGATGTAATGGAAGGGCAGCGAGTCTCTCTTTTCCTGTGAAGAATGCACAATTCTTACATCTCTTGATCCATGCATAGCAATCACTAAATATTTTAGGCCAATAATAACCAGCCTTCATGATTTTTAGAGCTATCACTCTTGGTGCAAAATGGCCACCAGCTGGTCCATCATGAAACTCTTTTAATACCCTTTGGATCTGACTTGTGTTAATGCATCTCAGCAGCACTCCATTCACATCCTTCTTGAACAAAACTCCATCAATGATGGTATATGGAACAGCCTGCAACCTGAAGTATCTTCTCTTTGCTTTGCTCATTTCTGGAGGGCACATGCCCGTCTGTAGGAAATGTATCATATTCTGAGTCCAACAGGGAGTGGACACATCATCATTTTCCTGTCTTTGATCATCTTGTAATAGCAGGACAGCGTCTTCTTCATCTTCTGGGTTGTCTGGTTGTTTGGAAGTGAGCTGCTCACACAAACCTTTGCCTCTTACCAGCTTGGTGATCTTGATCTCAATGTCATACTCCATGACACGGGTGATCCATCCTGCCCTTTTCTCATTCAAATCCTTGTTGAGGAGGAAGTCCTTAACCCCAGCATGTGAGACCAATAACTGGACCTTGTTGTTTGAGACTAAATGCTTGAATTTCTTCAAGCTTCTGATTACTGCAAGCACATGCTTTTCAATAAAAGAGTACCTCACTTCGCAGTCACCTAGGCTCTGGCTGAAGAAGGCAATCGGCTGTTCATCATTATCTTTGTTCTGCTGTACCAGAATGGCAGAAATAGTGTCATCACCTCCAAATGCATAGAGGATGAAATCCTTGGAAAAGTCTGGGTTGATGAGAGTGGGTGCCTGGGAGATGGCTTCTTTGATTGCTTCAAAACTCTCCTTGCCTTCTGCCGTCCATTTGAAAGCCATGCTTTTCTTTAACATTTTGGTGATGGGCTTGACAAGGGCTGCAAAATCTGGGACAAACCTCCAAACAAAGTTTATCCTTCCCAGGAAACTCTGAAGGGCTTTCTTGTGGCTTGGCAATGGTAGAGCTCTTATGGCTTCAACCCTCTCTGGATCAATTGCTAATCCTTCCTTGGAGACAATATGGCCAAGGAGCTTCCCTTCATGTGCAAGAAAGATGCACTTCTTAGGATTCAAAGACACTCCAAACTTTCTACACCTCTGAAACACTTGCCTGAGGTGAAAGAGATGGTCTGCAGCATTCTTTGAGAAGACAGTGATATCATCTAGGTATACCAGCACTATCTTGTTGATCAAGCCTTTGAATGCCATATCCATAGCTCGCTGGAATGTTGCTCGGCGTTCGACAGTCCAAATGGCATCTTCTTGTAAGCATATGTGCCCCATTTGGTTGTGAAGGCTGTCTTGAACTGGTCTTCCTCCTTTACCATAATTTGATTGAAGCCTGAGTAACCATCAAGTAGCGAAAACCTTTCTGAACCAGCTACGACTTGTAATATTTGCTCCATGGAAGGGAGTGGATAATGGTCCTTGAGAGAGGCTCTATTCAAATCTCTGAAGTCAACACATAGCCTGATCTCTCCACTCTTCTTTCTGACTGGAACTAAGTTGGCAACCCAACTAGAATGCTTGATTGGGAATATAATTGCTAACTCAATCAACTTGTCCAATTCTTTCCTCATGAGAGGCTCCATGTGTGGGTTGACTGTCTCTCTGTTTCACTTTGACGAGCTTAGTATTTGGATCCAATTCAATGGTATGCTGAGCTAAGTTGGGATTGAAACCTTTCAAGTCTTCATAGCTCCAAGCAAACACGTCAGGGAATTCTTGACATAGCTGTATGAACTCACACCTTTCTTGCTCAGTTGTCATCTTTCCAATTTGCAATGGCTTGTTCTCTTCTACCAAGATGGATACCGAATCTTCTCTCTTGACCTGAATGTTTGCTTTCTCCTTTCTAAACTGATCATTGGGGTTGAAAATGGACTCCAAAGTGATAAGTCCCTTGGGCAGCTTGTCAGTTCTCAGCTGTATCACTTGGTCACCATATTGTTGTTCCAACTTTTCTTGATTCTTAGCTGAGAACTCAGCTTCTTCTTGCAAGAAGTGGATGATTTGCTGGTCATTCTCAAATACCTGCCAACTGACATTGTTATCCGGCACTGAAGGCCTCACAATCACGTGGATGTTTGGTTGTACCTTGTCTTGTTGAATGTTTTCTACAATGTCAAAGGCTGCCCCTACTGCTGCAAGCCTGTCAGCAGCTTGATTCTTTTTCCTAGGGATGGCTTTGATGCCGAAACCCTCAAAATCTTCCATGAGGTCCCATACCCTATTCTTGTAGCACCTGAGTAGATCATTTTTGGCGGCATGTTGTCCCTTGACCTGATTTACAATCAGCTCACTGTCCCCAAAGACTTGCAAGTTCTTTATTTTTCTCTTGATTGCCCAATGCATCCCTTGCACCAAGGCTTCATATTCAGCAGTGTTATTGGAGCATGCAAATTGAAATCTAAAAGCTGAATAATACTTTACTCCTTGAGGTGAAATAAGCATGGCTCCACCTCCTGCACCTTGTCTACTCCTCGATCCATCAAAAAACAGCTGCCATACCTCATTGTCATCCTTGTGGTTTGGCTTGGTGATGCTAGGAATAGGTTGACTTTCTTCGTGTATACAATAGACTCCTAGCTCAGATTCTTCTATTCCTTGATAAGGATCAAAAGCATGCACCTTGTTTGCCCATTCATCAAGAGTTAGATCTGGGATGTTTCCAACTTTAGTGTCAGTTTCATCCGTGTTTGGGTGATCTTCTTGATCAAATGCTGAGCAATTGGCATTAATCTGACTTGGAGTATAGGGCTCAATGTGGAAGTTTGCAATAGGTTCTGACCTAATTGTAGCCTTAGTTCCATACCTTGTTCTGAATAGCATGTGAGACCAATCAGCGGACAAATATCCCCCAATTTTGGCAGTGAAGTCCCTTGATAAACATAGGGCAAAGAGTGGTGGAAGGTCTATGACTGATATATCTTGTAAGACAACAACATTTGGACATGCATGCAAGGTAAGACTCAAACCTCTAATCACTCCAACTGTTGCTATTGCTGTCCCATCCAGCTGCACTACTCCCTTAGATGTTATTTCATACTAGAGCCCTAACTGATCAGCTATCTGTTTAGGCATTACTGAGCTACTTGCCCCGGAATCTATCATGTAATTATGCACTAGCTGATTTCCAATGATTAACGAAACATAAAAAGGGGGAGGCTTCAACGCATTTTACCTTGTTGTGCTCCATGATTTCCTTCAGGCTGGGCAGCATTTGTGAGTACCTTCTCTTGCATTTGGACCTGCTGATTCGAAGTTGGCCAATCCTTCATGGCAGCTTGCAGCAGATTTCTTTGGCCTGGGATGGATAGGGATTCCCACATAGATATATTGACGTTTGTCTTCTTCATCTGATCAATGATACTGAATGGTGATGAAGGATCTCTCTGCTGTCCTTTGGTTTGCACATTTATTCCTTGTATGTGGGCAGCAACAGCTGGCATTTGAGTTGGCCTAGGGGTTGTTCTTGGCTGCCCTTGTGCATTTGGAACGGGACTTTGCTTGCCAATCATTTGTGGAGCCATGGAAGGTTGTGGATTGGCTGGGGCTAATGGCTGCTCTTCACCCAAATTTCTCCTTTTTGACCTTGTGTTTGCTGCAACACCTTGAGAAACTGCCTGGTTCATGCCACAAAAATCCTCTGCTTGCCAATTTACCAATGTGGTGTCATTTGGGGCTGATTGTTGTTGGAATGTTTCTTGTTGTTGGTTGTTTTCTTGACTGTTCTCACCCTCCACACCAGTAGTTGTTACCATTAAAGCTTGAGTCAAAGCACCATTGAAGCACATGGATTGATTATGAGGCTCATTACATGGAAAACACCAATCATACTCCTGGGCAATGTTGTTTTGTGCTGGTACTAATGCCTTAGAGGCAGATATGGCATTTGGATTATAGGGCTGGAATGGTCTATTGGCAGGAGGCCTTGTTTGATTCATATTTGCAGCTGGATTGGGTGGCCTTTGAGGCTGATATGGCTGCCTATTAGGTTGAGCTTGAGGCTGATATGAAGGTCTAAAACCTTGAGCTTGCTGTCTTTTGAGAGTGACCAGCTCATTGCCTAGATTTTGCAATTGCTTCATGACCTCTTGAAGCTCATTTGGGGCACTTGGAGATGAAGTGGAGGCTTCATTTGAACTCTGATTTCTAGGAGTGGGAATAGGAGCTAAGACAGGTGCTTGACTAGCACTTGGGCTCTCTAAACTTGGATATAATGGCATTGGAGGCCTAGGAGCTAGCTTGCCAGCTTGAATCAGACAATTTTCAGCTCTAATGGCAATACTATAAGCAGCAGGGATAGTTGTGCCTCCCATAGATTGAACCAACATAGAAATATCAGAATTTAAAGCTTTAAGGTAATATAGAAAAGCACCTTCTGCTGTTGGCCTGACTGCTACTGGAATCCTATCCCAAGACCTTTGAAATCTGAAGTTGAAGTCAGTTAGCTGCTCATTGGAAGCTCTCTTGATGGTTGTCAGCTGCTCCAAAAGAGACAAGTTGTCTCCCTTCTCTCCAAATTGATCATGAAGTGCAATACACAGCTGATTCTAGTTTGTGATAGAGCCAGCTTCAAGGCTCCTAAACCATTGCAATGCTTTCCCCTTGAATGAAGACGCCAGCATTTTGACAGCTACATCCATTTCATTTATCTCATGGATTGCACAGATGTTAGCAATGTCTTTGACATGATCACCAGGAGTGGTATGATTTTCTCCAGTGAAAAATGGAATGTTCTTCAATGCTGCAATTGGAACTGGATTCTGTGCATTGAGGGCAAGTGGGCTGCTGCCAGTGAAATTGACAAAGGGATTTAGTGGTTGCGCCATTCTGATTGGTCGAAGAACTCTTGAATACTGAATGAAAGGCCGATCAGGTGGAGGAGTTGAGAGAGTTCTATTTGGTGGAGATGGAGACCTTTGAATCCTTCTTCCTCTTTGCCTTCTTCTTGGAGATAATTGCAGGTATTCAAACAGCACTTCTTCTTCTCCAACTCTTGACCTTGTGATTCTTCTCATAAGCTTTTAGGCCTGTACTGCTGAAACCAGTTGATATTTCTCTTGGAGTCGCCAGATATGCGAATAATAGCTCTTTTCAAGCAAGAAAATTGCAGCAGATGCACATCAACTTTGCTGCAATAAAATTGAGACCTCTAGTCCCACCGGGCATGCCAAAACTGTTAGTGCAAAATCACAGCACCCCTGGATGCAGATCAAGTTTCTAGGTTGATCACTTGGCATCTAGTGTGATTGCATAACATTGAATCCTTTCTCCAAGTGTGGGACTTGAAAAATGAGAAAGGATTCTCCAGAGAAGGCTAGTTCCTATTCCTCTGTTCGAGATGCACACGAAATATGCAGAGGTTTTTCAAAACCTAATATAATCTGCCAAGGAGACAAGGTAAGAAGATGCATAAAATAAATCTAAGCTAATAAAGGTGATGCACCGAGGAATGAAGAACACCTATTTTGCCAAGAAACACGAGACCATTTGAATGTGATATAAGATCATGCACGAGATGACAAAACCTGCAGGTGAAAGATCGTGAGGATGCAAAAAGAACACAGAGAGGGCTGAGAATCATCCACAGACATGCATTACTTGCTCCAAAGATTGATACAATACACTACAGAATGCCATGAGGTAGAATAGTATTACAGTTCAAATGAGAGGTTCGAATTCCACAAATTCGCCTGAGGAGAAGAAGGGAGAGGCAAAATAGAAAAAATGTTCGACCTTGAAAAGAAGCTCCTCTTTACAATATATAGAAAGAAAGAGAGAGGAAAGAGAGAAAGGAAAGCCAAATCTACCCCAACCACCTCTAGGTTGCATTCAATTCATCACATCATGGCAGAAGTGGCGGATCCTGGCAAAACGGCGGGCTGCCTAACAGAAGCGGCGAACTGTCTGCTGCATTAAAGTTGTTTGTTGAAGCATTACTTCTGCTTGTTATTTCGCGCCAGAGGTGTTTCTTGATTTTCTCTCTCCAAACTGAACCAAAATGTAAGATTGACCCTGGAATCGTGTAGAGAATCTCACAAGCTTTCCATTGATATAAAGAATGTGCCAATCCGAGCTCTGGATCGAAAGTTATGGCGATCTGAAGATTTAGGGCAAAAACGGGCCAAAACGTGTTTTGAAAACTTTTCCCGCGCTTCGCCATCTGGACGACACGTGGCAGGCTCTGATTCGCTGAGCAACTCTCTCTCCTCCACCTCTCGGCGGGCTGTCTTTTGAAATTTCCTTGTGGGCCCTAGCTGGGACACGTGGCGCTATTTCATTGGTTCGGGCCAGTGCTCGAGACTTCACCCTTTGACTTTTTGACTTTTTCTCTTGAGACACGTGTCATGATTTGGTTGGTCGACGGGTCTGCCGGCTCTTTCGCGCCCTTCGCGTCTTTTTGTCCCGGATGTCCCAAACTGTCTGGGACAAAAACTTCCGATCCGCCCGAAATGGGCTTCCTTGTCCCTCATTCGGCCGATGACACGTGGCATGCATTGATTGGCTTTCGGCTCCTTCGGCGATCCGCGTTCCGCGCGTCCCTATGTCCCATTTTTCCTTGTGCTCCTTGTGCTGATTTCGCCGAACCGCCAGCCATTTGCGTCCTTATGGCCCCATATGTCCCAAATTGTTTCCTGACTGTTTGTTCCCATTTCTACCGAACCCATTTCGCCGGTTTGGGTATCTTTGTTCCAGATGTCCCAAAGCAGTTAGTGTGAAAGTTCTTCTTTTCGACCGATCCGGGCCTTCCGCGTCTGCCGCGTGTTCCCCGAGATGTCCCTGTTGCTATTTGGGCCGCCTGGAGGCTTTTCGGCCGATCCGCGCCTTGACGTCCCAAATGTCCCAATTGCTCCTAGGACTAGGACTTAGCCGATTTTTACAATTTTTCCTGGATCAGCCTACTTGCCTTCTGCAACTTTTTTCCGCATTTTCTCAGAGCTTGCTCTTTTCAGCCTGGACAGGAGAGTTAGAAAATAATCTGAGAGAACCTCAGAAACATGATGTTTGCTCTGAATCAATTAATGTGCCTGGGACGGATATTCTAATGCATGTTATCAAAATTACCCTGGGGGGTGAATTTTGGATAACAATATGATTTAATGAATGCAATGAATGATGTATGCAAGCTAAGGTAGATGAAGAAAAAGTTTTGAAATATTTCCCTCTCGGTCTGTGTTTAACAAATCTACAACATCTCAAGAGATTGAATTTTTTTATTTAATGAAAAAACATTCAAGATTGATGTTGAGAGTTGCCATGAAGCCCCTCTAGTATACCAATATCGGACACTTAACTCAGCAAGTGTTATTTTACTTGTAAACTCCATATTATCTAACCATGTACCTCTTTAGTGAGATGCAATATTGCTTCCCTTCAAAAAAGCAACTAGAGATATTATTGAGATTGAGTTTGAGCATGAAATACAAGATAATGAAATTAATTTTTACATTATTGATGGGCAACACACTATTACAACCCTAAAATTATCTTGGGCAATCCTGATTTTGAATATGTTCATTTTAGAATAAAGAAAAGGTCAGCTTGTATTCTATCTTCAAAAGAAACAATAGAGAAAATAATCAATATTTGCAAATAGTAGAATATGGCCAATAAAACATGGGTTCACACAATATTTATTGACAGTTTGTACAAATCTAGGTCAAGGTGGATCCTAGAAAAGAGACCACAACATGTTGGTTCTAGCTATGAAAAGTCAAAAATTGGAAGGTATTTATATTTTGTACTTCATTTTATTGCACATAGAAATGAACTAAATATAAGTTTAGATCTTCTTGTATTATAACAAGTAATAAACATTATTTTTATTCACATGCGAAATTTGAGAGGAAATGTCTATTTATTTTTTAGATGAAAAAGATGGAAAGATTGAGCAATGAGCTTCCATTCCTTCCTCTTCCAGATCATATTTGGGACGAACAAGTGTTATTTTTTATTTATATGCTAATGGTGGATTGCTTTATGTTGTCAAAAAAATCTACTGACCATGACTTCAAGGTAAATTCATTAGACAACCTTACAATAGGAATTTTTCAGGGGCACAAAAGCTATGACAATCAAATAATTAAATTTGCTTACAAATAAATGTATCAATGGTGAAGTTTAGTTCAAAATAGAACCTAGTGTGAATGCAATAGCTTTAGAGGAATATTGCAAATGGTAAAGGAGAATAGATCCACAAGAATAAAGGTTATATCATATATGAAAACTAGAGTTCTAGAAATTTTTTTATTATGGGATGTAGTGTAACAAATGTGATTGAGAAATTTGAAATGCATGATACTCATTTTTCTCAACTCTATCAAGATTTTGGAGTTGACAAAAAATAAAATGAAATCTACTCAATCAAAGGAAGGGATTCAAGGAGATGTGACAAATTATTCAAATAATGTTATTGATCTTGTTGGAAAAATAATTTTTGTGAAGGATAATTTTGGAATTTCACCAACACTCTAGGACTAGGTCACTCTTTTTGAATGGGGTAGCTCCATTTATTGAAAAAAAGGAAACATATACACACTACTCTGATTGTAGGAGTGGACTTACATAATGGGGATCACACAAGAATACTTCCCTATAATGTGGAAAAGTGTTTGTGTGGAATACAAGGGAGGAATTGTGAGGGAGCAAGCTGAGGAGAGAAAGAATGATAAGGGATATATATTGAAAATAACACATGTAAATTTTTCCAAAATAAAATCAAGAGTAGTTCCATACATTCAATGAGAAGAATCCATGAGAATAAAAAAGGAACAAAACACACAAATCACAAAGTGTTAATGCATAACATTTAACAAGTACATTTCTCATGGATTATAGGTGAGATGGAGAGGAAACATAAGAAAAGGAAATAGAGGAAATTTGATAATTTGTTTATAGAAATATTACGGGAGCTATTAAAAAATATTAACCATCCTTTTACAATGAGGAGATCATATCCTTTTATAGCTTTGCAATACAACTCTTCGTATACCCCCATCATGCCTCTTCATGTCCTTATTCAACTTGTGACTCTTCATTTTCCTAGGAATTGAGAAAATAAGTACCATTTTTATACATGAAAAGGTACTTTTACATTTCACCATTAGAGTAAATTAAGTAAATAAGACAAATTACAATGTTTTCTTACAATGAAGGATTACAAAGGGGAGAGAGAAGAGGAGAAAGAATGAGAGAGAAGAAGAAAGAATAAATGTTCCAAAGCATGGATGAAGATTCCTCTGCCCTCGATGAAAATCTGCTTTGAGAAAGTTGAAGATGAAATTTTTCCATGATTACTTTCCACTTTAATATAGTGACGAATACTTTTGATGAAGACCTTTTTCCCTTTTTGTAACTTGAAATGATGCACTTATGCACATTGCCTGGATACACCGAGAAGAGGAGTGATAAACAACAGAATTATACCACTTTGAAAAACATTAGAATATGAATCCCCTCAATGAGAAAATATTTTTATCCTTGAGAAACTATCACATCTTCATGATCAATCATTCATGTGGGAGAAATTGGTACAATTTTTCTCATACAAACACGATCATAATTTTTTTACTATAGGAGCATTGATGATGACTGGGATATAAGACCAAATAATTCTGAGTATAGAGTAAGAAAATGAGAATGAAAAAATAATCAATTTCATCCACCAATTTATTATGCATTCCCTGTGAAATGAATTGAAATGGCCTTTAGGAAAAAGTTGGCATTTTCCTGTTTTGGCACTTTTTGCTTACCACATCAAAGAATGCGGGAATTGACTTGAAAATAGAGATAAAATATCCTATGAGTGTTGATACCTTTGTACAATGTGTGAAGGATTGAAATATGACCAATTTTATCTCATTTCACCCATTTACTATTTTTATAATATCCATCATTATTGCCCTATTTTGGCCAATTTTTCCAATTTTGTCAATCTTGCCAATTTTCGAGTGTCTCGATCATGGGGAAATGAAATGAGGAGTATGAATGCAAATTTTTCTTAGACCTAATATTTTTAGTATGTTTACCCATGAAGGAATACCCAAAATATAAATTGGTACTCCCGGCGTTGGATTCGAATGAAACCACTTGCAGAAGTTTTTGTTTTTCATTATATGCCTTTACTCCAATTTTCAAGGGATTTCAATCACCATGATTGTGTAGATCTGACAAATGAGTATTTTTGACTGAAATTTTCATGAATATATAGAATATGGAATGGGATATCAATGATGGCATAAAAACTCTTCTTAAATTTATTTTTCTAAGAAATTTTTAGTTCAAATCTCATGTCAATTAGTAGGGCTTTGTGACATATGAGAAAAAGGTGATTCTAGGCATGGGGTTTCATGGTGTGATCTGAGTATGGACATGTTACAAAAGAAATGGAGGGAGGAGATACTTTAATAAAATCTCCAAAAGTGCATAATGATTATTCAAATATTGAAATTGGAACCATGGTTAAGTTAAACCCACCTTTAACCCACTTGCACACCCTTCTCCTTAACCCGGTTGAGGGAGAGTGGAAATTTACTTGAATGGGTCTGGGAGCCTCCATTGTACCTTACCAAATTTAGCATGAGGTCAAATGGTGAAAAAATCCAACAAGGATGGAAAAAAATTTCATGGGTAAGTTTAACATGAGGAGGGGGCGAGGTTGGTTCAATGGAGTGAGTGGAAAAAAACTCCCTAGAATGCAAGTTATGAGTTTGAGTGATGAAAGGAGGTGTGCAAGAAAGGGGTCAAACTTTTTTTGCACCATGTAAAAATGTTAAATCATGATTCTCAAGTGCACCAATGGTTCATATCATCATGGAGGGGGAATAAATTTGAGTTATGCATACCTAACCAAGTAAGTTGTTGCTTCAAGTGATGAATATTCTTCCTCCTTGGGATCACACTTTTTGCACCCATTCCACTTTTGCACTAGGTGAAAAAGTGTAACAAACCTCCCGAGCATGCGTGATGATGGGGCCATTTCAAGATGTGAGTGTATAACACTCACCTAACCACCGCTTTAATATAAATTGAAATAAATCTAATTATAGAGTAACTACTGTAGAGTATGATATACAAATGATAATGTATAGTAAAGACATAAGCAAACAAGCATGTACAAATATGAAACCCTAGGAAAGAGAGGTAGATAGAAATCTCATCTTATTTCGAGCATTTTGGAAGTAACTGGGTAGGTGAATAGCTGAAACAGATTGAGGAGAATGTTGTCACTATAAACCGGAGGTTCTCGAGACACGAAACTATGTAGGACGGAAGCACCCACGGGAGGATAGGAACATTTGAGCTATAATAATTGGATCATGGTGATAGTTTCTACCCGACGTTCAGGTTGTGATTATTACTATACATGAGGAGATTCATTATTGGTCCCTTTTTGTAACTATGATTTTGCTCCTTAATCACCAAATTCACATGTAACCTCCAAACCTAGTTGTCTACCTACACATATCCAAAAACCACATCAAATATTATACAAAATATGAATAATGTGGAATCAAACTAACCCTAGTGGTCACTCGAAGAGTGAACTTAGTAACAAACGTTACACTACATTTCAGACTCCATGTAGTTCTTTGTGTAAATGTGTGTAATGATGCCCTAAGATTCCCTTGTGCAAGTTACACAATGATAGTGGGATATATATAGAATGTAGAAAATGTATAGAATGTGTGGGATGGAATAAAATAGACTTCCCCTCATATGTTGTGTATGCAATAGAATGCAACCCTTGTCCCTTGAATGAGTGTTAAAGATGGATGCTTTGAAGTGCTTTTATTCCTTTGGATGCAAGCTTAGGTGATAATATATAATGCTAGTGCTTGGTACCTTATTTGAGATCTATAACTATGTATATATATGATTCCTTTGTTTGAATTTCAGTAATCGACAACTGAAAGGCCGACCTAAAATTATAAAAGATGCCCAAGAAGTAAAAGATACCCAAAAGAGTGAGAAAAGGGGAGAAAGGGTTAGGATTGCCTAGGAGGGACAAGAGCATCTCGACGCAAGTGTCCTAACTGGGTGCTAGTGTCTGAGGATATAAAAGATAAATCAGTAAAATGGATAGGGTTATAACATGGGTAAGGTCAATACAAGTATAAAAATAAAGAAAATGTATCGAAAGACATTATCAATTACTGGTTTTCTTTCTTAGGAATCATATATATATTAGCATGCTATATGACCTAGAAATGTACCCAAGTGCATATATTTTGTGTTTACATTTGTCCTCCATGTTATGTTGTTGATTGAATACTCGATAGCATAAAGTAGATAGAATATGCATACCTTATGATCATGTAGAGAAGATTGTAGCCAATGGCGTGATGAGTGGACAAGTGAAGTGTGAGGTGATCGTAATGTGAAGCATGGAGACTAGGAAAGGGAAGTGGACCCTAGGGGTGAAGGTATCCGTAGTAGTGTGTTGTGTTTATTGATGTGAGCTAATCCTTGTTCCTTATTAAGGATAGATCTGCAAAAGAAGAGTGAAATAGTAGTCAAAGTTCTGTTTATGAGAAATCAAAGTAACATATGTATAAGTAAGTAAAAGTGTGATAATATGTAAAAAGAAAGTGTGCACCTAATGTATAAGAGCGTAAGAGATATAGAATTGTCATGATTTTCTTAGTGTTTCTGAATATTTTTCCGAATGGTGAGGTTTTTGGGTGATCTCACATTAAAAGTGAGTTTTTGGCCAATCTCACATTAAGAGAAGAGTATTGGGGAGAGAGGTCTAATGTTTCTCTTCTTCCATGTTGTTTCTAGAATAAGCACCATTGTTAATGGTATGTCCCAATTTGTTCCAATTTCTCTGATTATTCCTCATTGTTTTGATTGTAACCGAAATGTGCTAATAAATTGAATTATGTAATCGGAGGAAATTTCTTATTATCTTAGAACTGCTTCTAAAAATTGTTGGAGATTGTGTTTATATAAGAAATTGACTATTTTTTCCCATAGGACAAATGTGCTCAAGGGGGACACAATAGCTTACCACTATTTTCTAGGTTTGGGAACTAGTGTCTTCTTTATGGTTTGTACCCTAGTTTGATTTTGGGTTAGTCTGTAACTATTTTCCTATGTTGTGCTATCCTATAGCTTTGAGTTGTTGTAGGGGTGACTTGTTCACCCAATAGATGATCCCCATTTAGGGTGTATGCAACGATTGTAAGAGAATGTGGTATAAAGTATAGGACCTGATATTGATATGCATATTTGAAGTGGATACCTATAGGGGGTATGGGATGTGCATGGTAGAAACCAAGGAACATGCAAACAAATTAGGCTAGTAACAAGAGTTAGTAAAAATATCTAGCATACAAGAGAAGACAAAGTGTAACAAGAAGCTAGAAAGACAAGATGGACCATGAAAAGTGGGTTTCAAACATGGGACGTCACTCACAATGTCACAAGAAAATTAGGTCCAAAGCGGCCAAAAGCATATAATGACTAAGCAAGACATAGGGTGTAGCCTACAAAAAGAGAAAACAATAGGAAACAAGAAGTGAAAAATATCCATGGTTATATGTAATCTTGTAAGGAAAATGCTACACATAAATCTCTTGTTATCATGTTAGAAATATAAATAGTATGTAAAAGTGTGTATAGATTGACGAAAATTATAGTGAGAAAGACTAGAAACAGTAAGTGCTAATAAAATAGAACTCGTGATAGTAGAAAAGATAGATGCCCCCGTGAGCCTTGGTGAGACTGTTTAAAGAGCAAAGGTTTAACATCATGCATCATGTATAAATATGTGTAAGTTCCCGTATTCACTTAAAGATACCAAGTGAACACACATATGTATATAGAAAAAGATAATGATATACTAAGAATCCAAATAACATAGTAAGAAAAGTGCAACAAGTAAGTAGTATAGGCTAACAATAGTAAGTGCAACCAAAATATGAAAAATTGGTGAAAGTGGAATGTTGTGCTACAATGTGTAAGATATGAAGATGAGGAGGGGTCATGTTGGCCCCCTAAATATGTGCATGAGATGAGGTTCATTTATAAATGCTCCCTCAACAATCAAGAATGAACCATATAACAAGAGTGTGTCATCGGGAAATGAGTATGTTGTGTGAGATTAGATGTTATAAAAGATGTATCATGAAGCACATATTGTAAATAATAGATGATGTGAGGTTCATTGATGAAGTATGCCATTAATAGTTAAGTTTGAACTGTAGCAATAGAGTGTGCCATCGGGTAATGATGGTATAATGTACCGTAGATGTGTGAGTGTGTAGAATAATATGTATCATGAAGTATAGAGTGTAAAGTGTGGATTATGTGAGTTTCAAATTGGACCCTCAAAATTTGAATATGAACCTTAGAACTAGAGTGTGTCATCGGGAAATGAGTGTGTTATATGAAAATAGATTTTAGAAAGATATATCATGAAGCACCGAGCGTGAAGTGTGCATGATGTGGGGTTCATTAATGGAGTGTGCCCTGAATAGTCAAGTATGAATCGTAGCACTAGAGTGTGTCATCAAGTAATGACATGATTATGTACCAATGAAATGTGTGAATGTTTGAAAATATTAGGCATGAAGCATAGAGTGTGAAGTGTAATAGTAGATACTAGAGAAAACATATAGTAATCTAAGGGGAATAAAGTGTTATGCACCCAAGGTGTGTAAGGGGTGAAGAATCAAGTATAATCATCAAGGAGATCGTCGGTTTGGGTCATAAACAATAGGATTCAGATTGGAGACCGGTATGCAATGGTGTGAGGTTGATCATAGAGAGAGCCAGTGTGGCATAAATTATAAATTCCCATAGCGTATTCATCATCGGTAAAAGGAGGTTGTGGAAAATTGTGTGCATACCAATGACCGATAATTTTGATATAACAAAGGAAGTAATCATTACATATAGAGACACGTCCAAAGGTTAGATGAAATGTGATATCGTATCCTTAGGATCAATATTGCCCCCAATATAATCAAGAAAATATTTCCAAGTGTGAGTGGAGAGCAAGGAAAACTAATAAATGGAAGACATAGAGGCCATATGCGTAGTAATAAGGACATATCCATGATATAGATGAGGAAAATGAGGTGAGGGAGGATATCATCGAGTTTGAATCCTAACCGTACTAGCCTTTATGTGTAAAAACAATGTTAGAGCTAATAAGTTCGAATGGGATATGAGACCAATAAGATTCTTGTATAAAAAAGTGAATGTGAAGGGATCGAGATGTGGCGCAAAGTGTACTTGGGGAGATGAAGTAGGTGGTATGATATCCAATGTATGGATGGTCCCCTAGAAAGGTATCATGGTATTAGTGGAAGGAGGAGATTTATTGAATTGATATTCACTAGGGCCAATAGCAACAAAAATTTCTTGAAATTATGATTCAACTATTTGAAGGGGAGTAAAATTAAGGTTGCACAAATTGTCATTAGTGAGCTCCATGACATCAAATTCATCGTCGAATAATCAGTTTTGGCATTATCTTGTTGGATAACATTGTTCGGAGATTAGGAGTGGAGCTAGATGTAAGGTTGGGAGGAGTAATGATAGGTGGGGTAGTAGTAGGGTGCTAGAGGGAGATGTAGTGGGTGATATAAGGTCGGTGGTATACATAGGGATGGAAGGGAGGCTTATTGATGTAACAAGTAATGGGAGTACTAGATTGACACACATCATATGTATTGAAGTTATGTTATGGAATAGGATACATCGAGAGGTATGGGCATGATAGTGACTGGATCTATGCGACAAAACTTGAATGGGTCAAGGTCAGCATAAATGGTATGCTCATATCCATCATGTAAAAATTTAACACATCAATGAACTATAGAAGGAACAACATGCATGGCATGAATCCATGGTCTACCAATTGAATTGAAATGACACATCGATGACATAGAACAGAGTGGGAAGGATTTTAGGTCCAACTTGTAAAGGTAAGGTGATGGTGTTGATGCATGTGCGAGTAGTGGAATCATAGCCGCAAATGAGAGTAGAGGATTTAGTTATTAAAGTATCATAAATTTGAAATTACTTAAGTAGTGATAAAACACATAAATTTATAGTGGAACCATTTTCAATGAGTACATGCTTGATATAAATGGAACCGATAGTAGCGGTAATAAGCAAAGGCACATGAATATCTCTAGCAGAAGTAGGTGGGATAAATTCATCACTAAAGGTTATGGCATGTGGTAGGTTTTGAGAGATTGAATAAGATGGGTAAATGAAATAGGGAATTATAACTTTCAATATGTATGGAGCATAGGGTAGCCTCTAAGGTATGATGAAAATCTGGTGCACTTCATAAAAGATCATAAAGAGAGATTTTGGCTAGTGTATTTTTGAGTTTCTCAATGATGTCATATCCTTTAGAGGTGGTGGTAAGAATCAAGAGGTAAGAGGCAAGTGGGATAGAGAAAATTGGGTCTATAGGTGGCAAGATGCGACAAGTGGTGACTACATTGATAGTTGGATCAGGAATTGGAGTAATGAAATGAGGAGGAAGTTGAGTATGGACTTACATAAAATCAATACAAGTGGTGGAAACCATGTTAGAAACCTTGGTTGGAGCATGGGATGGATAGGAAGATTGATCCATGAATTTAGAAAAATGGGATAAAATTTGATGCATTCTCGAAGCTAGGGTTTAAGCAATGGGTTTCACCAAATGATTGAATATGAATTGAATTAAATCTAATTGCAGAGTAACTATTGTAGTTTATGATATACAAATGATAATGTACAATAAAGATGTAAGCAAACAAACATGTACAAATATGAAACCCTAAGCAAGATACCGACATGGTTGTAGGGTGTGTCAGTCAATAAAAGTATATAAAACAAATAAAATTTTCCAAAATGCATTATGAATTACTATTTTTATTGCTTAGGAATCATATATATTACCATGTTCTATGACCTAAAATGTACCAAAGTAAATAACTTCAAAATCATCATCTTAATTCCTTAGGTTCATGCTTATTTGAACCTCATGCACCTAATAAAAAATTTAAAATGTGAAAAAATGCATCTAAGGTGAGAAAGTATGACCCTGGACACTTATAGTAAGCATGCCTTCACCAACAAATTGCTAAAAATAGACCCAAGAGAGTGAGTCTTTACCCCCTGATCTTCCCTAAGAGTTTTATGTGAAAATTTTATATAATTTTGATTGGAAAATACCCAAGGAAACCAAAGTGTCACTATTTTTAGGAGCTAGTTCTTCTTGAAATTCAAAATTTACACCCATTTGTTATTCTACTCACAAGTGGTTCCCAAAAGGTCTAACTCGCCACCGAGAGAAAACTACATTTTGTCTAAATTATCACATGGGGAATATAAAGGGTTGAATTACATTAAATTTTAATTTTTAATCAGGTATAAATTGCTTTGAAACTCATGGAATACTAATTTGAATCTCCACCAGTATCAAGGATCTTCACTTGCACTCTCGGACAATAGCTCAAAATACGTATAGTAGAATCTCCCGAAAATTTCTAAAATGTGAAGTATACATTATCATATTTCTGATGAGTATTTTTAACTTCAAAAAATTACCCGAGTCTCTTGAACCATTTAGAACAATCTCACTAGCTTTTTGACTTCTTTCATTCCCTACAATGTGCTACAAGTAGCCCAGTGTTGCATAGTTTGTTCCTAAACCTATTTATCTTTGTGAAAATTCCCTAAAATACCTATGATGATAGTATATCCCAGTCACACACTTCTTGGAGTCATTATCTCTTCTTGATTCATCTCCAAAGGGTGTTCATTAGGTGCCCAAGTCCTGAAAATAGGCCTTTTTAGGCTTTCAGGAGAAGTTACTTCAAAGCGGATTAGAATGAACCCATGAATTGATTCTCACCAACTTGTCTACACATGAAAAACAAATTAAAATATAGTTAGCACATCCCTCTTCGCCATGATGGGGTTTACATAGTCATAGATTGGTTGGAGGACAGGTTTAGATTACCCGGTTCAAGATTTTTGAGTGTGGTCTTAGTTGTCATGGGATTTTTTTTTAATTTTCATGCAAGAAATTTAGCATGACAACGTATCTCCTTAAATTATATGTATCTTTTGTTAATATCAATTCATAACCAAGAGAACTATATACATGTGAATTTACTTTTCAATGTTCTTATCCTTTTTGCTAAGCATAACATTGGGAGGTTTAGAAAACCATTTGTCCCCACTCAGTGTAGAAGTGGTTATTGCTGATTTTTGTAATCTTGTGAGTAATATATCACAAAAGGATATAATAGAACTTCTCACATGCATCAGTTCAAGTACCATGAATTGTGTATACATCTTTATTTTACATGCAACACAAGCATATTTGTTTCATAATTTTGTAGGCATCTACATGAAAAAACTAAAAAAACAAATGCAACCATTTCAGAAGGGTGCTACAGGATTTTGAATGAAGATCTTGGGCTAAAAGGGTTATCATAATTTTTAGCATTTATGTTTTACATAGTTTAAATGAAAATCTTGATGAAGATATGACGGTAGAACTTGATTGGTCACATAATGAGCCCTTGGATATTGTCAAACCCAATGATATTGTGGTATTAATCATGCAAAACATATGTTCAAATGTGAGAGCTCAGTGCATTTTTTAGAGCACATGATTAATAGTTGCAGCATTGATTCAGCCCCCATTTTAATATTATATGGTGGTACAAATGCAATAAAGGCAACACAAAATGTTCGAGAGGACTTCCCTTATATCTATAGTGGAAAATCCAAAGTAGGAGCTCATGCTGAAACAATATTATAAATTTCTAACTATGCCTCTAGGTGATTAACCTTTATTAAGAATTTGTTATTCTAATTTTCATATTACACTGTTTTGTGTTATTTAAATTGAATCAAGTATCTATTCTTAACAATGTTTACTTTATATATAGTTTTACTATTCAAAATCATTTCCTTGATATAGTATGTTCATGTATATTATATTTTTGAGAATGATATGAATGGGAAGGTATCCATTCTTATACTATCATTTATATTCCATGGTCCCATCTCCCGACTAACTCCCGACTAAATCCTCGACCATCCTTACTTCCCAATCCAAACCATCCATACTTCCAGCTCCGAACCTTTATACTTCCTACTTCGAACATTAAAATGTTGAGCTCCGGATCACTTATACTTCTATCTTTGGATGACTCGCTTCTATTACCTCCAAACTTGTCAAAAAACTAATTGTGAATATTGTACATTTCATAATACAAGAATGAGCATATGTCCATTTTAAAATATTATCTGCAGGTCGGCATCTTTCCATTCTAAGAATATTTGGAATGTTAGTAGAATCTAAAAATTATATGTAAAGTATTAATGTAGCCTCAATTTTTCCCTTTAATATTGATTGTACTAGTATGAATGAACATATTCCCTTTCTAACTATTAAACTCATAAATGCACACATATAGGTAAGGGAATATACACATTACTTGAGAATATTTAAAATGGGTAGATGCCCATTCTATGTAAAGTAAAGGTGTAACATATATATGTTCTCTATATATTTCTAATGGGACTGGTTAGAATGGGCACATGTTTGTTCTCATATGGTAAATACGAAGGAGAAATAGAGGTTACATTGTTACTTTGCATATAAAGTGTAGATTCTGCCCATTCCAAAATTTCTCTGAAAGGAGAGATACCAATTATAAACAATTTTGAAGCTTCCTTTAATATGTATATGAGAATGGACACCTGTCCATTATTAACAATGTTTTATTTTCAATATGAGCTTATATATTTCATGGAAGATAATATTGAACTACTACAAACATATGTGAGTGGTTCTTCAACAAGTGTAAACAATGAAGAAAATCAATCTGAGGAAAATTTTATTCCTGAGGGTGACATTCACAATTCCAAACAATAAGATGTTCCACAACAAGACATGCAACTAACGGTGGTGAATACAAAATTTGCATTAAACCCTACACCACCGATTACGAAAATTGATCCACAAACATGTATCAACTTGTATTTTTATTTTTATAAAATTCAATACTTTTCAACGTTGGTTGGAATCAATTTGTTAAAATTTTATTAATTACAATTCTTACATTGTGCAAAATCTACACTCGATACAATATTCAATGGAAATATGTAAGAGTATAGGTAAAAATATATTCTTAGTGAAATACTCTTATTGTATTCTAAATAAATATAATGTAACTCTATATTATTTTTTCCAGTGCCTCGAATGAAACATTTGTTTGTTCTTGAATTAGACATATTTTTAGTTCAAAAGCAAAATTCTAAAAGGTAAAATAATTTCCAATTAAACAACGAGCACATTCAACCAAGAGGCTCCGTTGGTCAATTTCTATTAGTGCGTCTGCACAATTTCAAATAGCATTTTGGTCTACACTTGATACAAATGTCAATGTAGAAAAAATTGCTATAAAACTACTACATACATGTAAAGTGGAGGCTAATCCATTTTTGTTGGGGCTTGGAATATTGTGATAAAAAATAAAATATATTTATTAAAAATTTGGATATAATTTGGAGAGATCCAAATATTCATTACAATTGTGAAACAACTGTTGTAATCAATGTAAACAACAAAGGATCTTGTAGAGAATTTTGTGGTGTCTCCAAAGGTGACTTCAGATAGAGAATTTAAAAGTGGTAAATGGATTATGGAAATGTTGTTTACACAACTATCCTTAATAGGTGATACACATGATGTAAGATAATCCTTAAAGCAATGTATTCTGTCTCAGACAACAATTGAACAAATCAATATATAAAATTACATTTGTAATAATTGTAATGTTCCTTGACCATTTTCTATATGATTTGATTATTGTCTAATGCTTACAATGTTATTGATAGTTAGATGTTATCATTTATATTGGATTAAAGTTTTTATTTAAATACATACAATTTTGACATTCATCCCTAAAAATTATGAAAATGTTGCACGAGGAAATTACATATAAAATTGACTTTATAGTTAATTAAATAATGTAATTTAAATAGAAGTGTGCAAATTTTTCAGCAATAATATTTTCTTGTTAAAATTTTATTGTTAGAGTATAGTAAAAAAATCACAACTATGGCAAATAAATTTATATATAATAAATGTATACTATAAATTATTATTTGATTTTGAAAAATAATTGTTGTGTATTGGTTGATTTTTCAGATCTCAAACCACATGGAAGGAAGTTATTGGTTTTGGGGGTAGAAGGAATGCTATTTGGAGTTCTAGGGATTACTGAATTTATATCACCGAATAACTAACCAGATTTTACATATTCATGCTACTGATACTTATGTCAAACATTTAGTTCTACATTGTTAAGGATAACATGACAACATTTTGATATTGGATTGTGGTTTACATACATGCGCTTTGAATAGAAAAACGCGTCTTCAATCAAAAATTTGACAAGATATGAAATATAGGATTGATTTTTTGTTGGGGCATAATGCAATGTGAAAATAATTTTATTAGATCAAAGAAGGGGAACATTGTGTTGATTTACATAAAAAATATGCAAAAGGTTTTAGACAAGTACATTTAGATGTATGGAGTAAATAACATATTGTTCATAGGTGAAAAAAATGATTTGTTCATGACAAACAAGAAGCCCTTTTCTTCATATTGCCAACTAGCTGGACATTTTACAACAATGCATTCTGATAGAAAATATTTACACACTTATGCACATGGTTAAATCATGTGGGGCCACACAAAAATATGCGTCGTTATTTGGAAATATACAAAAAATAATTAGTGATCTTGATTGAGTTTACTCGATATAGTTGTAACAATGTTTAATAAATATAATTAAATTGTTTAAGTTTTATTATGCTCCGAGCTATGGATATCATGCCATAAAGGAAGCTCCGGACCATTCATACTTCTAATTCCAAACCATTTATACTTACAGTTTTGGACCATTATAATTTTATCTCTAGAAAACTTATACTTCCATCTCCACACCATTCATACTTCCAATTCCAGACAATTCACTTCCATTAGCTTTGAACATGTTGAACAACTAATTGTAAATATTGTACATTTTATAATAAGAGTATGAGCATATGTCCATTCTAAGAGTATTGTTTGTACTAGAATGGGCATCTTCCCATTTTAAGAATATTTGGAATGTAAGTAGAATATGAATAATATATGCAAAGTATTAATGTAACCTCTATTTTTCCTTTAATATATTAATTTTTTTGATGCATAAAAATTTCATAGATGTAGGACAACCTGTAAATAAATAACAATCAATAAATGATCTAATATACCAAGTAGTATTTACTATTTTTATTCAATCTAAAAAGCTACAACCCTAAAATTGAATTCCAAAAAGATGATATATAATTCCAAAAATATCTAATTTGGAATCCAATAATAGTATATTTGAATTCAATTATTTGATACAAATAAAACCAATGCAAAAATTTTTGTTTTTAATATGGACTAGAATATGTCCAAATTTAATGAAATTATGGTTTTATACTCAACTCAAGCTACAATCAACACTTTTAACCTTGAAAAACATGACTAAACCACCTCAAACACCATTTTGACACTTGAATTTTTCTTTAGCTAACATCCAATAGCTTTGTAATTGAGTTAGTCATCTCTAGAGACGTCTTATAGAGCGTCATATTCTAGCTACATAACATCGGAGTCTAGTTGCAAAGAATCGAGTCCTGGAAAAAGAGCACTAGATTCTAAAAAAAGAGCACTAGAGTCAAGCGAAAGAGTTTTGAATTTTACATATAGAGTGTCGAGTACACTTGAGGAGTGTCATAGTCCATTTGATGAGTGTTTAAGTGCATTAGAAGAGTGTCAAAGTGGATTTTGGCTCTTAACTAAGATGAAAAATCATGCTTTGAATCTAAATAAGGACCTTTGACACTATATTTTTATATAAATCAGACTCATTTGATCACATTTTCTTGTAGATCAACCGATATAACTATCCACTCAATAAAAGAGCTTCTAAATGTTTTTACCTTGGTAGTTCTCCCACAATACTTGTTTAACATTTATACTCAACTCGAGCTACAATCAACATTTTTAACCTCCAAAAATTATGAAAGAACCACCTCAAACACCATTTTGGAACTTAAATTTTTATCTATATTCCAATATCTTAATATTTAAGCTATTCATCTCTAGAGACTTCCTATATAGCGTTGAAATCTAGCTACAAAGTGTCAAAGTCTAGAAAAAGAGCATTGGAGTCTAACAAAAGAGAACCTTATCCTTTGTACAAAGTGCCAAAGTGAATTTGATGAGTTCTAGAATACATTTTAGGAGTTCTAGAGTGCATTAGGGGAGTGTTAGATTGCATAAAGGCTTCAAATGCAAATGGTGCATGATAGTTCACTATTGACAAAAACTAGTTCCTATGAGACAGTTTTATACTAAATTTGAATAATAAAATGGAGTACTTACCATAATCCAATCAATTCCAAACTTGTAATAATAATTTGGGGTACTATTAGATCATTCTACTGCTAGTGGCATCCTCTAGAAAGGCTTCAAATGCAAATGATTCATGACAATTCAAATATATACCAAAATTGGTTTCTAGGACATAGTTTTGCATTAACTTTGAATAGGAAATAGAGGAATTGAAACTTGACTTTTCCGAGATAAAATCCGCTCTGATTACCTGAAATGAAAACTTTAACTCAAAAAAATCTAATAACCTTTGACAAAATCTCAATTGCAGACTTCGATACGTTTTAACATATAACCCAAATCAAGCTAAACTAATTACGTACACCTTGTATTTAATCAAATTAGGAATAACTTTATATTTTGTGGTTATAGTTAAACTTGATTAATTAATTGTAAAATAAATTTTAAAAATATGGTTAAACCAGATTAATTAAATATCTTTTAAAATGGCACAGACACGTGGCTTGATTCCGTGGGCTTTACTAATAACTTTTCCTTACGAGCTCCGGCTTCCAAAATTAACTAGAAGCTAAATAAATTTGGGTCCGGAGAATTTGGAGAAGACAAGAGAAAAGAAAAGTGGCAATAATCCATTAGTTTGCACTTCGCAACGCTAAGAAAATTTGACAAAGACATGACATTGTGAAGCTATTTTTCGTTATCTTATTGGTTGAACCTTCGTAATGGTCCAGCAAGTTAACGAGTCAATGACACATGGGACATTTAATTGGCTAGAACTTCACAATATTTTATATTGCACAAAATAAAGCATAACTAAGGAAATTTTCAGGTCAAAGAAACAAGCTTAAGACATGTCAACAAAACAAATACAGGAGGTCTAAATAAAAGGTGACACTTGGTGATGATCTAATGGCGGAGGGTTGACATGTGGAATCATTTTGCTAAGTTTTACTTGAGATGTCTCCAAGTGGACGTAAGTCTCCGAGAATAAGAAAATTTTAAGAAGTTTCGGGTCACAAAACATAAAAGACAAGAATACAATTGTGAAAATATAGAAAAATATAATAGATCGATTGTAAATTACAAAATGCGAGATAATCTATCCAAAACACCATTAAATTTGCAAAAACATTCTTTAAAATATGCTAAAATTCTTCAATACAAGCTTATTATGCATTAAATCGTACAAGATATTTTAAAATAATAGATACACATATCCAAATTACATATTTTATTAATTAATTCTACAAATTCATTGTTTTACTAGAACAATTTTGTATTTCATAGTATACGTAGAAAAATAGACAAAATACATTCATTTTCTCATTGATTCAAATAAACGAAAAAATTTAACTTCTTATTGTTAACATTGTTTCATATAATTACGTAGAGATTTTTATGGTTTTAGAGAAGATACTTAATTGAATCAAAATATATCAAATTCTAATCCAAAGAGAGAACAAGGATCCGTAATTCTAGTACCAAATTCCAACAAAGAGAGAACACTAATTCTGGAATTCTTAAAACAAAATTCCAACACATCCACAGTTTATATACACCAGAAAATGGACGCTTATGAGAGGAAAATGCTATACACCCCATGTATTTTCACCTTTCCCTAGCCAGAACCATATGAGATTATACTTTGTACCCCCGGTTAGGACACCTCTGGTGCCCCTCTCTCTTTCCCACCGCCTTCCTGTAACCTACTCAGCCTTGGAATTAATTCCATAGAATAAATTCACGAAGTCCTTAATACTCTTTTCACAATTTTTCTCTTTCTCGGAGAATCAAAAGAACGATTCCTTGTCTCTTGTTTATTCATATATTATTGTCTTTACATCGATTCATGTATCCATTCTTGTTTTCTATTATTACATTTACATCTCTTTTATAATACATCGCAAGTGGTTACAAACCGGTTCTCACACCTTTTCATAAGTCAAATTAAGCATCTTTAATCAAATTCTTGGGATATTCATCCTCTTATTAATCTAATAGTTTTATTACAATGTCCTTAACTCAATCTCGTATTAATGAGTTCTCACACCAAACTTGTCTTTAATAATCCAACAAGTCTTTTAATGTTTTACAACTTTGGGGATTTTTTCACATAACATTTCCCCCTTGAATCAGCTATTGTCCTCAATAGTGCCAAGTCTATTATGAAAATCATAGAACAAAACACAAGTCATTAGTTAAACAATTCAGATATTGCTCTTTTAGGAAATCTTCTCTTTCCCATGTAGCACTTTCAACATCATAGAAAGTCCATTTTACTTTAACCTCTTTAATTTCTTTATTTCTAAGGTTCTTAGTCCTTCTATCCAGAATCATTTTAGGTTCAATTTTGAATTCACATGTAGGTTCAATAACTATATTTTTCCAATCGATAACATAATTATCATCATACACATATTTCTTTAACAAGCATACATGAAATACATTATGAATTCTAGACAATTTAGGAGGTAAAGCAATTCTATAAGAAAGATTTCGTATCCTTTCTATAATTTCAAAAGGTCCACAATAATGAGGATTTAACTTAGCAAATTTCCTAATTTCAAAGAACTGTTCTTAGGTTTAACCCTAAGAAATACTTGATCACCTGTTTTAAATTTTCTAACAGATATTTTTGAATCAACCCAATGTTCATACCTATCTTGGGAAGCTTTCATGTTTTTTTAAGATTTATTCATTTTCTTTTAAGTTATCATTGGCATACCAAGATATATGTTCAGGGGTTTGGCCAAGAAATAGGAGCAGACAATCCCTACCATACACAAATTTCTTCAAAACTTGTCATTTTGGTTATATTGTGATAACCTTGGTTATAAGAAAACTCAATCAAATGCATATATTATTCCCAATTTCCAGGTTTTTCACCTGTATACATTCTAAGCATATATTCTAAAATTATATTTATCCTTTCAATTTGACCATCCAATTTAGGATGATAAACAATATTAAATCTCAAACTAGTACCCAATTCATCAAACAAAGACCTCCAGAAAGAAGAAGTAAATCTAGGATCTCTATCAATTACTAAATCTTTAGGAAGACCATGCAAACAAAATATTTCTTTAGAAAAAAATGAGCTATATCAAAAGCAGAGGTTTTGATCTTGGTTGGTAGAAAATGAGCCATTTTTGTCAATCTATCAACCACAACAAGAATAACATCATGACCATTCTTGGTCTTAGGTAAACATGTAATAAAATCCATACTAACTGATTCCCATTTCCAATCAGGAATAGACAAAGGTTGTAATTGACCAGGTTTACTACATTGTTTAATTTTAACCTTTTGACAAGTCAGACACTGTTGCACATACTTCCTAATGTCTTGCTTCATCCTAGGCCAAAAATAATTCTTTTTAACTGATAAGTAAGTCTTTTGAAAACCAAGATGTCCAGCTATGGGAATATCATGAGAATCTCTCAAAAATTGTTGTCTTAAATTAGGAGATTAGGAATACACAATCTACCTTTATAGTATAATAAACTATTTACACCAAGCAAGTAAGAAATAAGTCTATCTTTTAAATGTATGTTTAAAGTTCCATTTTTAAAACTAGAATATATTTCAGCAAAATAGCTATCACTAGGTAGTGCATATTTTATTTCTTGATCAGATTGACTTCTTTCCAAAGACAAAGCATTTACAAACATTCTTTTCCTACTTAAAGCATCTCAGAACAAATTTTCTTTACTGGAACATACTAAATTTCAAAATCATACTGACTTAGTAATTATACCCATCTTCTTTGTCTCGGACTCAACAAGGGCCGAGTAAATATGTATTGAAACCTCTATGATCATTTTTCAAGACAAATTTACGACTTAACAAATAATGTCTCCAAATTTTCAAAGCATGATTTATCCCTAATAGTTCTAAATCATGAGTAGGATAATTGTTATAAGTAGGCATCAATTTTCTAGACCCAAAGCATACAACAATACCATATTGCATTAAAACACAACCAATACTAGAACCACAAGCATCGGTAGCAACAATAAAAGGTTTAGAAAAATTAGGAATACACAACACATGTGCATATGTTAATGCTTCTTTCAATTTATTAAAAGCAATTTCACATTCCTCAGACCAATGATATGCGTTATTCTTCTTTGTTAATTATGTGAGAGGACTAGCTATTTTAGAATAGTTCTTAATAAATCTTCTATAAAAACTAGATAAACCAAGAAAAATCCTAATTTCTTGTACATATTTTGGTATATCCCAATCTTGTATTGCTTTTAGTTTAGAAGGATCTAGTGCAATTAATTTTTTAGAAATAATATGACTTAAATAGGAGACTTCAATTTTAAAATATTCGCATTTACTCAATTTACCATATAGCTGATGTTTTCTTAAGGTTTAAAGTACTAACCTAACATGCTTCTCATGTTCTTCCTCATTTTTAGAATAGATCAAAATATCATCTAGAAATATAATCACAAATACATATAGAAAAGGTATGAAAACATCATGCATTAATGTCATGAATGTGGCTAGAGAATTTGTTAACCCAAAAGGCATAACAACAAATTCATAATGACCATATCTAGTCCTAAAAGCATTTTTTGCAATATCAACATCCTTTATTCTAATTTGATGATAACCAAAGCGCAAATCAATTTTAGAAAAACATTTGGCACCATTCAATTGATCTAACAAGTCATCAATTCTAGGAAAAGGGTATTTGTTCTTAATGGTTAGCTTATTTAATTGTCTATAATCAATACATAGCCTCATAGTACCATCTTTCTTTTTAACAATAAACACTGGTGCACCCCAAGGAGAAACACTAGGTCTAATTTTTCCTTGCTTTAATAATTCAATTAATTATATTTTAACTCAACTAATTTAGGTATTATTGTCTTTAAGGTGCTTACAATGGTTCAACTTCAGAATAAGATCAATAACATGTTCTACAGATCTTCTAGGTGGAAATTCTTCAACATCAGAAGGAAAAACATCCATAAACTCTTGAACTACTAGATGAACATCTATATCTACTTTAAGTTTATCATTTTGAGTAACCAAAGCACAGAAAATTTTACATTTTTCTTTAAGACTTCTTTTAAGTTGAACAACAAAAATAGTTTTCAAAGTTAGTTGTATTTTTGTTCCTTGCAAAATATGAGTATTTGCATATTGGTCTTGAATAAAAACTTGTTTATTTTCATAGTTAATGAGAGCATGGTTCTTTTCTAACCATGTCATTCCTAAAATAACATCATATTGACCTAAGTTCAACACATGAAAATATTCACTAGATACAATATTATCAATTTGAAAATCTAAATCTTCAACTAAAGCTCTTGTTTTCCGATTATTCTTCCATCAACCAATTATACGGATATGAGGTTCAATTTTTTGGAAAACAAATTCAATTTTTCAACTAAGTTAGGAGATATAAAACTATGAATACTACCAGAATTAATCAAGAAAACAAGTTGTGTTTTAAATAGACCTTTCTACTTCAATCAGAGACACTTGTTTATGCACTATAACTGTATCAACAACAACATAAAAATTTATACTTTTATTTTCCGCTTTAGGTTTATCATCGCTTTTCGATATTTTTCTTATCCCAACTTTTCTTTCTTTGAGGAAAACCCCTAGCAAAGTGGTTACCTCCACAATTCCAACATTTAACCTCTTCTGGTTTAGATTTAACATATTCTTGTTTATTTCGATTTGAGTATTTTTACACTTCACAGTTTCACTGAATGGTCTTTTTCTATCCTTAAAATGAAAATTAGAATTCTTCTTCTTATAGTCTTCTTTCTTTTGATGAACTATTGTTTTATATTTCTCAAATTGTTCAACTATTTGTGCAACCTCATCTATTGAAGTTGGTTTTCCACACCAAACACTAGCTTTATATTCTTCTCTTAGGCCATTTATAAATCTGATAACTCTTTATGTTCCGTAGATATAAAGGCATAAACCTTTTTAAGTTCTCAAAGGCTTCTTAATATTCATTCACATTTTTAGTCATTTTTTTAGATCGAAGAATTCATTTTACTTTTCTTAAAGAAATGATCAGACAAATACTTTTTCTTGAACAAATTCTTAAATTTACTCCATGAAACTTTATGAGCTTTGAGTTTCTCAGATTTCAATGTGTCTTCCCACCAGTTAAGGGCAACATTTTTAATTGATAAGAGGTTATTTGTGTCCTACTTGAATTATTGGTTTTCTACGTAATTCAAAATATCTCTCAAGGCTAGATAACCAAGTTTCAACTTGTTCCCTTGTTCCTACTTCCCCTGCATATTCTGACAATTTAATTTTTCTAACAAAATTTTGAATCTCTTTATATTTCTTACTTGAACTTTCTTTTTCATTACTAGAAGAATAATAGGAACTAGAAGAATCAGAGGATTCATTTTCCTTATTAGAAACAGAATCATCATTAGAAGAAGAGTGTTTTCTCTTTCTTATTTTCTTTTTTGACTTAGAGCATTTCCTTTCTAATTTAGTACTCTTATCTGATTTATTAGTCTTATCATCTTTATCAATCATTGCTTCTGCAAATTGACTTTTAAATATTCTAAGTGCTCAAATAAATATGTTACTTCCCTTCCCAAATATTGTTTTTGATGCTTTGGTTCATTGTAATCCACACCATTTGATGAATCCATTCCATTCAAATATGATTTTTCTTCCATTCTCTCTCTCGTAAAAGCACAATTTTTTATCCTTATGATAAAGTTACCATAATCCTTTATTTGAAAATAATATCTCATCATCTTTAATTCCACAAGAGAACATCTTTAATGAGAATAATTATCTCTTATACCAAATGAAAGGTGACTTTTTCCCGATAAAATTTGGCTCGATTAACTAAATGAAAAATTTAACTCAAAAAAAATCTAATAATCTTTGACAAAATCTCAATTGTGGAAGTCTCGATACGTTTTAACAAATAACCCATTCAAGTTAAATCGATTACGAGATACATTATATTTTAAAAAATTAAGAATAACTTTATATTCTTTAGTTATAGTTAAAATTTATAAATTAACTTTAAAAGAACTTTTTAAAATATGATTAAACCGGATTAATTAAGCTTTAAAAATGATTAATTAAATATATTTTAAAATGGTGTTGACACGTGGTTTGATTCTCAGAGCTTTACTAATAAATTTTCCTTATGGAGTCCAGGATTTCGAATAAACTAGAAACTAAAAAAATTTGGAGTCCGGATAATTCGGTGATACAAGAGCAAAGACAAGTTGAATTAATGCATTGGTTAGCATTTTGAAACACCTAGGAAAAGCGACAAAGACCTAACATTGTGAAGCTATTTTTGTTATCTTATTGGTCGAACCTTTGCAATGGTCAGAAGTTGACAATTCAATGACGCATGGGACATTTTAATTAGCTTAACTTCACAATATTGTATATTACACAAAATAAATCATATCTAAGGGAATTTTCGAGTTTGTGACAAGATTAAGAACCACAACGAAACAAATACATGAGGTCTAAATAAAAGGAGACACTTAGAGATGATCTAATGATAGAGTTCCGACAAGTGGAAACATTCCACCAAGTTTTACCCGAGATGTCTCCAAGTGGATGTAAGTCTCCTAATAAACCGAAATTTAAGGAGTTTCGGTCACAAAACATAAAATATATTAATATGACTTCAAAAAGATAGAAAATATAACCGATCAATTGTAAATTACAAAATGCGATAATCTAGCCAAAACACCATTAAATTGCAAGAACATTCTTTAAAATACGCTAAAATGCTTCAATACAAGCTTATTCTACATTAAATCATACAATATCTTTTAAAATAACAGACATACATATCCAAATTACGTATTTTATTAATTAATTCTACAAATTCAACTGTTTTACTAGAATAATTGTGTATTTCACAATATACATAGCAAAATAGACAAAATACATTCATTTTCTCATTTATATGAATAAACATAAGAATTTAACTTCTTATTGTTAACGGTGTTTCATATAATTACAAAGAGTTCTACAATTTTAGAGAAGATAATTATTTGAATCAACGGATATCAAATTCCAATGCCAAGTGAGAACAAGTATCCAAAATTCTAGTACCAAATCCCATCAAAGAGAGAACATTGATTCGACATTCTTAAAATAAAATTCCAAGGTATCCACAGTTTACAGACACCATACTATGGCCACTTATGAGAGGAAAATGTTATACACCCTATGTATTTTCACCTTTCCCTGCCAAGAACCATCCGAGGTTATACTCTATACCCTTGGTTAGGACACCTCTAGTGCCCCTCTCTCTTTCCCATTTACCACCTGTAACTCCGTCACCCCTTGGAATTACTTTCGCAGAGAATAAATTCACAAAGTCCTTAAGACTATTTTTCACAATTTTTCTCTTTTTCAGAATCATAAGCATAATTCCTTGTCTCTTGTTTGTTCATATATTCTTTTACGTACATCGATTCATGTATTCATTCTTGTTTTCTGCTCTTACATTTACATCTCTTTTATAATACATCATATGTGGTTACAAACCAACACAATGGTTCTCACACATTTTCATAAGTCAAATTAAGAAAATTTTAATCCAATGCTCAGGATATTCATCCCCTTATTAATCCAAAGAACTTTATTACAATTTCTTTAACTCATTCTTGTATTAACAAGTTCTCACACCAAACTTGTCTTTAATAATCCAACAAGTCTTTTAATGCTTTACACTTTGGGAATTTTGTCACATAACCAAAATTAACCTAATCCAATCACTTCCAAACTTTGTAAAATTATAATCTTGGGTACCTTTAGATAATTATAGAGTTTTTTTCATACTTTGTAAAATATTCAAACGTAAATGGTGCATGACAGATTCACTATAGACGAAAACTAGTTCTGAGAGACGATTTTACACCGAATTTGAATAAGAAAATGAAAGACTGGCCCTAATCCAATCACTTAAAAACTTGGTAATAATAATATTTGGTACATTTATATAATTATAGAGTTGTTGACATTTTCTCAAAGGATTCAAATGTAAATGGTGCATAACAGTTCACTATTGACCAAAAATGGTTTCTAGGAGACAATTTTGCAGACCGATCGTGAATGGGAAAATGGAGGACTTAACCTAATCCAATCACTTCCAAAATTGGTACTAATAATTTATGGTACATTTATATCATTCTACAATTGATTCCATCCTTTAGAAATAATTCAAATACAAATGGCACATGACATTTCAATATATACCAAAACCGGTTTCTAGGATATAATTTAGTGGTAATTTTTAATAGTAAAATGGAGGATTTAACCTAATTCAATCACTTCCAATCTTGGTAATAATAAATTTAGGTAAATTTATATCATTATAGATTTTTTTCATCCTCTGCAAAGGTTTCAAATTCAAATGGTGCATGATAGTTCACTATTGACCAAAATTGGTTCTTAGAAGATAGTTTTACACTAACTTTGAGCAAGAAATTGGAGGAATTGCCTAATCTAATAACTTTGAAACTTGGTAATAATAATATTGGGCACCTTTATATCATTATATATTTGGTTTAATCTTATATAAAAAAATTATATACAATTAGTGTGTGTCGATAAACTATTGACAAAAACATGTTCATAGGTGATAATTTTGCAACGAATTTGAACAAGAAAATGGAGGAATTATATGTTGTTGTTTTGATCCCTTATCATATGTCATAGATCAAACAACTTGAATAAGATCAGATTAAATTAGGATCAGATAAATTTTATCATCCCATATTTCTTTTGTGAAAATAACTTTTACACTTCTATGATAAGCTTTGGCACTTCTATAATAAACGGTGGTGCTTCTATGATAAACCTTGGCACTTCTATGATAAATTTCAGTGCTTCTATGATAAACTCTGACACTTTTATGAAAAATTCCAGCACTCTTATGTTAAATTATAGAGCTCAAAATGGATCCATGGTGATTATTCCTTGATTCATTTTTATGTTTCAAAGGTTTGAAGATCAAATAAGGGTGCCTCCTAGATTCATGATGACTCACTTTTGACAAGGTTGATATTTACAAGTTGTAAGGAGTCAAAGGTGCATCTAAAGTGATAAAAATGACTCCAAAAAGGTAAACCATCATGAATAGGTGTCTTTCAAGGTAAATATATATATTTTTAATATATCCATATGATTCCAAGCCATTCATTGCATTAGTAAGACCACATGGGACCAAGGATATTTCACAGAAGAAACCTACCAATTTTAATATTATCATGAAAATATTTCTCTTCCTACCCTCTCCAAGGATCCTCCAAGTTTTGGTAGTTTTTAATACCCCCAAGATGATATATTCCAAGTTTCAGGTCCTAACTCAATCATCTTGGGCATTTTCAAGAAAAGAAATTGAAAAATTGTCATCTCCATTTCTGAGGTGAAAACAGGGCAAGGCTGTAGTTCCCACCTTTTCACTCGCTCTCATTTTTTTCGTGTGCAAATGCTCAATGTATCTATATTATCATGATAGCAAGTAAATTATTACTTGTTTTTTTATTTTGATGGGACATTATCACATGACATTGTTGCTTGACGGTATTTTACTACTTTGGTACACTATTATGATATGAAATTATTCATGATATTGTATTGATAGTATTAGGATGCTAACACTTGATCACATGTTGACTATGAGGCACACGATGCCACTGTTCATTTACAGATATTATGTTGTGACGATGATATCATGAGTTATTATTGACATGTTTTGGTATTGATATTTGATCCATATTTGATGTATGATGATGATTATATTGTTTCATTCGGTGGATGATTCATGTTGTTGATATAATTCTAGTTTAGCATGGCTTGTATGGATGTTGATTTCAATGCATATTATCGTATCGTATTTTGTTATCATATTGGGCAGATATGAGGTTTGTATTGAGTTGTGTAGGTGACAAGAAATAAATCATGAGGAAAACGTGGGACTCAAGGAACACATGCCACTTAGCACAAAAGGCCTAAAGGAAAAAACTCTTCTTCTTCTTATCGATTATGAAACCCCCTTGTAGACATTAGGTTTTTGTTATCCCACAAACTTCATTTTCTATGCACATTTTTTAATCTAAAAATTATTATTATGGCACTATCCTAAGTCACCCTTTCCTCATCCAATAAAATTAATTTTTATACCCTTAGAAATTACTATTTACTCATCCCAAACCACCTCAACCTCTTCAAAACCACTTTAAAACCTATAAACTACCTCAAACCTATTTTATCCTAAGCTCCCCAAATTTTCCATAACCTTCTCCCAACCATTTTCCCTCATCAATTACCTAAAAACCCCATTTAGGAAGTGATTAAACCATTTTCTAAACATTTTTATGAAAAATTCGAACACCAATAATTCTACCTAATCGCTTGAGTCATTATAAATAGTAGTTTTTCCCCTATCTCAGGGGATCTTCAAAAATATTTTTCTCACTCCTGTACTTTTTCTTCATCCTAGCAATGAATCTAAGTCATTCTAAAGATCATCAAGGACCTGTATAAACTTCAATCTCTTGTCAACACATCATCTTGTAGCCTTTTACATCAATCATCTCTCAGGAAGTTCAAAACTTTCCATCCACTTCAATTATCTACATTCAACATTTGGAGGTGTCTTTCAACATATTCTTACATCAAGAGGTATTTATTTGTTTTATTTCATCATTGGAATTTCATAAAAGAATTAAAAATTATCAAAAATTATCATTTTAGACCTCTCTTTATCATTTTTATCGTAATTTATCATGTTCACGAATCACTCGTGATTCTGTCTAATCGCCCATGATTTAGCTAGATCACCAGAGATCCCTATCAATTTGCATCTCTTTATGAATTCATTTGTTTATTATTAAATCTTATCTATATTTAGGATTTAACTTGTCCTCTACAAGCATGACTTCACTCTAGATGGTAGTACATGGCCGATCTCATCATATCACAAGCATCTACGACCTTCCAATTATACAACAACCCTTGTTTAAGGAACAACAACATCTTTCATGAATTAACACTGTGTATAATTCAATTTTCCACCGACATTGACAAAATTGAGGATCAAATTGAGTTCCTCCATGAAATCCAACAAGAAACAAATGACTATTGGTACGACTACTTGAATCCATCTTAATTGTATCCACCCTTGCGTGGGCTACCTACGAAGCAAAAGATAGGACTTACCATTCAATCTTGAGTTCTATAGCTTCGTATCCATAATCTACCTATACTTTTCATTTTCATATCTTTTTCATTTATATTTTTCAATATACTTAATTGTTTCAAAGTGAGTTGACATCCTCTAAGGATGTCCCTTTGGATTCATGGAATTAGCCTTTTACGAGTAGATTATTTATCCATCTATCTAATCTCTTCTATTTAGTTGAATATGATCTGCGGTTTCTTCATCGACATAAGAAGAAGGATCTTGACTACACTACATCGATGCTCATCACCACGGGTATCGGTAAACCCCATCATCCTCTAAGGTCGGCTTTTTTGTTATTTCATTTTATTAAGTTGAAGTTGGAAAGAAAAAAATCTGGTATATTATGGAACAACTGAGTTGTGCTTTGTCCCTTTCCTTTAATTTCAAATTAATTAATTTCCACCTTTAGGTTCTCTCTATGCTGTCGCAATCGCCAACAAACTCTGGTTAAATCGCATGGGATTGTTGTAAATTGCAGATGATATTTATAGATTGTTCTCGATTGTTTAGTTAGTTAGCCTATAATTGTTATTTCTCTTTTCTACCCATTGTTTTTAGATAACCTTTATAGGTTCTAGCCTTGGGAGATTTTTTTATGCTACATTGTAGCCGTGCTTTAAAATTTTTAAAAATCAAAAATCTAATTTTTTTGAAAGGAGTGTTTGTAGGTACGTCTTCTCCTTTATTTTTATCTTCAACCATTGTATTTTTGTTTGTTTCCCTCATAAAACTCACTTTTTTTGGTATTAAAATGAACCTTTCATTATTCTTGGTCACATATCTTAATTAGGAGGTTAATAGATTACATTCAATTAATCTCCCCCACACACAACTAAATCACTTTAAACATAACTTGCATAAAAACATTCCTACCCAGGTGGACCCACTTGGATTTCATCACCAAGGGGATAAGCCGACTCGGTGTTTTGACCGAGTATAAACAATTTGGTGGGTGGTATATTGGATAAGCACTCAACTCCCTTATCACTACAGGACCGTGAAGTGAGGGAGTAGGCCCCAATACCAGACTCTATAACAACACCAACATAGATTTAGGACTCACGTACCTTTGGGTATATTGAGGACTCCTACCTTTAACATCACCCGAAACCATCCATAGATTGTCATTTCCTAGGACCTTATAAACCATTTTTCACATTTTACTCTTCTTTTAAATAATCAAGATAATTAAAATTTTTGTTGCCTAATTTTTCTACTACTGGTAATCAATAATTTAGATTCATTTTTCATTTTAGGTGATTATTTTATTTCATGGTTCTCACAAAACAATGATATCATATCGAAAATCTTGATAACATGACTGAAAAATTCCAACGAACCATTGAAAATCTTCATACCAACATTGAGGATGCTTCATAATTAATTGAACAACAACGAGCATTCCTACCACCCCAACCGAAGAAAAAAATCAATAACCTCCACAATCCCTAGTAGCCAATCTGCTTCATGTGAAATACTTGATTCATCAAATCCTAATTTATTTGATAGTGGGGATCCATTATTTTGTGAAAGATTAGAATTAAACCTTGTTTCCCTTGATACATATCTTACTTGCTCAGGTGTTCATCTTGAACTAGTTACACCTAGACCACAATCGCATGTATCCAACACCACATATGACTTATCCTAGCTTAATTATCCTAACTATGTATCGGTCATCAAAAAAATATATCCTTATCCTACTATTATTCAATCAAAATATTCCAATGTTGTGTCATCAACTCTTATCATTACTTTTAATCTTAACTTGGTCTCTTCCTAGACACTAATAATCAACATTCATCATCCTCGGTAGACCTCTCATCTGGTTCCTCCTCATCCCAAAACAATACAAACATATCCTTGCCCACATCAACCCCTTTGGTATCTTCCACCATCCAAAATCCTCCGATGAGTTTAATATCCATCCCAACAAGCATATCTCCACCTCCCCCATCCCAAAAACCACTTGAGTAGTTCAAAACATAGTTATGTATATTCCAACATCTATATCACCCATTAACACAAGTTCTATTTCTATTGTTCATCCCTCCTCACAACAATCATCCACCATCCCCACTTCCTCTCAAGTTATCCCTTAACAATAGCAACCTCTCATTCATACTTCTATTCCTTTCCACCACATTCCTCAACCATCCCAACCTCTTATTCAAAACATACCTCAAGTAATCTCGAGTCACTTATCTACTCTTCTACCCCTTTCCAACATAGACCACAATCGTCACCACATCTTATGAATACATCTTTACACTTTCAATATTAGTATATCTAACTTTCACAACCTTTATTTTCATTGTTTCACCACAAAGTAGAGATAAAACAGATAAGAGGTAAAGGTGAGGAGGAATACCTGTAGATAGTCAAAAAAGGTTGCACATTGTCGAATGTTGACTAAGTTTATTGTGAAGAGCTTCCCTTTGGCTAGGAGGAATGACCTGTAGAAGCAACACAATACCACCAAATAATATTAAACAACATATGATAGTGGACTGCCTAGTGTATGCTAGTTTCGGGAAGCGGGGTGCTTCCTAGAAGGCTGTCAATCCATTGTTTTTAACAATTTAATGCAAGGAAAGAGCATAAAAAAATGAATCCTACTTTGTAGTTAATATGATTTAGGCATCTCATATAAAACACAATAAGTAAATCTAATCTAATAGACTAGTTATGATTAAATTTGGAGGGTTGGTAGGTTGGTCTGGACTTGTAGGTCTGACAGAGGCTATAAATGAGGTCTAGGCAAGATTTGGTGAGCTTCTAGGTCATTGGGTAAGAGTTATTATCTTACTTGGTTTAGAGAATCGTACAGTCACAAAGACTAGTATCGGTCGGTGATTGATGTTGACTACTAGTAATGAGCCGATGTCAGTTGGGTGACCGACGCGTTAGTAGGGGAAATTGGGTAAAAAGGATTAAAATGGGTTTATGGGTGCTCTTTTTTATTGCACATAGAGTTGGGAAAGCTTGGGTGAGGTCGTGGGTTTTCTAATAAGACTCGAGAGGTGATAAGATGGGTTTTGGGTAAGGTATGAAGGTTATTTGGGTAGATGGTTGGATGGAGGTGCTATTGGAAATATTTGGGTATGGAAAGAGTTGGAAGGAAGCAAATAAATGACAAAAAACTAATATAATGAAAACAAATGAAAAATAAGAATATTACTTACTTGTGAAATGAAGGTGAATAGCAGATGGTGGTGATAGTTGAAGGAGAGGTTGGTCCCGAATGAATGCACTGCGGCGGTAGGAAGGCACAATGCTTCCCACTGGAGCTCTAGATTAATATGTTGATGAATGGAGTGGTGTCTGAATGTTGTAAGGGCCTAAAGTATGTCGCAAGATCGCTGGAAAACTCGAGAGTAAAGATGCAAGCTCGCAAGAGCCAAGAAGATAGATTCAGGAACCCGGGTACAAGATTGGAAATCCTTATTTAATGTAATTTATGGTGGTTAGGTGGTCAAAGTGCCGTAGGAATAATCGGCATCGGTTAGGGAGAAAAGGTCATACTTTGCCAAAAATAGCCTTTTCTTCCAAATTTTGGCATGATTAAGAATTGATTCTAGGTCAAGAGTGTAGAATGATGCTAAATGGAGTGGGAAGTTGGTTGGAGGAATGATAGGTAATTAATATTAGGGTTAGAATGAGTCCTAGTTAGTTAAGGTGAGTGGGGACTTAGTCTAGGTTAATTAATAGGCTTGGAATTCATTTAGGATTAGGTGGAGAGAAAATGTGGCTAGGTGAGGCTTGTAATTTAATTTAGGTAATTAAATTAATAATGATGTGAGGAGGGGTCATGGTTAGATGTATGTTAATCGAAGGGGACTTTGCAGGGTGTGACCTAATTTAGTGTCTACATTTTCCCTTTTTGTCGCGTAGCTTGTATTGATAAGTGATGATGACAAAAATAGAGGTGGTTTCCTAGGTATGGGTGGAGGTGATCCCCCTCAAACCAAGAATTGATGAAGTAGTAGGAAGAATCAGTGATGGGTTTGATAAAGTGGTAGGTGATGAAAAAGGTGGTAAGGTGTGGGTGTAGGTAATGGTGATATCGGTGTGGGTAATAGGTGGGGGCATTCAAATGCATGCACACATGTAGAATGTGATAAGGCACTAGGTTGAAGATCTCACAAAATCTACATCATCAAAGGTCGATAGTTTATCTAAACAAGGTTGATGTGGTCTAGGTATCCAAGGTATAGGATACGGTCCTAGAAACACAATGAGGCTAGGTGCAAGAATGGGAATTAGGTGTGTTCCAAAGCACCAAAAGGTTTAGTCTAGTCAAGATAAACATCACGACATAAGGCAAGGAAAGGTTGGTAGGCTAAACAACATGAGTAGCATCATCACAAGGTATAATGAGTAAGCGAATTCGAGTGTCAAATGGTCGGGTTTGGGTTAGGCGTATAGGTATGGTTGTAGGAAAGGCGAGGTGTAGCCAAAAATATTCCCGAGATACATTGAGGTTGGGGCTTGAGTGTGAAGGCTGTTAGGTGAAACCGTGTGGTTGGGGTAAGGCCGAGGTAATGAGAAAAGGGCATCCAACATGAATTTTTGGGCAAATTAGGTATACTTGGTTTAGATAGGGTGATTGATACTAGTTAAAGGGGAACCAATGTCTTTGGTCGCCTTAGGGCACGACAAGACAACGTAGGTCATGCCAAATTTGGGTTAAAATGAAAAAATCGCATGAAAATGATTCATTTATGAATTTACTAATTTAGAAAATGGCTGTGGAGAACTTTTTAATGAGGAAAACGACAAGGAGGGTCAGGAGGTAGATTTGTGAGAGGTTTTATGGTGGAAGGAGTGTAGTTTATGGGCCCATGAGATCTACCCAAGTGATTCGATTGGTCAAGATCTCAAAGAGTGATTCAGACATGGTAGAGGTAGTAGAGGGCATCGGATCACCTCTAGTTCAGAGATCCAACATCCCACCGTGGAGATGGAGCTAAGTAGAGGTAGGACTCGAGCTTCATTAGTGGTTTTGGTTTAAACTAAGGTAAAAAAATGAATAATTTGGATTTTGAAATGGAATTGAAATTTTGGTGAAAATTGGGTGAAATTGGGTATGGGGAGGGTGAAATGTAGTTGAATTAGGTGGTAAATGAATGTTGAGGGAATTTAGGGTGGTTTGGGTAGTTAGTTTAGGTGTTTTAATCAATTTTTATAATTTGGGGACATGGGGGTTTGGCCCTAGGGCCGAACGATGACCAACACTAGTCGGTATCGATCGTCATCGGTAGGCTAACTAGTGTTGGCGGGTGAAATGGGGACCGGTATTGATTAGGGTGACCGATGTCGATCCACAATGAAAAAGTGACCAAGTTTTAAAAGGGGAATTAGGAAGGCGAAAAGGGAAGGGAAGGGTGGGGTAGGTTGAAATGAGGTAGGAATTTATGAGCTAGGGGTAATTTAGGTAGGGATGAATGGGTTAGGGTTAATGGAGGTAAGAATGGGTGGGTAGGGTTAAGTTAGGTAGGAATGGGTGGGGTAGGAATGAAATAGAGAAAGTGTAGATGATTAGACTAGGTAAAAAGACGTCAGGAAAGTAGGTTAGGTAAAGGTGGGTAGGATAGGAAAGGCATAGGTAGTTAATGGGTTGGGTATGGTCAAAGAAATGATTGAAAGGACTAATTAACTAATAAGTTTAAATGGTGATGATGCGAGACACGTGAGAAGTTGACGATGATAGATAGGCTGCCACCCCTTCTAGTGTAGATGTGACCTAGTGTTATAGAGGATGAGTGGGCGCATATGAGGGATGTTGGGATAGACGTCGTTAGACGATATAGGAGCATAATATGATATCAAAACATGATTTTCACTCTCATTGACATATGGGATCCCGTGACCAAACATTCCACTTACAGACATGAGAGATGAAAGTCACTCTAGAGGACGTCTATAGGATATTGAGGCTACCTATTGTGGGGGATCCACTATATCAGATTTCTTCAGATGAGGTGTTCGATCCAATGGTTACGTTTTGGAGAGGCCATGGGAGCTTTGTTTTATCATAGTGTTAGGATTAGCTATGGAGATATGTATTCCACACACCCACATGAGATGATATTAGTGTTGTTGATGATGGTGGGGATTGGTTTTTTTCACTCCTCGACTCAGATGGTGGGATATTTCCATGGGCAATTGATGGGGGTATTGGAGGACATGATTGAGGAGAGAGTCTGTTTTACATGGGCACCGTGTACCTAGTACAACTTTACAGGGAGTTGTGGGCCTATAGGAGGATTTAACGGTTTGGTGTGTGTTGCACCTATCTTCTTCATTGTTGGGCCTACAAGCACATAGTGTGTTTGCATCCACTAGGCCTTCCATGATAGGATTGGTTCAAAGGTGTCTATAGAGCAGGGTTCAGGAGGTGGGTACCGATAGGAGCACATCCTAGGGTGGATGAGGTGTCATGAGATGTGACATATTACAGGCAAATTTTAGATGGCATATCAGCAGTTGATATTTTTTGGCGGCCCTATGTAGATTTCCCTACATATGGAGGCATTGTGGAGGAGCTAGCGGGCTTACATCTACTTCGATGGATATAGGAATGATAACCTGGGAAGCACGAGATGATACTGGTCGACCAAGTCAAACGCTAGTTTGGGCTATAGAAGGATGTTACTCTACCCTTCCCACACTATCACAGGGATGACATGGTGAAACCATTATCTCCACAACATTCGATAGATTCCATAAGGCGAGAGAAGTAGGTTGTTGATAAGAGGAATGATGACATATGCACAAATGACGGCATAGGGCACGGGGGTGGATAGCCCACCCATGGCGTGCACACTACTAAAGCCGGGAAAACCTGATTTGGCTACTGTTACATTGGAGATGGATAGGCTACAGGGGTAGGTGATGAAATTACAGTGGCACCTAGAAGCACCTTAGGCATAGGTGGCCATCTTACAAGGAAGCTTGTGGCGGCATAGACACACGAGCTCGCCATAGCCACCTACGGCGGGGATGGGAGGTAGGTTATATGATAGCATGTTCAAGTGACTACTTTATAGGCACATGTTTCTTCATTACGTGCACAACTATATTTTACACAGTACTCAGCAGGTGGGACATGGTCCCATTGTATGCAAGCACATGATACCGGATAGGGTCCCATTTTATAGGTAGTAGGACAAGGGCCACTTTGGTTGGGGTTAGAGCGATGACACATCCCCATGTGATTTCTATGGACAGATACAGGGTGATGGTGACCAAGGCTAGGTACTATGAGGATCATCTTACAGAGAGTGGTGTTTTGTTTGTTTCATATGTTGAGTATAGAGCACATCAAGTAGCCGGAGAGGTCCAGGTCATGGGCCGTGTAGTACTAGTAGTTCGAGAGCCACCAATTACATGGGCGGGGTAATCAAGAGGTGACTAGTTCACAGAGACAAAGGTTGGATGAGGGGACATAAGAGAGCAGCAGAGGTGTTGGGTCATCCGACGATGATATGGAGATGGAGGTGTTGATTATTTATGATTTTTGACTTATTTATACTGGCTGCGTGTCAAAGAGGTGAGATATATATGAGAGTTTTTGAGATACATGTTTATATCAATGTATTCAGTGTATTGATACACATACATTCGAGTGTCTAGATAGATGAAGGTATTTATAGATGTTGTGTGTTGTTTTATTTCCATTGCATTGATGTTATGGAAACAAGATGTGTAGGCATGGTTTATGTGATGTACATTATGAATGATTGAATGGTTTAATTTCCAATGTATTGATATTATGGAAATTAGATGTAGGCATGGTTTGGTTGATGTTGGTGTGATACGAGATGATGTTTTTTTATCTTCAAGGTATTTATTTTATGGAAACTAACTATGTAGGCATGGTTGAGTTTGATTTGGATTGTTAATGTATTGAGGTTATGGAAATTATACGTAGGCATGGTGTAGTTGTGTTATGGTTTTTTTAATTTCCAATGTATTAATATGATGGAAACTTAGATGTATAGGCATGGTTTGGTTTAATTTCCAAGTTATTGATATTATGGAAATTATATGTTTAGGCATGGTTTGATGTAATTTCCAAGTTATTGATATTATGGAAACTAGATGTATAGGCATGGTTTGGTTTAATTTTAAAGTTATTGATGTTATGGAAATTATATGTATAGGCATGTTTTGGTTTAATTTTTTTAATTTAAGCAGTTATTGGTAGTATGGAAAATAAATGATGATGTATATGTGTGATGTATGGTTTGTTTTGAGTTAATTTCTAAGTTATTGTTTTTATGGAAACTAACTAAATAGGTTTTTATTATGGGGGAAGAAAGGTGGGGAAAAGAGTGGCTGAGTTAACCTTCAAGGGCCCCATGCCCTTAGAGTGCTACCTACATATCCCTTACAAAAGGGGCCTCAAGGTTGATGTAGTTATCCCTTAAACCAGGGAAGAATGATATAAGGTTAGGTAAATTGAGTAGGTAGGTTGGGTAGGTAAGTTGGGTAGGTAGGTTGGGAAAGTAGGTTGGGCAAGTAGGTTGGAATATATTAGTTGGGTAAGGTATGTTTGACAAGAAGCAAGGTCAAATGTTGAATAGGTAATAGGCAATGTGAATTAAGTGTAGGCATAGATGTTATGATTGAGTCCATTTCGATGGTCTTTTCCTATTTGAAGAAACAATAAGTAAACAAATAAGAAAAGAAAAGAGGTGGCATGCCCATATTTGGCAAGGACCATAATTGTTATACCCCTAGACTTATTGAACACAAGTCCCTAGATACATTGCATGAGCGATGGGCTTATAGTTGAAAGAATTTTAGTGATAGCAATTTTTAGAATACAAGCCATGTCCCTTGAGTTGATTTAGAAGATAATAAATAGAAGGTAAGATGGAGATGTTTTTTAAGCATAACCTTGTTGTGGGACAACATTCCCTTCTCCGCAAGATACCCAAAACCAGAATAGGTAAGTCCATGACAAAAATTTTATAATTTTTCTTGTTTTTTTCTATTTTATTTTTTATTTTTCATATATAGACTGATCGATGTGGGAAGTCTATATTGGGATAAATAGGTTCTCCTTAAGGTCTTTGTGAATCTGATCGATGCACGAAGCTCTAAAATGTTTTTATTTTTGACAAGTATAGATTAGTCTTCTTTTTGATAGACTAATTACAATAAGTGGCTGGATTTTTATAGCTGTCCTTCGAGGGAGCAGTCTACTTATAGCAGCACAAGAGAGAAAGATAAATGTCCTTTTTGAGGGAATCATCTATTTGCAATAAGTTTGACTTAAGGAGTAGCTTTTTTATCCCATATATTTTGTATTTTTGGAATTGAGGTCATTGACAAGACTATAAAGGAGTATAGGCTTATTTTATGAAGGAAAAAACCATAGCACAAAAAAGTTAGCTATGTAAGAGGGGTTTCAAATGATGAACAACCATGGGATTCCATCCTAAAAAGGACAAAAATTATCCATGAGAATTGTGGCATGAGTAGAGCCATGGTACTCAAAATTTAAGACAAGGTTGGAAGGGTGACGAATAATCACACAATTCTATTTGAGTCATTGGTCCTTAAAAGAGGTAGGTGAAAGGAAAGTTTCACTCAAGGGATGAGCATATAAGTGACATAAAGTGATGTAGTACTTTATTCAACAATAGAATGGTTGAAGATGTAAAGCATTAAGGGGCTTAGGTTTGGGTTTACCCTCAAGAGAGGATAAACAATAAGCACATGATCCATAGGCATGGGTAACAATATAGGGTCCAAGCCAATTAGGGGAAAACTTGCCTCGTTTACTTTTCTCGGCTTTGGTTACATGTTGGTTTTCCTTGAGGACAAGGTCGCCAACCTTAAAGGTTCGTTCATGAACACATTTTTCATAGGAATGCTTGATGCATTTTTGGTAGATTTGAAGGTGTTCTAGAGCATTCAAGTGATGTTCATCCAATAGCTCAAGTTGTGCCAAATGTTCTTGGAAAAAATCATCATCAGAGAGCATATCTTTGAGTGATATATGAAGAGATGGAATTTGGACTTTGAGAGGCAAGACGGCCTCTATACCATAGACCAAAGAGAAAGGTGTGGTGTTGGTAGAGGTATGAATACTAGTGTGATAAGCCCATAAGGTGAAAGGAATGTGCGTGTGAATTTTGTTGAGGTTTTTGTTGGAAGATTCAGCTTGGCCATTTTTCTGTGGGTAATAGGGTGAAGAGAAACTGAGTTGAATGCCAAAGTTGTCACACATTTTTGTAGGGTTTTGTTTTTGAACTATTTACCATTGTCAGTGATAAGATGATGAGGAACATCAAAATGACAAATGATATGATGATTGATGAATTTCCACGATGTTTTCAGCTTCGATAGAAAAGAGAGGAATGGCCTCCATAAATTTTCTACGATTCGGATCTCTTTGATGATCCATTGATGACGTTGAGAAGAATGAGGGTTAATCTCTCCGATGAGATCCAAAACCCATTGAGATAAATGCCAAAATTCTCTAGTGACTTGTAAGGCGTGACTTGGGGTATGATGAAGGTTAGCATGTTGCTGACACTTTACACAACACTTGACATATTCACAATAGTCTTGGTTAAGGGTTGTCTTGTAATAGCTGAGGAGAAGGATATGTTTAGCAATGGCGAGGCCACTGAAATGTCCACCACAAATTCCATCATGGATTTATTTGATGGTGTAGGGAATTTTAAAACTAGTGAGGCACATAAGGAGGATACCATCAAAGCCACGTTTGTAGAAGACCCCCCATAATGACGTAGCGAGAGACAATTTTGAGGAAGGCTCATTGTCCATTGCGAGTGAGATCTAGAGGTAGAATTGAAAGTGAGAGGTAGTCAGTGAACTGATTATACCAAATATCATGTGGGTCGGTTTCGATTCTTCCCACAAAATTCACACCGCAAATAAGATAAGAGGGTGAATGCAACCATTGTATACTATGACAAAGATTTTAGATTCTAAAGGTGAGGTAGGTATTTTTAGAGAGTTAGGCCATGGTATCCATGAATTTGTTAGTGGATCGTGGAGTGGTTTGAATGAGGTAGGTGTCAAACATGGTCAAAAGTATGTCAACATGATGTTTATACTTTTGAAGGACCTTGTTATGACACTGGTACAAACCATTGACTTGGTTCATAACCAGTTGAGAGTCACCAAATATATTAATGGATTTAACATCTAGGGCTATGGAAATTTAAAGACCCAAGACAAGTGCTTCATACTCGGTGATGTTGTTGGTGTAGTCAAAATCGAGTTTAAAGGATAAAGGAATAGGCTCACCATCAAGAGGAATGAGGAAGACTCTTGCACCACCCTCGTTTTGACATTTAGAATAGTCAAATAATAATTTCATTTGATAAATGGTATCATTAAGGAGATGATAATGATAGATTCATCGGGAAATTGAAGTTAGAAGATTGATTTCTAATAGCAGAGAGTGTCATAAAGCTGATCTACAATGGTTTGTCCCTTGACATACTTTTGATGAAAAATTCCAAGTCTATGTATGTAAGTAACATGAGCCAACACGAGGTGTGTTGGTGTTGGTAAGGTTTAGCATACATGTAATGTAGAGGGTCGATGTTGGTGACGATGAAATTTTTGTGGTTAAGTAAGTAGTTGTGAAATTTAGTGGCCACAAAGACCAAGCCTAGGTAGATCTTTTCAGCATGATTATACCTAGTATCATAGTCTAAAAGAGTGTGGCTTATGTAATAAACCGCTTACTCTTTATATTTCTTGTCACGATGAGTGAGCATGGCACCCAAGGAATGGTCAGTGGTAGAAATGTAGAGGTAAAAAGGTTTGTCATCTTTAGGTGGGATGAGCACAGTGGTTGAAGAAGGTATTTCTTCAACGCTTCAAAGGATTTGTGGCACTCATCATTCCAATTGAAGGAGACATCATTTTTAAGAAGATGATGAAAAGGGTGACATCGGTCAAAAAAATTGGAAATAAATCTTGAATGGATTACAATTTACTTTGCAAATTACTGAAGCAATCGAAGGTTAGTAGGTGGTGGAATCTCGAGAATAGCCTTGATTTTGGTGAGATCAACTTTGATGCCCTGCAAAGAGATGATGAAACCAAGGATTTTTCTAGAGAGAATGGAAAAGACACAGTTCTTTGGTTAAAGGGGAATGCAATATTGGATGATACAATCAAAGATGACCTTAAGAATTTAGAGGTATTTGGCATGACTTTTGGACTTGCTTTGAGGAGGTCATCAAAGATAATCTTCCAAGATTTTATGCATGATATCATGGAAGATATAGGTCATAGCGCGCCCGATAGGTGGTGCCAGGATTTTTAAGCCAAAGGGCATGACACAATAACAAAAGGTTTCCCCAATGGGTGATGAAGGCGCTTTGTGTTGATCTTTTGGAGTGAGTAATTTTTATTATAACTCGAGAATCTATCCATAAGACATGAGCATTTTATGGTCAATTATAAGATCAATGAGTTAGTGGATGCTAGGTAGAGGAAAGTCATCCTTAGGGAAGTTGAGGTTAAATTCATGGAAATACATGTAAATACGAATTTCACCTATCGCTTTGGTGACAGGAACAATGTTAGAAATCCATTGTGGATAATCAATGGGTAGAATGAAGGAAACTGAAAGAAGGTCTTTGGATTTCTTCTTTTACAAGAAGGGAAATGTGTGGATTCATTTTTCACACTTTTGTTTCATAGGTTTGGCATTAGGGATAGTCATGATGTTTTGGACCATGATATTAGGGTCAATACCAGGTATATCGACATAATACCAAGGAAAATCATTGTTATGATCTTGAAGGAAAGAGGTTAAGGCACGGCCAACTAATTGAAGGAAAAGATTAAGTGCCTAGGTAAAAAATTATACCAATCTAGGGCAGGTCCTGTTAAGGACATGGGGAAGGTCCTAAGGAGCAAGGCATCATCATGGGTGATCAAATAGTATCATATGATTTTGAACGATCGTAAATTTTTTTAAGGGTCTTCCTTGCTATTAAATTGATTAAACTTAGGCAAATCCCAATGTGTGGGATAAGGGTGAATGGGTATGGATGGATGAATAGGATCATTACAAATTTCATCATAATTCAAGGCATTGTGAGAGCTAGAAATAGATGCTTTGAGGTTCGCATCTTATCCATCATCATATTTATAAGATTTGTCATAGGATTAGATTGAGGACACCCCTGCAAAGTATAAGGGGGTGGATAAGATGAGTGGGACATGGAAGGCATGCCAGTATATGGTGGTGCCAAATAAGAAAACTAAGATGGGGGTATGTAAGAGGGAATAGATGATGAAGGCATGTACCTGAATAAGAAGTGGAGGAAATGGGCGAGAAAAGGTTGGGGTATGCAAAGAACTAGATTCTCGAAGGGGGTATAGGATGTTGACGTCACTATCGCTTGAGAATTTATAAGTATTGATGATGTGGGAATACCTATACTAGGAGTCATAGATGAAGATATGGCAGACTTTGAGGTCTTTGGCAGAGGTCGGGGAGTGACAGACGTTGAAGGTTAAACATATGTTGAAGGTGCAACAGAGACACCGAAGGTGTGGTGGATGTTGACATGATGCAGTAGGTGATGTTGATGTGAGAGTAGGTAACGATGAAGTAAAATTCATGGATATGGTAGGGGGCATGGAGGTAGGCATACCAAAAAAATGAATGGCCCGATGAATTGCAAGTAAAAGAGTGGGTGAGGTAATGTTGCAAGGCTAAGAGGTTGTGATTGAGGAATTTAGAAAAATCCTCATCACCTACAGGTATAGTCACGATATTAGGATCCATCGGAGATGAGATGGAGGGCGGTGAAGGGCTAGTGGGAAAGGGTACACAACTAGTGTGAAAATGAGGGCTTACTCCTATTGGTGAGTCCAAACCAAATGAAAGGAGGAAAAGAGGTATTATAAGCTCTGCAAAACTAGAAAAACTCGAAAAACAAATGTTTGGTGAAGTTTGGAGAATAGAAATAAGTTTTTTTCGATAAAAAAAAAAAGCACAGAGACTAATGCCATCGCTTAACAAGTTCCAGTTAGGCAAAGACCGATGATGTTCAATGGAATGATGCCAATTACTGTGGATAGCCAAGAAATTTGGAAATATGAATAAGAAAGGCATAAAATAGGTATAACTGGTTCCTGTGAAGGGTGAAAGAGACTCGAGAGATGAGTGTATTCAAATAATTAGAACACATAAAGTTGATATGTAAGAAGAGAATTTTTTTTGACAGAATAATCAAAACACAGAGAAACCAACGTTGGTCAGTTAACCGGTGGTGGTATGATGAAAGAACTGATGAAGGTCGCTAGACCGATGTCGATTATCTTGATATTTTGAGAAGATAAAAAAATTGAATTTGGAGTGAATTAAGTCAAAGTAAAGCCAACCCAGAAGTTGTGTATGGCAAAAATATGTCCTATCACACTCAGAAAAACCAGCATACACTAGTTGTGATTGTGGAGTGTGAAAGAGAAGAAAAAGTGATGAATCATCCTCACAACTCAAAACGTAATCCAGCCAAGAAAAAGTAGCAAAACACGTAAATCCTCGATTTTAGTGTTTAGTGGTTTATGCCTTTTAAACTGATTATGAATGAAATAGATTTTTGGATAACGAAGGTTCCCTATAAGCAATCTATGGCTAGTTTAAAGTTAGTTTTGGATAAAGTGTCCTCAATATACCTTTCGGTACATGAGGTCCATGCTCTGATATGAAAAACCGGCCAGAACACCGGGTGGGGCCCACCGTCAACGGGTTGTTAAATCCTTGATGGATTCTTCCTAGAAGGGAAATGTTTAAGAAATGTGTAAATTGTGTAAGTGGTTTGTCTTAGGAGTGTGTGCACAAATGTGAACTACGCTTAATCCAATCCAATCACCAAGTGGTCATGACCTCCACCATGTGATTGTTAGTTAAATCTATGTGATCTAATGCAACACTTAAAGGATGAAATGCACAGATTTTAAAACCAAAATCAAAAATGATATTTGATGTAGAAAAAGAGAACATGAAGAGGAATTCTCTTTCACTAAATGTAGTACAAAAGAAAAGAAGAAGTGTTCTTTTTAAGCACCAAAGGACATATTTATTTTAGACAAATAGAAAGAAAAGAAGATTTCCAGGAGAGATTTAGTGTGAATTTTTCAAGAAAGAAACAAACACACAAATGCACCCTATATGAATAATGAAAAGAACCCACAAGATGGGTCCCACTGGGCATGCCAAAATTTTTCACCACAAAGTAGAGATAAAACAGATAATAGGTGAAGGTGAGGAGGAATACCTGTAGATATTTGAAGAAGGTTGTGCACTGTCAAATGTTGACCAAGATGATTGTGAATATATTTCCTTTGTCTAGGGGGATTGACCTGTAGAAGCAATGCAATACCACCAAATAATATTAAATAGTATATGACAAAGTGGACTACCTAGCGTAGGCTAGTTCAGTGGAAGCGGTGCTTCCTAGAAGGCTAAAAATCCATTATTTTTAACAATTTAATGCAAGGAAAGATCATAAACAAATGAATCCTATTGTAGTTAATATGATTTAGGCATCTCATATAAAACACAATAAGAAAATATAATCTAACAAAAAATTATGATTAAATTTGGAGGGTTGGTAGGTTGTTCTAGGCTTGCAGGTCTAACAGAGGCTATAAATGAGGTTTGGGAAAGATTTGGTGAGGTTCTAGGTTGTTGGGTGAGAGTTATTAGCTTGTTGGTTTGGATGATCCTACCATCCACGAGAGAGACTAGTATCGCTTATGCGATTGATGTTGGCCACTAGTAAGAGATGACATCTTTGGTTATATGACCAATGTCAATAGGGGAAATTAAGTAAAAATGAGTAAAATGGGTTGATGGGAGCTCTCTGTGATTGCACATATATTTGGTAAGGCTTGAGTGAAGTCATGGGATTTTTAAGAAGACTCAGAGGTGATAAGATGGATTTTTGGGTAAGGTATGAAGGTTCTTTGGGTAGATGGTTGGATGGAGGTGTTGTGGGAGAGATCCAAGTATGGAAGGAGTTGGAAGGAAGAAAATAACTGATAAAAACTAATCTACTGAAATAAAATGACAAATAAGAAGATTACTTACTTGTGAAATGAAGGTGAATAGAAGATGGTGGTGGTAGTTGAAGGAGAGGTTGGTCCCGAATGAATGTAGTGATAGTAGGAAGGCACAATGCTTCCCTGTGAGTGCACTAGAGCTCTAGATTAATTTATTGATGAATGGAGTGGTGTCTGAACATTGTAAGGGCCTCTAGTATGTCACAAGATCACTAGAAAAATCGAGAGTAAAGATGTAAGATCGCAAGATCTAGGAAGATAGATTCAAGAACTCACATAAAGGATTGTAAATTCTTATTTAAGGTAATCGACAATGGTTAGGTGACTAGCACCGGTCAACAAATAACTAGCATTGGATAGGAAGAAAAGGTCATACTTTTCCAAAAATAGCCTTTTCTTCCCAATTTTGGCATGATTCAGAATTGATTCCGGGTCAAGAGTGTAGAATAGCACTAAATGGAGTGGGAAGTTAGTTGGAGGAATGATAGGTAATTAAGATTAGGGTTAGAATGAGTCCTAATTAGTTAAGGTGAGTGGGGAATTAGTCTAGGTTAATTAATAGGCTTGGAATTGGTCTAGGATGAGGTGGCTAGGTGAGGTGGAAATTAATTTAATTTAGGTAATTAAATTAATAATGATGTGAGGAGGGGTCATGGTTAGATGTATGTTAATTGAAGGGGACTTGACAAGGTGTGACCTAATTTGGGTGTCTAAATTAACAACCCATCTATAATGTTCCCATCATTACCCCTTTATAATATAATATCTCGTAGTCATATCAACATCCAAACCCATTCCGATATAATCAACGTGGTCCTTCATCATCCAAAGTGTCCGGGAATAACTACAAATAGACCCACCGCAGCTTTAATGAACATAATATCTAGCCTTAAAGTCACTTTTATGGGTCCTAAGAACACATTATCCTAGAAATAATATGCAACAAACCCATCCATCCTTACCTACCATATAAATCATAGCCTCCTCATTGGGAACTCCCTAAGTTACTCAAATTTAACATAAATAAAACCATCAATGACACATCCAAACCTTCTCCCATGTCTATTACCACATGGCACATGAATAGGACCTTATCTTGAGGATGTCACCTATGTCCTTATTGGCCCCGCCTTTGATTGGTATAACAACATCCCAAATAATTCACTTTTTTCATTCACCTAGCTCACTCAACTTTCCTTAAACATTTTTCAATCAATATCACATACAAAATCACCATTACCGACTTATACACAATGACACAATTTGAAGATGATTCCATTACTAAATTCATCACCCACTAGGAGGGGTGTTATCAATCAAATATCATTTTCCCTCCCACAAACCGAGCTCGTTGAGTTATTTCTCTCTCTCTCTCTCGTGCTAAGCATATCTCATCTACATTACAAATCCAATCTTTCCAAATGTTTTACTGAAGCATTCACCATAGCTCAAAAACTTGAGCTTCATGCTCTTGAATATGGCAGAGTTAAAGTTAGGTGAAATAAACAAAAAACCTAAGTTTTCATCCAAACCATCATCCAGTCATGATAAGTCTGAATCATTAGCCAACGTATTTTCGTCAAGACTACTCCAAAATAACGTTAGACTTTTGAGTGCTCTCATCCTCAACGCTCTACACTCCTATTGGTGAGTCATATAGTGCGATTTGACAAACTTCTTACTGCTAACATGATCACTCTTCCTCCTATTCATCCCATCGATACATCTATCTCAAAATCGTCATGGTATAGAGAAAATTATTACTTTGTAAATACCATAAGGTCAAGAACCATGACATCGAAAGGTTTCGTTCGTTCATAATGCCATGTACTATCGAAAAGGTGTGTTATAATTAGATAACCCAAATATACCTCAAAATCAAAATCTTGATGTCTTCAAAAAAATTTTCTAAATCATTCCCCATCTACCAAGAAACCACAATCTAAAAACATTTAATCCTATCAAAACAAACACATAATCTACATCCCAACCATCTACTAGTATCACCGCCACTAAAACAACAAATCAAGCCTCCACAACAAGCACATCTACTAGTCCTTTCATAGAATAGAAACCAATTTCATCCACATCTACCATGTCCACGTCTACTTCCTCCACAATCTCTTTACAAACCTCACAAAAGAAACCCATCATAAAGATTGTAAAAATATCATATGATGATCACATCGACCAATATCATTTACATGCATCCCAAAACCTATCATACAACCGCATGTCCCTTCATCTAAAAATCCAACAATCGTAACACATCACCTTTCAACATAAAAATAAAACCCATTACCCTCTATTATAGGACCACATCCTTCATCTAAATTATCATTCATTATTACATAGTCGAATACCATTCCTCACCACACATTCAAATAAACTGCACCGAAAGTGACAACGTCGATACCTACATAAACAAAATGATCATCACTTATGTCAAATTCTGCCTCAAAGGGATACTATACATTAGTCCTTGAAAGGATCCTTCATCAATCCATTATAACACTACCCCCTCTTAAACCATCTATCTCTCGAGGGGGGAATCCTTCCTAGTACAACTTTGAAACCTTTTGTGATTACCATCGCACACCATGACATCATACGAAAGATTACAAATCCCTTATTGGTGCTATTAAAATCCTTTCAAACAAATACATTCTTCCTCCAGACATATCCACACCAAATAAAACTTGTATAACATCCACAATTACCACATCTAAATAATCCATACTCTTTGAGAGTGGTAATTCTTGTAAGGGAACCCTCTGCATCAAATTGATGTAGTATGTATAACCACTAGATCACCTACCCACGAACCTAAATCCTTAGAGAAAAAGTCCAAAGTTCATGTTTCACTCACTCCCGAGTCATCCAATCAAACACCGCCACCTAAATCCAAGGTTTCCATCCTTGCCACTCCTCCTAAATAATCCACCACCACATTACATAATATTGTCATCAAACAACTTCTTCAAGATCTAGTCAATATGTCTCTTTATGATATGGTTCAAACCTCACCTTCACACTGAAAAGCCATGATCAAAGCTCTCTAGTCCATATCGTTCCCCTCGGATGATCCACAACTCTTTTCAAATCTAGTCGGTACTCTTAAAACATCCACCGTTATCTCTTTTGACACTTCTTAAATATCGTCCTTACAACCAAAAGATCATAATCTTCCCCTCTTCATCACAACCCAAATCAATGATATCGTAGTAAAAATATTCATGATCAATAATGACGCTAGTATCAATATCATATCATCATATGCCTTTAATAATCTTTGACTACCTAATACCATTATCACTCAAACACCACTTATACTTTGTGCCTTCAATGACACTATCGCCCCCACATTGCATATAATCATGTTACCAATTAATTTTGGTGTTAAAACCCTCCCTAAAATTTTCTATCTGGTATAAGGAGGGTCACAATACAACATATTGTTAGGTCGGCCTTAGATATGCATATGTGTTGCATCCCATCAACACTCCATTGATGTCTTAAGTATGAACACGAAGGTAAAACCTTTATAGTTTCCGCAGACCCCAACCTTTTCGAGATCTTGTAACATGACATACCATCCAAATGACGTAGATGTTCCCAAATCAAACCCAACATCTTCTCGACAAAACATATACCATTTCATCCAAACTACCAGATGATACTTCCTTTGATGACATTATGCAATGCCTCTCCAGGGGAGTATCATCTCCTCACACTTAATTCACTTCCCACACCTAATACATACGGAAGACCTAATAAACAACCCATGTATGACCCAACATCAAAGATGTCGTCTCCTACGGTCCCCACATCTAAAAAAAATATCATCTAAAGAGGGATCAATCGCCCCTCTACTTAGCTCACCTATCAATTTCATGCCAAACCATTCATATTAGACTTCAAATTCCTATATAACCAAGTCTTCTCATAGATGTAACCCTTTCGTTGTGCCTCGAAAGGTTTCAAATTCAAGAAAAACAAATAGGGTATCTATGATCTTATCATCCAAAATTTCAGTAAACCACATGAGAAATATCTCATTAGGTTATGAGAAATCATCTCCTAAATCCTTTGCACACACCACATCCAAATCCATCATAGAACCCGAAAACATCATATTCATCCATAAATGATGATCGTATGGATACTAACAACACCATTTCCATTCCTCCTAATTTTTTTATAGTCAACACTATTACGTTAGGACCGTTAACTTATCAAACTAATCATGGTACTAAAACCCTTCCTCTCATCTAGCCTAAAATGATAGAAGAAGACTCACCACCTTTAACATTCTCCAATGTCAAGATGATCAAGATATCCTCTCTCATATGGGTGCAGAGGAGGATCATTTTATTTAGAAATCATTACCTCCTAACACTTCACTCTCCTCAATGAATCCACTACCAACGTTAACATAGGGACTCCACAAGAACCTCATATAGTTAAAGTCGGTTAATCCGTACATCCACATGGGTTAAATGAATTCACTTCCTTCCTATCCAAATATAATCAAGCCTTTACCTAGTCATATAGTGATATTCCACATATCGATCCCAACATCATCATGCATAATATCAACACCTATCCTAATTCCAAACTTTTTGAATAAAAGCTATGTAGGATGCACCTTTGGATAACTCTTCTCATCAAAGAAAAGCTACAACTTCTACTCTCCGCTAACTTTATCATACCCATTGATTATCTATAATGGGTCTCTAATATTATACTGTAACCAAAGCCTCAAGGAAATCATGTATCTCGCACTAAATTTTGAGACTTCAATCTCACTTTTCTAAAAGATAATTTCCCTCTTCCAAATATTAACCAGCTCATCAATATAACATCAAGCTACAAGATGCTTTCCCTATGGATTGCTTCTCTAGTTACAACCAAATCCTCATTTCTACCGATGATCAACAAAAATTTCTTTCATTACTCCTTGGGGATTTCTTTATCGTGACATGCCCTTCGAATTTAAAATGTAGACACCACTTATCAACACACTATGACATATATCTTTCATGATCTTATCCAAAAATTATATAATAATATGTCGATGATCTTTTAGGGATATAAAAGAAACATAGGGTGCATCTCATCATTTTGACACTATTTTCACTCGTCTTATCCAATATTTCCTTCACCTCAACCCCGTTAAATATGTGTTCGGTGTTCTCACCAGAAAACTCTTAGGGTTCATCGTATTTATTCGAGGTATTGAAGTAGACCCCACTAAAATAAAATCTATCATCAAAATGCCTCCTCCTCAAACCTAGAACAACTTCATAGACTTCGGGTAAGCTTTAGTATATCCATCACTTTATATTGCAACTTTCAGATCATTTTCATCCCTTTCACCATCTTCTTCAAAAATATGTAGACTTTAGATGGGACCACAATTGTCAAAAGGCCTTCGATGACCTCAAGAAATACCTTATTTCAACCTGTGCTTACTCCTCTGCATGAAGGGAAGGCATTCTATCTTTATATACTTATTCTTGGTCATGCCTTGGGTGCTATGCTCGCTCACCAAGATGAGCACATCTGTGAACATGTCATTTACTATATAAGCCGCTCTCTCCATGAATATGAGACTTGTTATACGAAGCCAAGAATTTATGGTGTTCCTTGTACTTCCTAATGTCCAAGCTCTGTCATTATCTACTCAAACACAAGGCTTATGTTGTTACTAGTTGTAATCCACTTAAGACCATGTATTCTAAACCATATCACAGTGACTACATCACTCGGTGGCTTATGCTTATGACCAAGTTTGATATTGAATTTATCCCATAGAAATCTATCAAAGGACAAGCTATCATTGATCAACTCAATGAATCCCTCTTCCGGATATTCAACCACCTCACAAATAATTCCCTGACAAGCATATCAACACCATCATCGATCAAGAGTTCACTCCTCGCAAAATGATGCTCTTCTTTGATAGATCCAAATTTCAACAAGGGGGGGGGCCAAGGTATCATCATTATACCTCCCTGGTGGACTCATATCCCTTTATCATTCAAACTTAACTTTGAATGCACTAATAACATGGCCGAATACAAATATTTAATCATGGATCTTCAAAATATTATCATGCTTGGTGTTCAAATCTTGGAAATCTATGGAGACTCACAACTTTTCATCAACCAAAGAAAAGGAAATTACCAATGTAAAAATGAAATTCTAAAAAGATATAAAACCATTGTTGAATTCCTCCTAGAATCCTTTGATCAATATACCATCAAGACCATTCCACAATCCTCTAACAAATTCACAGACACCATGGATTCTTTAGCATCCCTCATTCCTTTATCAACTAAAGACTCAATGGATAAATTCAAACTGTTCATTATTTTCCACAGACTTGATCAACCATCCCATAAAAATGAACTCCCTTCTATCAATATCATTGAAAATAATCCAATTGACCTTTTGTACACTCAGATTTTTGACTACCTTTTGAAATAAAAAAATTCCTCTCTATCTCTCAAGAAATGCTAAACAATAATTTATTTAATGTGCTACCTGATACTTCATCGAAGTTTGTGTCCTCTATAAACATGGATTCAATGGCCTCTTAGTAAGATGACTTAAATCGCATGAGTCTACTAAATCTATTCAAGAGGTCCATGATGGTATATGTGGTGGATATTTTAATGGTACCGTTGTCGTTAAGCGTGTCCTATGAATGAACTATTATTGGCCTACCGTCAATCAAGATTGTTACACATATGTTAAGAAGTGCATCAAGTGTCAAAAAATTCCAATCTCACTCATATTCCTAGTGAATCCTTACAACCCACTCAAGATTTATGGCCTTTCTCACAATGGGGTAAGACCTCATCGGCACGATCAATCCTCACTCATCACAACAACATCACTCTATCATCATAGCCACTAAATACAATATTAAATGGGTAGAATTCATTCCCTTAATATCTAATAAAGATGATAAAATCATTTATTTCATTTATCAACATATCAAATGTCACTTTGGTATTCCTCAAAACTCAAATCACGATAATGGAAAATCCTTTTAAAATAAATACGTTAAGAAACTTTGTGACACATTCAACATAAAACTGAATTTTTATCACCGTATTATCAAAAAAAAAAATATGGACACGCTGAAGCTTCTAAAAACACTTAACAAAAACATCCTCATGAAAACCGTTGACAAAGCGGCAGAATTGGCATCTCAAAATCTCATTTTCTCTCTAGGCCTATCAAACTAACATCCGTACTCCTACAAGTGTTACGCCCTTCTCACTATTTTATGACTCTGAGGCGGTTTTACCCTTTGAATTTAAAATCCCATCACTCTGCATATCCCTCAAGGATTTCATTTCGATGAATACTATAGACAAGACCATCTAGCACAATTAGAATTGTTAGATGAAAAATGTTAACAACCCTAAAAAATCATCATGTTTATCAAGAATGCTTCAAACTTGCATATAAAAACATGTAAAATAACGTGAATTTAACATAGGTGATCTCGTTCTCAAGGAAAATAAAAATTTCACTACTTTGGAAAGGAGTAAACGTGGAAATTTTTCCCCTAACTAGATCAGTCCATACATCATCACTCACAAGTATGGGTTGGGAGCTTATCATTTAGCCTCCTTTGATGGTACACCTGAAAAGGAACCTCTAAATGCCTTGCACTTGTGGCCTTTCTATTATTAACATCTTGACCATCATGATAGTAGTTACATCGAATATCTTCTTTCATCATCAACCAGCCATCTTATCATCATAATGATTTGAAATTATGTGGTTCTCTAGAACCATCCTCAAAACCTTAAAGGTGAACACCACTACTCTATTCATTGCATCTTTCACATGGACAATTTCCTCCTTTGTAGAAACCCCACAATTGTTACATCCATCCGCCTTGCATATCAATCGAAAACATGTTATGGGGCACACATGTGAAGTTTTTACACACATCTCTTCCCCTCCTTGAAATGGTCTATTAGGGTTTTCCCTCAGCACATAGAAAGTAAAAATATATATGGATGTATCTTATCAAAATAAATATACTGATACCTCGAAGGATAACTATCAAAAATCAAATTTTTAAAAATAAAAGTATAATCATCCCTCGAAGGATAGATGCCTATGAAAATCATTTACCGATCCCTCAAAGGACATCTATCCCAAAATATAAAGTTAGAAAAATTCAAAATTGTAGACCACTCCCTCGAAGGATGGATACCTATGTAAAAAGGCTTCTGCACTTCAAAAAGTCAAATATCAAAATCATCCTAGGAAATCTTCCCACATCGATCATATTTCCCATCAAATAAAACTTCTTGCATCAATCAGTTTGCATCAAAAATAAAATATATAGCTAGGGTATCTACGTATGAAACCATCGAAAGGGGAATCTACACTCCCACACAACCTACATGTGTCAACTCTTCCCATGTCCTAGGAGGGTATAGTTTTCACTCCCATATATATCCTATATTCCCTTGTGACAACCTATTATTAGCCATATGTTAACACTTGTAATAAAGGCCAAGAGTGAAAATTCCTTCACTATATCTACTCCCATCACATATGTATCAAATCCAATATAAAAGAAATGATTCCATGTTTTATTCTTATGTTAGGAGTTAAAACACATTTTTATATACATTAAGATCACATAAAATTTTGTAACACATGACATTTTATCCACATTGTAGTCATTTTTAAGCTCTTCTCAAAGAACAAGGAAATCCCATGCGTGTTGGCCTATCACCTAGTGGGCGCTGGGTGCTCACCCAAGGCACGCGCAGGCGTCGAGTCCCTCTTTTATGCGAGTTGTGTGAGAATGCATTATTAAAGATAGAAACTTAAGTGAATAGATTGGAAGGGAACCATACATTCATCTTAGAGCTCAGAATGGCTTCTAGACCAATGTGTTCATTCATATAAGGAAAGCATTATAGAACATAGATCTGAATCATAACAGAAAAGAAATGCACAGGGGTTTACACCCACTCATATGAAATATACATATAACCATGTAGTAGAACTGGAACCACACATATATTCATATTAAGCATGTTGATAACCATATTACAATAACTCAGGCAATCACATATTCATATGATAATGCAAATCAATATCATGCATCAAAACTGGACTTAGGCCCTTCATAGTTAAAGGAAAATTATTCAACCCATCCCCATATTACAACGTATTCCTATAGATCCTCTAAACCCAACTTATGGATCTCTCATAGTATTCCTACATGGCTTCACCTCTTTCTTATTTTCTCTATTTTCCTCTGGCAGTGCTTGTATTTATAGCCTTTCTCAACATCTTCAAGCCTTTGCGGGAGTTGTAGATCTGTTTCCAAGTGTCCAAGGTGGTCCTCCATGGGAGCATGCTTCTTCAGGCTCGAGCTCTCCACTCTTTGCAATGATGGCCTTCTAGAATCTTCCATCGCAAGGTATATTCCTTCCGTGGGCACCAAGCTGCCAGGATGGCACCTTATCCATTCCACATGCGCAATTGGGTCACACTTTTCTCATGTTCATCGTCACGTCAAATATGGATAACTCACAAAACCTTTGCTCTACATTACGTGCTTTCTCCTTGTGTGCCCATCTCCAAATAGACATTTTATACCCACATGCCTTCTTGTGCTTGGCCAATATTTTAGGGGCTCAACACACATCTACATCTATCAAGTATCTATCAACATCCATAACACATTCAAATGTTTATTTAATAAAAATATTCATCATAACACGTCAAAATAAAAACCAACATGTGAATCAAAATCATCATCATCATATATATAAATCATATCAAATTGTCTTTATATATCATCTTCCCACATCGATCAACCTTCAAAATTCAAATATCAAAATTAACCGAGAAAGCGAGTCTCAAAAGCTCTACGTATTAAAAACATACATATCAAAAACTATACATCAAATAAAGGCTTCACAAAGAACTGTGTACATCAAAAATATCATATCTATCAAGTAAACTAGACAACCAAAAAGAACAAACTCTCATGGACACTTTGCTCCTCCGAGCACCCTAAGTACCCCCAACATCATCGTTGCCACCATCGCCTCTGTTATGCCCCTACTCAACCCCCTCCATTTGGATCCCGAGGTGGCTAGCCCACACTTGTTATGCTGCTACAACTGGGACCTACTCATCTCTACACTGATGAGTTTAATGATGAAGTGTAGTAGGTAGGTTCCACACCATGATATCCTCATAATATGCTAGCCCATCCCATCTTGACTAATAATTACCTAAACTAACCATACTAGGTGGTCCCATCTAACCACTAGCCTTGAGCCCAAGTTTTTGCCAACTCAAGACTTTGCACCGATGTCCCTATGATCCCAAGATCCCATCATAGATTCTCTCACCGATATTTTTATCGATCTTTATCGATTATAGCCTATGCCATTCTTTGGATAAGGTTGTCTTGTTTACTCCTCATCCCATCCCTCTCTACCACCAAGCCATCATGCTCACCCTCAAGATATATCTCTTTTTCATCACTATGAACCACTCTACCTCCACTACAAACTTCTCAACTTTGTGAATGTGTAATGGTGGCCTCCATAGCTTCTCTATCTATAGCCTCATCTCCCTTGTCATCATACCCATCACCTCCTATGCTCCCTCCACACGATCCCTCACATGTCTACCTCCTCGGTGGCTAATCTCTCCACCATGTAGTGTATGCCTCGGTTAGACATACTTGTTTGGCATCATCCATGGGATATGAATCACTATGCTCATCAACACCCATCACCCACTCCTTGCCGGTATAGCACAAAACAACCAACTCGTGGGTAATGGATTCTCCAATTCCTCATCATCACATCTGTATAAACCGGAGCCACTAACACATCCTAAACCAAACCAAACTGTCATTTGACGTGATATAAATTGATAAGATCCCACTCCCTCCTCAATGAACTTATATCCATAAGTCATCTTGAGTGACATTCATTCGATTCTCCAATCCCTCCCATCTTATAAAATCAATGTAAGGCTTCTATATAACATCCCATGCTTTTAATCCTAAGAGTTGTCTATAATAATCCTCACTTCTTATTGACCCCCTCTCTCTACATCATCTTACCACCGCATAAACCTAGTTGATCCCCACACCATATCAACACCACCCTATAGAAAACCCCTAGGATGAGACATGATAATAAAATCAAGTCCCAAAATTTTAGTAGAAAAGTATTGTCGATACCGAACATCTTCTTAATTGACCAAGCACATAAATCCTTGTAGGTTTGTGCTTAAGTAAGCAGAGGGCCCAAGTATACACTATCTTATGCTCTATCATCATCTCCCACTACCCTTGACATCATCCAAGAAACCAACCACCACCGAGTCGGAAAATAAAAACATGTGATACCTATAATCGTCATTGTCAAAACAACACTACCCTCTATCTCTTAAAAATATAAAGGTTGGTAATTATAACCACCATGTCATAAACCCTATATCATCAACTTCATCCCCATATAACCTTCTCATAACATCTACCCTCTCTGTCTCCTCAATGCTATATATTCCCTCTCCATGGTGATGGTCATCTCACCCGTAGGTAACCAAAAAGTACAAGTGGTAGGATCTCACCTCTCCATTAGTGCCAACAACAATCCTCGATATAAGTGGATGTGTTTATAGTGACGCATCACTCCAAAACCCATAGCCTCTATATTATCCTAATCATCATCTAACATATCTATGCACACATCCTCTATAATCGGTAGAATCCTATCTCGGATAGTCAACTTGGCCTTCACCTGCATCCACACAACATAAAAATATAGATTAGAATAATTTCACATAATTTTTTATTAAAACTATACAAAAACCTTGATAGCTAGTGATTACGCACTTGAATCACTAGAAATCCATCACAATTATCATCGATCCATCAAAATCATTGGCAATTCCAATGATTTCAAAAACATGCCCTCGTATGAACATTTAAAACCAAAAATACATAAAAATTAAAACCACAAAATGATAGATAAGTGTACATACCTCTGCTGCGTGGGCCTCCTCGGAATCTAGGACACACTGCGCAGCCATCATTTCTCAATTATCACTTTGTAATCACTCAACTTATCTCTCTAATATTGTAAATCACAAATGAAAAAATTCTTAAGCAGCTCAACTATTTATAGACACCATTTATTCCATGCAGGGAATCGTCGGAGATTACGATGATCATTGGTGATTCACCATAATCCCCGATGATCCACCGTAATCACTAGTGATCCATCATAATCACTTGTGATCCTACCTTTTCTAACATAAACCTATGTTTTCAATACCAACAATTATTTTCAATCACATTATGGAATTTTCCTATCATGTCCCTCATTTTGAGGACCTCGGAAGCTGGTCATCCTTCATAGGAATTCTCTTACGACCTCAACACTTTGTAAGCCATAAGTCCGTAGGCCATCAACCTTTCCCCTATCACTTCGGTCCATGATATTTTATCTATCCCTACAAATCATATGTCTATAGGACAAAAACCCTTTAGTTTCCCCTGTCACTTGATTCTATGGTGACACGCATTTTGTTTCGATACCTTGTCTTGGGAAAACTTCAAATGAAATGCACATTTCAAATCAATCAAACCGGTGATCTTTACATTGTGTCGTAATCACCCCTAGTTTGAGGGGGATCACCCATATAAACACAAAACATACATATATCACACTATTTTTGTCTAGTAGTTTGATCATCACAAACTACTCAACAAAAAGGGTCAAATGTAGACACCGGGTTTTCGTTAACCCGCCTACTTCACCTTATATGCACATTATTTAATCTAAAACTTATTATTATGCCACTATCCTAAGTCACCCTCTCATCATCTAGTAAATTTAATTTTTACACTCTTATAAATTACTATTTACTCATCCCAAACTACCTCAACCTCTTTAAAACCACTTAAAAACCTTTAAACCACCTCAAACCTATTTTATACTAACATCATAACCTCCCCAATTCATCCATAACCTCATCGAACTAATTTTCCCTTGTCATTTACTTGAAAACGCCATTTAGGAAGTGGTTTCAACCATTTCCTAAATGTTTTCCCAAAAACCTCGTATTATAGGTGATTCTACCTAATCGTCGATTATAAATAGAAGTTTTTACCCCTCTCAAGGATCTTCAAAATATTTTTCTCACTCTTGCACTTTGTCTTCATCCTAACAACGAATCTAATTCATTCTAGAGATCATTAAGGACTTGTATCAACTTCAAGCTCTTGTAAACACATCTTCTTTATAGTGTTTTACCTTAATCATCTCTCGGAAGTTCAACAATTGGCCATCCACTTTAATCAGCTCCGTTCAATGTTTGAGGCTTCTTTTAATATACTCTTACATCAAGAGGTATTTATTTATTTTATTTCATCATTTGCATTTCATAAAAGCATTAAAAACAATCAAAAATTATCATTTTAGACCTCTCTTTATCATTTTTATCGTAATTTATCATGTTCAAAGTAATCACCCGCGATTCTATTTGATTTCCCGTGATTTAGTTGGATCGCTAGCAATCCTGTCAATTTGCATATCTTTATCAATTCATCATTTTATTATCAAATCTTGTCAATATTTTGGGTTTAGCTTGTCCTCTGCAAGCATGGCTTCACTCTAGATGGCAATACGTGGCGGTCTCATCCTAGTGTCTATGATCTTACAATTGTTCAACATCCCTTCTTTTGGGAACAATATAACATCCTTCACTAATTAACATTGTGTGCAATTCACTTTGCCACCAACAATGATTAAATCGAGGTCGATCGAGTTCCTCCAAAAATCCAACAAGTTCTGATTACTATTGGTATGACTACTTTGAATCCATCTTGATAACATCCACCCTTGCATGGGATACCTACTAAGTGGCACAGGATTTACTCTTTGATCTTGAGTTCTACAGCTTATTATCCATCATCTACCTATACTTTTCATGTGCATTTCTTTTTCATTTATATTTTTTTAATATACTTAATTATTTCAAAGCGAGTTGACATCCTCCAAGGAAGTCCCTTTGGATTCCTATGACCCTCCTTTGTCAAGAATCTCATTTATCCATCTATCTAATATCTTATCTTTAGTTGTCTATGATCTGTAGGTTTCTTCATTGGCATAAGAAGAAGGAGCTTTACTACATTGCATCGGTGCTCATCACCGCGGTATCGATAAACCCGTTATCCTTTGAGGTCGGTTTGTTTTTGTTATTTCATTTTATTAAGTTAAAATTGCATTAAAAAAATCTCTAGTATACCCCTTTCTCTTGTTTTGATTTATTTTGTTCGTTATTTGGATTTGATGATGTGAAACTTATCTTTCCTCCATCATGGTGATGAAACTTGCATGTTGATTACCTACTTGTTAAAGTGTTATGTTTCCATGGGTTATTTCTTACTAACGGTTAATGCTAACCCTTTTTCATATGGTACTAACATCTTATTTTAGTTTTGGGATGATGTGTAGAGGTTAGGTATATTGGACCACCTAATCATGGATTAGGTGAGCATAATCATCCCTCCTAAATTCCACATTTTTCCCAAACTCGGATTTGGTACAAATCTGCCATTTAGGAAGGGTAAATGGCAAGAAAGGGACCTCATTTTCATAGAAAATGGTCCCTAATACCCATCCCTATGGGTGGGTGGGATCTTTCAAATGAAAATGATGTCCATTGGTTCATTTTTTTCCCACGCACTTCATAATTTACGGGATTTTTGATTTTTGTGTTCGTATGGGATTTGGGAAATTCCCTAATCATTGCTTGGGTTATTTTTGAAATTTTATTTAATATTTTTTGGGTGGAATTTTTGGATTCTCCATTAGTTGGGGTTTTGGTGTGGTTTACATTTTTCACCTTCCCATTGCTTGTTTTTGGTTTGCTACTTCTCTTTTTAAACCCTCACTTCCATGGGAAGGGGGTTCTTTTGCTTTGGAAATTTTGGGAAGGAGCTTGGAAGCTTGGTAGAGGATTGGGCTATTTGGAAGGCATCTTTGGAATTCAGCTTTGGGAATACAAGGTAGGTCCTTGTATCTTTATTTTTACTCTTTTTACCTTACATATGTGTGTGAGATCAACTTGTGAAAATGTAAATTTTGTGTTGTTCTTTTTTATCTACCCACCCTTGATGGGTTTGGGTTTTAGGAGCTTGTATGGGAAGATGGAGGAATTTTCCTCCACTTTATTTGGGAACCATCTTACATTGATTTTAATTTGGATTGGAAATTCATCCCTACCCTCGAAGAAGAAACAATTATGTTTGAAAATCCTTCTTGGGGTAGTTTGAAGGGATAAGGGGAGTTTGGAGTGATAAGAAGATGGTGAAAATATGGAGAGATAAGGGGTGTTATTATGCTTATTTGGTATGGTTTATGAAACATGAAATTAGTGATTCCCATCCCCTCTTCCCTAAGCTAGAAGCTTGGATATTCTTAGCATGTTGTTCTTGGTTGCTATACATTGTGAATGGATTTTAAATGTGGTTCAATTTTGTTGTGTGCTTTCAAACTATTCCTATGTGCTAAGTGTGTGAGTTTCCTCTTTCCCATGGACTTTTGGGGAGGCTAGCATGCCACCTTATACTCCTTTGTGGCATGTAATGATTCCATTTGTTTGGGTGGTCAACCAAGCCCCTTCGTGTGCTTTTGGAGATACCTTGCATGCTGATTTTGGGAGCTAGGTGGAGTGGATTTGAAGTTCTAGAGTTGTAGAATTGAAGTGCATTTTTACTATGTTTTGAGCCAAAAAAATGGAAGGTTGTATCCTCTTGAGATAAGGGATTTTGTACTTGTATTTTAATTTTTTTCTTCATTATGATCTGAGAATATTAATCTATTATGGGAGAATTAGTTATGTTATTTGAAGGATTAAAAACATGCCTTAAAATATTGTTATAATGGTGTTGTCACTTAAAACTCAAGTTGTAAAAATTGTCTTTCTTTATCAATTGTTGCATCTTCATTTTAGAATGGAAAGGTTTAATTAAGGAAAGGAAATTTTGAATATTCAATTGTTGTTATTTGTTTAACTAATTTACGCCATGTTGAAATATTCTTTCCTGTTCAAGTTTAAATTCTGGAAAACTTGCTCTAAATATGGTTTATACTTTTTTGATATTCTTGCTTAGGAAACTTAAAATAATTTCTTCTTGAATGAGTAAAAGTGCTAGAAATTACACTTTAATAAATCATCTCTTATGTTGTAATTTTATTTCCAAAAAATCACCTTCTTCTACTTAGATGTTTTCTTGTTGTTAAATAACTTTAAATGTGCATATTAAGAAAGTAGATATGGAGATACACACACACACACACATGTACATTTACACATTTATCTATTTTAAAATAATGTCTCTCTATTAAATAAATAAACTAAACTTATTATAAATCTGGACTTTACAAAAATAGAAATGCAATTGTGTCTGTAATAAATCAAGTATAGAATTTGTATAAATTTGGTTTATTTCGGATATATAATTTTGCCTTGTTAGTATATGTATGTATGTATGTATATACATGTATAAATATATTAGCTTATTATACAAAAAAATTAAACCAAAAATTTTATTATCTCCGTGTTGAATCAAAGTTGATTCTCTCTTATATATATATATATACATATATATATATGTATATACATATATATATATATATATATACATATATATATATATATATATATATATATATATATATATATATATATATATATATATATATATGTGTGTGTGTGTGTGTGTGTGTGTGTGTGTGTGTATATATATATATATATATATATATATACACACACACACACACACACATATACGTATATATATATATATATATATATATGTATGTATATGTATGTATGTATGTATGTATGTGTACACACACATATATAATAAATTTGTTTAAATGTATTATAAATCTTTTTAAATAAAGAAGGAATAGAATGGTTTAGGCAAAGGAATAATTATGGTATAGTCGTAGCTTTTGAAGGGGAAGATTTATGTTTTCATTAAGAAAAGTTAAGATGTATATATATTATGGTGGGTGGGGTGGGACGTTTGTCCCAACCATCCCTTACACTTATATAAAATAAAACTCAAAACCCTCGCCCTCCTCTACTACAACCTTGAGCCATATTTCCCTTACGTAAGCCATACAGGCCTTAAGCTTTGCAAATCACCCCCAGGGGCTTCAAAAAAATGTAGCCAAATATATATATATATATATATATATATATATATATATATATATATATATATATATATATATATATATATATATATATATTCATGTCCAACTCTATGTCTATAAAAAGAAAACAAAATAAAAAGTCCTCTGAATTTTGCCTGGTTGTGCGCTCTCAAAAAAGAGAAGAACTTCGTAACCCTATAAATAAACCGGTTATGATCTTGGATATCTACATTAGAAGCATGGAGGAGAATTATAAACCCATAAACCTCGGAGCTTGGATCCTTGAAGTTTCATGCACCGTAAACAACACAAAAAAGAGATACCCAAATTTAGGAAGAGGAGAAAAATGAAATCAAACTTAGGTTTCTTCGAAAATATATCCTCGTCTTATGTTTTTAGGGAAACTTAATCCTATTAAGGATATTGAATCAATCATAAAGGGTGGTGATTTGATGTGCACCATGACTTAAATTTATATGGTTGCACCCTTAAATAAATTAAAATTAATTAATTTTAATTGGTTAGTGGTTTAGGTAATTTGTTTGTATGGTTAAAGGGGTTAAATTTGCATGTGTTAATTTTAGGGGTAGGACATGAGATTAAATGGTTAATTTTTTTATAAAAGAGTGTAGTTCCCTTATAGACCTAATAATATTGATTTTAAATAAATTCAAAGGCATGGGTCCATTTCAGAGACAAAATGGGACCCATGACCCTCTTATAGTAATTGCAACTTTCCGTCACCGGAATTAAAATATTAATAAGTATTTTTTTAATCATTCTCGGAACGGTTATTATCCTCTTGCCACTATCATAATGTTTTATCTTCTATGTTAGAAAATAATAATAATAATAACAACAACAACAACAACAATAATAAAAATATTAATGCTAAATAGTTTAACTTGTGGACACGGCATTAAGCCAACTTTTTTCCCTCACGCCGCTATTACAACAATGTTTTAATGGCACATAAATTGTTTAAAATCCTCCAACTTGTTTGATTGTGGATTGGTTTCACTTCTTCATATTTTGCAACTTAGTTGTGTTGCCTTCATAATGAGTAATTTTAACCATCGTATAACTATTCATCTTTTTTAAAATATTACTTTATTACTTTTCCCATCTTTGATTGGGATATTTGGTTGTCTTTTAATGTGTTTTGGGACTTGCATTGGGTGAGGAGAAACATCTCGTATCGAGCTGGTTTTCAACACCATACACTATGAAGATTGGTTGATTAACTTTTGTGTAGTTAAATTTAAATAAACCACTTTATTTTAATCATTTTTGTAAAAGTCTAATGTAACATTTTTCCCTTTTGTAAGATGATGGGGCGTAGTATCGGACGAGGTGCAGCAATGACTTGGGATCGTGGGCGGCCAACACTAGAGTCACCTAGTATTGATTTTGGGTCACATATATTATACGTGTTGCATCAGATGGTGGGGGTCCTTTAGGATTGACTTCTTGCACAACCGAGCCAATAAAATAGGATATTTAGCCTAATATGGAGGTATTCTTAGATGAGTCTCTCACACTCTACTACTCATGTACGGGTTTCTTCACAACAAAAAATACTACGCAACCATTTAGTTGAGCTTACAACCCAAAGTGATAGAGGTCTTGTAGTCCTTTATTTCATAATTAGAGAGTGGTTGGGACACACCCTCATAGGTAGGCCAAAAGCGATGCCATTCGCAATCTCCTTCTATTACACCCACCTACGTATGGAGGCACGATAGAAGGATTTGGGGCCGATTCATTCCTCCTAAGACTAGGCATACTAATTTAACTTGCATCCTTACCGAGTAATGTCAAACAATGCCTAGCCATATACCTCCTCCATGACAAAGTAGGCATCTAGTGGAGGAATGAGGAGTGAAAGCTCCATTTGAATAGTGATACCCTCACTTATCATCTATTTGAGGAACGCTTTAGGTTGTGGTACATGTCGAGAACTTTATCTAGAAGAGAATCGATGAGTTTCACGATCTCCGACAAGATTCTGGTTTAGTGGCCCAATACGAGTGTAGATTTTTAATCGTTAATCAATATGTCGACTATCTCTAGGATGAGAAGTTGTAGGTGAACAAATTCATCGAGAGGCCTAAATGTAGACTTGGCAGGAGCAATGAGGATTTTATCTCCCTAACTTTGGAGAATGTGGTGGAGAAAGCTTATCTCGAGAGGAGAACAAGACTAGAACACATGAGTCTTGGGATAGGAACTAGGGAAAATTACAGGAGCGAGTTCACTCATTTCAGGATCAGAGATCACTTGGCTCTACCTCACCACCAAGAGGAGGGTTTATACCATTTCAGTTAGCTTCTTGACCACCTCCACACTAACATCGTCCCTCTCAAAGCATCGGGTTCCTTAATAGCGAAGGAATAGGTCAAAGCTAGGATTTTCATATAGGTAAGGTCCTTAATGGCCACATTGTGGGTAGAGACAGGAAGCTAGGGAGCTAGCAACCTAATCAAGATTTTTCACAGTGAGCGGTCGAGTGGGACCTATAGGGTCAGTACATAAGAGCACAAGAGGTTCTCAATCGCATAAGGATGCACCAATTTGTTCCATTTGTGGGCCCCTTGAACATTATGCTTGATTTTTTCCTTGGAGAATAGATTTTACTGAGAGGCAAAAGACACCAGTTTCTAAGTAGACAGCTAGCAATGCAAGACACGCTCATCTCATCTACACCATAGTGTAGAACCATTAGTCCGAGAATCAAGCCATGGTCATAGAGATGACAAGTATGATTAGGGGTTCACTTATTCTTGTACTATTTGATTCGAGAGATTATGAATCTTTTATATTTCCCTCTCTGTAGTGGATAGGTGTGGATTGGTGGCTTCTAGGTAGGTAGATAGTTTGAAGGAAGAGTTGGGGTCTAAGGCCAAGCTCGTCGTAGACTCATATGTGGAGAGTTGTGTTTTGGACCTAGGTATATTCTCCACTACCTTAGTGATGGGTCATTGTATTCTTCCAATCATTTAACCGACATAATATTTGTCGGTGTCATTCTAAACAGTAATGTGTCCTGGCAATATGCAATGGAGTCGAGGAGAACCAAGGTTATGCGTTGAGTCTATTGGGGATTGCTTAGTTTTAGTGACTATTCTACGGAAGTGCAGTTAAAATCTACGGAAATTAAATATAAGTCTATGGAATTCAACTATTTTTAATGAAAGGAATTTTAGTAGCTAATCTTCTCTCAGTAAATAAAATATGCACACACTTATTCTTAACAAATTAAATCACAACTGAATAAATGGAATTTTTAGCAAAAGGCAAGACTTGTTCATGAACTAGATTTTCATAACAAAATCATCTACTCTAAGTGAAAGAAGTAATGGAGAAAGCAGAGATAGTTAATCAAATCATGCATGTGAAACTCATCAAATGATAAGTGCAGTAAAACTAATCAAAGGACTGTATGCATGAACTCAAAGAAACCTTGTATCTCCTCGGTTGAGTGGGCCCTTGCTCTTCCTCGGGATAGAGTGATCAAAAACTTTTGTTTCTCAAAATTTCGTGGCTTTCATTAACTTCGAAATGAATTCATAACACATCAAAACAAATCCAAAACAGTATGCAGATAATCTTCTTTGATAATCAAAAAGTGGTATTCAAGTTATGAAGAAAAATTCTTCATATAGATAATGTTGGTTACAAGATCCTCCATATCAAGCAAGTATTAAACATTTTCCATCAAATATCAATTAAAACTCATAGATTCCTACAAGCCGTTAGAATCAAGCCCAAGCTAATAGGTCAATTCGATGGAAACAGTCTTCAGCCGCATGCTTCGAACTCGGGCTTCTTATCCACCAAGAACTTCCCATCATTCCTTGTGCACATCATCACATTTGATCTCATAAAAACAGTTAGTAGGAGGTCATGTGATAAATGGTTTTCATAAATAATAGCAAGGAAAATGCATCAACCTACTAAGATATGACTACACAAAACATCCCCATATACAAATAAGTCATATCACAAAGAGTATTTCTGGTATGAAGAAATGATATTAATGAGCCAAACAATGCACTCATCATTTTCCCCTTGACTTTACCTTGCATTCAACGGCACCAAAAATTATGGGTCATTGTATTCTTCCAATCATTTAACTGACATGATATTTTTCAAAGTGTCATTCTAAACCAGGGCTGTGTCCTAGGCAATATGCAATGGAGTCGAGGAGAACCAGTTATACGTTGAGTCATTGGGGGTTGGTTAGTATTAGTGACTATTCTACGAAAGTGTAGTTAAAATCTATGGAAATTAAATACAAGTCTATAGAATTCAACTATTTGCAATGAAAGGAATTTTAGCAGCTAATCTTCTACTATAAAATAAAATACGCACACACTTATTCTTAAAAAATTAAATCACAACTGAATAAATGGAATTTTTAGCAGAAAGCAAGACTTGTTCATGAACTAGATTTGCATAACAAAAGCATCTACTCTAAGTGAAAGCAGTAATGGAGAAAGCAGATATAGTTAATCAAAGCATGCATGTAAAACTCATCAAATGATAATTGCAGTAAAACTAATCGAAGGACTGTATGCATGAACTCAAAGTAACCTCGTATCTCCTCGGTTGAGTGGGCCCTTGCTCTTCCTTGGGATAGAGTGATCAACAACTTCTGTTTCTCAAAATTTCATGGCTTTCATTAACTTTAAAATGAATTCATAACACATCAAAAACAAATCCAGATATGCAGATAATCTTCTTCGATAATCAAAAAGTGGTATTCAATTTCTAAAGACAAATTCTTCATATAGATAATGTTGGTTACAAGATCTGCCATATCAGGTGGTATTAAACAATGTCCATCAAATATCAATTAAAACTCATAGATTCCTACATGCTGTTAGAATCAAGCCCAAGCTAATAGGTCAATTCGATGGAAACAGTCTTCATTCGCATGCTTCGAACTCGGGCTTCTTATCCACCAGTAACTTCCATCATTCCCTACACACATCATCACATTTGATCTCATAAAGACAGTTAGTAGGAGGTCATGTGATAAACGGTTTTCATAAATAATAGCAAGGAAAATGCATCAACCTACTAAAATATGACTACACAAAACATCCCCATATACAAATAAGTCATATCACAAAGAGTATTTCCAGTCTGAAGAAATGATATTAATGAGCCAAACAATGCACTCATCACTTAGACCTCCGAGTTTTACAATTGGGATCTTATGAGGTCATTCTTGGCATGGATTGGTTTGATTTTCATTAGGCTATAATAGACTGCATACATAATTTTATTGAGTGTGTGGAAAACATAGGTAGTTATTTTGTTATATTTGGGTTTCAAAGACCCGTATCCCTGCGTATGATTTCTGTTATGCAGCTCAAGCAGAGCATGCATAAGGGGTGTCATATGTTTTCTATTACAATCAGTGATAGATCGCAGGATATTCCAGTAAGTTATCCTTTAGATGAGCACCCTATTTTGAGAGATTTTACAAATGTTTTCCCTAGTGAGCTCACATGTATGCCCCCATGGCGAGAGGTGGAATTTTCTATTGATCTTGTTCTAGGTTCTACACCTATGTCCCATGCTCTGTACATGTTGACTACATCCGAGCTCTATGAGATCAAGATTTAATTACAAGATATTTTAGAGAAGGCCCTCATCTAACCTAATATTTATCCTTGGGGCGTCTGAGTGATTTTTTGAAGAAGGATGGGTCCTTCATCTGTGTGTTGATTTCCAAACACCGAATAAGGTAATGGTGAAGAATCGTTATCCTTTTCCCCATATATATGATTTTTTGATCAGATGAGGGGAAAGAGTGTTCTCTAAGATAGATTTGAATTCAAGATACCATCAACTCCACAACACAGAGAAAATACATCCATAAGACAACTTTCCTGGACTCGGTATGGGAATTAGGAGCCCACATTAGTTCTTTTTGGTCTAGCCAATGCACATGTAGTTTTCATGAGCCTCACGAATGGGGTTTCCAAGACATTTTTGGACATATTTTTCATCATGTTTTGGGATGACATATTTATATATTCTCTATCAATCGAGGACTACCAGGAGCACTTGAGGAAGGTATTATAGGTTTTGAGAGAGCATTAGTTATTTGGGAATTTGGAGAAGTGTTCCTTATTTCAGTCTGAGATTCAGTACTTGGGGCACATTATCACAGGCGAGGGTATCTCTGTAGATCCCTCAAAGATCCATGCTATCATTGATTGGCCAACCCCCACCATAGTGACAAAGGTCAGGATTTTTATGGGGTTAGCCAGTATTACCATCGTTTTCTAGGACTTTTCTAGGATTTCTAATCCTATTACTTCCCTTCAATGTAAAGGGAAGAAGTTTTGTTGGTCAAAGAAGTGTGAGCATGCCTTTCAATTTCTCAATGAGTAATTTATTACTGCACCCATCCTCACAGTTCCAGATCCTTTGGTCAACTTCATGGTTTGCACAGATGCATCTATTGAGGGACTTGGAGTTGTGCATATGCAAGAGTGTCATGTTATTACTTTTGAGTCTCATAATTTCAAGGACTATGAGCTTAATTACCTAGCCCACTATCTTGAGCTTGCAGTAGTGGTTCACACATTTGTTCTCTGCGGGAATTTCCTTCTAGGCAAGCCCTTTATATTGAGGACAAATCATTTGAGCCTTCAACATATCTTTTACAACCCAACCTCAACGAATAACGGCGTATTGGATGGAGTTCCTATGTGAGTATGACATGGAAATCTAGTACATCAAGGGGAAGGATAATGTCATCGTTGATGCTTTGAGTAGGTGGAAACATGAGATTTATTCCTTGACATTACGATAATATCTCAAAGGAAAGATAATTTAGTATCTTCCACATGATGATTCTATGAGGGAGCCAGAATATGGTTGACTCTCGGGGGGCCCTAGTGGGAAAGTACATGGGGTATGCTTTGGATTATGATGCTATTATTATTTTCATAGACACATTTATGTGCCTAGATTAGGTGATTTGTAGAGGTTGGTTATTTCTTAAGCATATCAAGCACCTTACTCCACAGATTTTGGGGTAAAGAAGATACATGCGAGTTGAGGAAAATTTACTTTTGGCCAGGGTTACATCATGATATTGTATATTTTGTAGCCCATTGTCTTGAGTTCCAGAGGGTGAAGGTTGAGCATTCTCATCCCGCTGGTCTTCTATACCCTCATGATATTCCAAAGTGGAAGTGGGACGTGGTGTCCATGGATTTTATTGTTGGTCTTCCCACTTCATTGTTTCATCATGATGTCATCATGGTGATGGTGGATAAGTTGACCAAGGTTTCCCACTTCTCTCTAACGAAGTTATCATATAATGTGGTTTCCATTACACAGGTATTTATGGATGACGTAGTGAGATTACATGGTATACCTAGGATGATCATTTGTGATCATGGATCAATCTACACTTTTGAGTTTTGGACCTATTTTCATGGAAGCTTTGGGACTCAGATTAACTTCAAATGTGTATCACCCTCAGATAGATGGAAAAATTGATAGGGTGAACCAGGTACTTGAGGACATGCTTCGGATGTATGTGATGGATTAGAAGACGAAGTGGGAGAATTACCTTTATCTAGTTGAGTTTTCTTATAAAAAAGTTTTCACATTTCCATCGGCATGGTGCCTTATCAATATTTGTATGGGAGGCCTTACGGGACACTTTGTTGAGTTGGGACATGTCGATTATAGGATTGTTCTTGGTCCTGCATATCTTCAGGATATGGAGTAGCAAATTGTTCTTATTCGGAAACTTTTAGAGTAGGATCTTACACACTAGAAGGCATATGCTGACACAAAGAGGGTAGAGTTTCACTTTCTTACACGAAGAGGGTAGAGCGCCACTTCATTTTGGGTGAAAAGGTATTTCTCATGGTGCATCCGCATAATATTTTCATCCTTTATGGGAAGGGATATAATGTATCCCATAAATTTGTTGGACCTTTTGAGATCTTAAAGACTATTGGTCTAGTTTCCCATCACTTAGATCACCCCCACACCTATCTTGGGCACACGATGTGTTTCACGTCTCATTGTTGTGGAAGTATATTCCTGATACATCTCATATTTTGGATTGGTTGGCCTTAAAGGTGGAGGCCAAAGGTCAGTGGACTTTGGATCCCATGTATATTCCGGAGCATAGAAGGCCGGCCCTTCAAGGGCACGATCTAGACAATATTATAGTTCGAAAGGGGATAGATATGATGAGACTACATATACTTGGGAGGATGCGAGACCAATATCCTTACTTCTTCCAAAGTGACTTATAAGAGGAAGTTGGTTCCTAGGGGAGGGGGATGTAGTGCCCACCTTTTTTAGTGCTTTGTAATTTTTGGTCGCATGTGACTCATTGTATTTATACTATCATGATGACAAGGACATTATTAATTGTTTTCTTATTTTTATGGGAAATTATCACATGAAATTTTTTCTTGACATGGATTTTACTACTTTCGTCTCATCATTATGATGACATTATTCATGATATCATATTGATAGTATTAGGATGTTAACACTTGATCACAGGTTGACTATGAGGCACACGATGCCACTGTGTCATTTGCAGATATTATGTTGTGATGATGATATCATGAGTTATTATTGACATGTTTTGGTATTGATATTTGATCCATATTTGATGTATGACGATGATTATATTGTTTCATTCAGTGGATGATTCATGTTGTTGATATAATTCTAGCTTAGCATGGCTTATATGGATGTTGATTTTGATGCATATTATTGTATCGTATTTTTATCATATTGGGCAGATATGAGGTTTGCATTGAGTTGTGCAAGTGATAGGAAATAAATCATGAGGAAAACGTGGGACTCGGGAACACACGCCACTTAGCACAAAAGGCCTAAAGGCCAAACCTCTTCTTCTTCTTATCGATTATGACACCTCCCCTTTCTCTTGTTGTGGTTTTTCATGTTGGTTTCTTGGATTTGATGTTGTGAACCTTATCTTTCCTCCATCATGGTGATGAAACTTACATGTTGATTACCTACTTGTTAAAGTGTTATGTTTCCTTGGTTTATTGCTAACTAGTGGTTAATGTTACCCCTTTTTCATGTGGTATTAGCATCTTATTTTAGTTGTGGGATGATGTGTAGAGGTTATGTGGATTAGGTGTGCCTAATCATAGATTAGGTGAGCCTAATCACCCCTCCTAAATGCCACATTTTTCCCAAACTCGGATTTGGGAAAAATGTGCCATTTAGGAAGGGTAAATGGCAAGCAAGGGACCTCATTTACATGGAAAATAGGCCCTAACCCCAATCCCTATGGGTGGGTGGGATATTTTCAATGAAAATGAGGCCCATTGGCTCATTTTTCCTCCCCACACACTTCATAATTTATGGGCATTTTTATTTTTGGGTTTGTATGGGATTTGGGAAATCCTTTCATCATTGATTGGGCTATTTTTGAAATTTTCTTTAATCCTTTTTGGGTGGAAATTTTTGGATGCTCCATTGGTTTGGGTTTTGGTGGAAGGTGACATTTTCACCTTCCCATTGCTTTCTTTGGTTTGCTACTTATCTTTTAAACCCTCACTTCCATGGGAAGGGGGTTCTTTTTCTTTGGAAATTTTGGAAGGAACTTGGAAGCTTGGTAGAGGATTGGGATATTTGGAAGGCATATTTGGAATTTAGATTTGGGAATACAAGGTAGGTCCTTGTATCTCTATTTTTTTACTCCTTTTTACCTTGCATGTGTGTGTGAGATCAAATTGGGAAATGTACATTTTGTGTTTCTCATTTTTCTCCACTCACCCTTGAGGGGTGTGGGTTTTGGGATCTTGTATGAGAAGAGGGAGGAATTTTCCTCCACTCTATTTGGAAACCCTCTTATATTTGGTTTGTAGGTAATAATGGATTCCCATTTGGGTTGGAAATTCATCCCTACCCTAAAGAAGGAAAACGTATGTTTGAAAATCCTTCTTGGGGGAATTTGGAGGGATAAGGAGAGTTTAGAGTGATAAGGAGATGGTGAAAATATGGAGAGATGAGGAGGATTATTATTGTCATTTGGTATGGTTTATGAAACATCAAATTAGGGTTTTCCATCCCCTCTTCCCAAAGCTCAAATCTTGGATCTTCTTAGCATGTTCTTCTTGGTTGCTTTAGATTGTGAATGGCTTTTAAATGTGATTCAATTTTGTTGTGTGGTTTCAAAATATTCCTATGTACTAAGTGTGTGAGTTAACTCTTTCCTATGGGCTTGGGGGAAGCTAATATTCCATCTTGGACTCCTTGGTGGTATGTAATGATGAAATTTGGTTGGGTGGTAAACTAAGCACATTCTTGTGATTTTATAGATACCTTACATGCTGATTTTGGGAGATAGGTGAAGTGCATTTTTTTATGTTTTGAACCAAAAATTTGGCGGTTGTTTCCTCATGAGAGGAGAGATTTTTACTTGTATTTTAATTTGTTTCTTCATTATGATCTGATTATATTAATTTTTATGGGATAATTAGTTATGTTATTTGAAGGATTGGAAACGTGCATTAAAATAATGTTGTAATGGTGTTGTCACTTGAAACTCAAGTTGTAAAAATTGTCTTTTTTTAATCAATTGTTTCATCTTCATTTTGGAATGGAAAAGTGCAATCAAGGAAAGGAATTTTTAAATATTCAATTTTTGTTATTTTTTTAATCGATTTATTTCATGTTGAAATATTCTTTCCTATTGAAGTTTAAATTCTATAAAATTGCTCTAAATTTGGTTTATAATCTATCCGATATACTTGCTTAGGAAACTTGAAATAATTTATTATTAAATGAGTAGAAGTGTTGGAAATTACACTTTAATAAATTATCTCTTCATTGTAATTTTTAATTCTAGAAAATATAAATGCAATTGTGTAACTGTAATAAATCAAGTATAGAATTTATTTAAATCTAGTTTCTTCTAGATGTGTAATTCTTCCTTGTTTTTATATGTGTGTACACACACACACACACATTTGTGTGTGTGTGTGTGTCTAAAAATATTAGCTTATTATACGAAAAAATAAACTAGAAAATTTATTATCTATCTATTGAATCAAGTGATTCTCTCTTATTTACACACACACACACACATTATATATATGTTTAAATATATTATAAAAATTTAATAAAGAAGGAATGGAATGGTTTAAGTAAAGGAAGGATTATGGTATAGTCATAGCTTTTGAAGGGGATGATTTTTGTTTTCATTAAGCAAAGTTAAGATGTACATATATTGTGGGCGAGTTGGGTGGGAAAAATGCCCCACCCATCCCCAAAATTATATAAAATAACACTCAAAACCCTCTCCCTCCTCTACTACATCCTTAAGCCTTATTTCCCCATGTGCATGTCATATGACTTTAAGCTTTGCAAATCACACCCTAGGGTCTTCAAAAAAATGCACGACAACTTTATATATATATATATATATATATATATATATATATATATATATATATATATATATATATATATATATATATATATATATATATATATATATATATATATATATCTATATATATTCATAGTCATCTTTATGTAAAAAAAGAAAACAAATAAACCCTCTGGAATTTTTCCCTGGTTATGGGCTCTAAAAAAAAAGAACTTTCATAACCCCGTAAATAAAAGAGTTCGATTTTGGAGATCTATCATAGAAATATGGAGGAGAATTTTAAACCCATAAACTTGGGGCTTGAATCCTTGAAGTTTCATACCTGCAAACAACACAAAAAAAGAGACCCAAATGGAGGAAGAGGGGGAAATTAAATCAAACTTAGGTTTCTTTTGAAAATATATCATCATCTTATGTTTTTAGGGCAACTTAATCTTGTGGTGGAGATTGAATCAATCCAAGGGTGGTGATTTGATGTGCACCATGACTTAAAGTTATATGGTTACACCCTTAAATAAATTAAAATTAATTAATTCTAATTGGTTAGTGGTTTAGGTAATTTGTTTGTATGGTTAAAGGGGTTGAATCTACATGTGTTAATTTTAGGGGTGGGACCCAAGTTTAAATGGTTAATTTTTTATAAAAGAGCATAGTTCCCTTATTGACCTAACAATATTAATTTTAAATAAACTTGAAGACTTGGGTCCATTTAGGAGACGAAATTAGACCCAAGATCCTCTTATTATAATCACAACTTTCCATTACCGGAAATTAAAATATTAATAAGTATTTTTTTAATTGTTCTCGAGAATGATTATTATCCTTGTTGTCGTCACGATGTTTTATAATCAATGCTATAAAATAATAATAATAACAATATTAATCGTAAATAGTTTAACTTGTGTACACGGCGTTAAGTTGACCTCTTGTCCCTCACACCGCTATTGCCACATTGTTTCAACAATGTGTAAATTGTTTAAAATCCTCCAAGTCATTCGTGATAGCGGATTGGTTCCACTTCATCGTATCTTGCGACTTAGTCACGTTTCCTTCGTAATAAGTAATTTTAACTGTCATATAACTATTTACCTTTTTTAAAAATATCACCACTTTATTACTTTTATCATCTTCAATCGGGATATTTGGTTGTCTTTTAACATGTTTTGAGACTTGTGTTGGGTGATGCGCGACAACAACAAGGAGGAGTGTCTGAAAATATTATCCTTCCAATCAATTTCATGGTAACTCTTTTATTCCAAATGATTTTAAGACACCATATAAGGTTTATACAAATTTTTGGAGCCAACCAAGGTCATATTGGGCATCAAAATCATGACATAATTAAGGACCGGTTAACATCTCAATTTGTGGGTAGTTTTCATATTGTCAAAATATATCAAGCTTATTAGCCTCTCAAGGCTCCTCCAAGTTTATGTATGTTTTTAAAGCCAAAAATATGATATATTACAAATTTCAAGTCCTAAGGCATTTGTATTTAACCTCTAACTTTTCCCAGAAGTCAAATTTTCCATGAACAAAAATTGCATGAGAAAGAAAGCTGCAATAATGATTTTTACTAAGTAAAATGTGTTAACTCACCATTATGTTGAGAAAACATGTATGATATATAATGAATGGTGAGTTGGAGGCTCCTAAATATATACAATATGTAATTTAAGAATATAAGGAAGGAATATAGGGATTCCCTTGATTTTAGAAACATGTGAGTTGTTTTGATCAAGATAAACACTTTCAAACATCAAGAGACATGATGACCGTTGGCGAGAAAAAAATTTAAGTGGAATGTAAACACCTATAATTACGCCCAAGCAATTTAAATACTTAAATTGTGCTAATTATCCCCTTTCTCGCAAATCAACGACATATCGTCAAAGGCACTCATTTTCCCTCATATCATCATTAATTAATTACACTAAGCTAATTAATTAAGTTGCCTATCCAACAAATACCCTAATTAACGACCTTCCGTTAATAAATCACCCCTTCTACCTAGACTAATTAATTATTATTAATTAATTAGCTTTCCCTTCCATTTAACCAATAAATCAATATTTAATTGATTTAATCCCCTTATAATAGCCTAAATCGCACTAATATTCCTCTAATTGGCTTCTATAAGCTTACACCTACCTATTAATTAATCACCTTTGATTAATTAAAATACCCCCAACTCCCATGACTTGCTAAACATGTATTAAACCCTTCTAAAGTAAGGTTACCTTTAATAAAGCAACCTTATCCATTCCTAATCATGTTTTACATTTATCCCACATTCATGAGAATGTGTTGAATCCTTTATCCTTTGGGCTATATAAAGAGCCCTCCACCTACCTTTTTACTTACACCTAAACTTTCTAAGAGAGTAAATGCAAAGCATATAGCAAAGAGACTAAGAGCTTGCACCTTGCCCTTTTGAGAGTTCATCATCTTGAAGAGTTAAGCCTCTTTCTTAAAGTGCTTGGGTCATATGGGAGGTGTCAAAAGGGTCTTGTAGCCCAACTTTGATTAGCCCCCATTCCTAGGTTCTTGGAGCATTAAGGACAACTATTTTGATAGCCATGGAGCTTACTTAGGTCCATTCATTTATTTGTTGTTAGATAATAGAGGAGTTTAGATATTTAGCATTGTTAGTTTCAAAGTTTGTATTGATGAATGCTAGCATCTAACCCTTGTTTAATTCTTATCATGATGGTGTTTATGCTTTGTTTTAGCTAAATTGTAGAACTATTTTAGGTGGTAGTTCTTGCTTCATTTGATTTAGCATTAAGAAAATTATACATGCACACATTTGGCACGCCTGGTGGGACTTACTCCATTGTCCTTTGCACTTAATTTCAAGTTTTTGTAGTTAAGTTTTATTTTTGGTTACTAACCCTCTTTTACACATGTTGATCTAACTTGTTTTTTTAACATGTTTTGTTGAGTTTGCATGTGTTGGGTCTTCCTTGTAGGTATGAAGGAGGTGAAGTGCTGTCAAAATTGGAATTAAAGGGAAAATTTCAAGATTTCTCCATGTTTTCATTTTTAGAGCTTACTTTTTCAACATTCTACATGCTAGTTTTGTCAATTTCTTGAAGATTTTAAATTCTTGAGCATGTAGGTTAGTGTTTGATAGTGCTGAGTCTTCTATTTACATATTAATGTGGTGGGTTGCTGTCAAAATTTAATCTTGGTAAGAAAATTTCAAGATTTCATCATCTTTTCATTTTTAAGCTTACTTTTTCAACATTTTACATGCTTTAGTTTTGTCAATTTCTTGAAAATTTTCAATTCTTGAGCATGTAGGTTAGTGTTTGATAGTGCTTGAGTCTTCTATTTACATATTAATGTGGTGGGTTGCTGTCAAAATTTAATGTTGGTGAGAAAATTTCAAGATTTCATCATGTTTTCATTTTTAGAGCTTACTTTTTCATCATTCTACATGCTAGTTTTTTTGTCAATTTCTTGAAAATCTTAAATTCTTGAGCATGTATGTTAATGTTTGATAGAATTGAGTGTTCTATTCATATATTAATGTGATGGGTTGTTGTAAAATTGAATCTTGGTTGGAAAAATTTGCCCATTTTGCATATTAAGGAACGTTTTTTTGACATTTTTTAAGTGCATGTCAAGTGCATACCCATGAGCATAAGAGCATATGCGTAACCCATCTTCCGAAGGCCATAACTTTTGCTCCCGACCTCGAAATGACTCCATTTTTTTTGCGTTGGAAAGGTATTGAAGTTAAATATGCAATGAAAACATAAATTCGGGATTTACACTTACAAAAGTTGCAGGTTTTTCTATTATTTTAAAACTGGTCATTTTCTAACATGTCTAATGTTTTGATGAATGTTGTATTTCCATGCTTACTCGATTTAGATCAAAGCGTGTGTATGCTCTTCTCTTGCACCTTTTGGTGATCTTGAGAATCAAAAACAACTTTGATCTATATCTTTTTAACATTGGGATTAAACTTAGAAATTTAATTATTCATTTTGCTTAAGGGAATGAACCTTTTACAAAGCATTTTTCAACGGTCCTTTGATTTGAAGTTTTCCATTTCTATATAGTTGGGCTAAAGTTTGTGTATGCTCTTCTCTTGCACCTTAGGGTGATCTTGAGAATCAAAATCAACTTTAGTCTTCATTTTATAACATTTGGTAAATTGGAAACTTCATCTTTCACTTTTGGTTTAAGGGAATGAACATTTATCAAAAATTTTGTATGGTTCATTGATTGAAAAGATTTTATTTACTTTTTAGTTGGATTATTTGTTGTGTATGCTCTTCTCTTGCATCCTTGGATGATCTTGAGAATCAAAAGCAACTTTTAATCCTCTTTTAAATAATGTGATTTTCTTGGAGAACTACTAACGCTTGAGTGCAGGACCTAAAAATGCTTGTCAAAGAAAGGAGGAATCAAAACGAAATCAAAAACTACTAATATAGTTGTTATACAGGTTGCCAAAAGGTGTTCAAGCAAACCACACCTAATTAAACAAGATAAAAAGAACAACATATTCAAAACACTGTATTGCAGGTTTCGAAAAGGGTACGTCCTCTCCGCTCAATCGAACATAACCCCTTTGGCATAACGCCTTAAGCTTGCAACAATGGGGGTGGTTCTGGAACCCCAAAGTAGTCCACGCAAGAGGGAACCTTGTGGACGAAACGGAAGTGCTCAAGACTACCTACTTGACTAGTGATTCCTTTGTGAGATAGAGTTACAGTTGTCCGTTGTGGTGACCCCAAAGTGATAGTACACGTAGACACACTAGTTGCCTCACTGTTGTTCTTGAAGGGGGTAAAGTAAAGGCTGAGATACTCCCAAACTAGTCGGTCGACTTTTTGGGTAAATCGCGCTCGCTCGTGGTAACTTTGTAACACCTAGGGCGAGAGAACCACCTAGGAGAATATACTTTGGCCAGGAGCCCACTTTGACCACTTTAAAACAGTGTTGAGTTGTGAACCTTCTTTTTGAGAAACGTGTGACGTATTACTTTCGCCTAGTTTTTACTTGCCTTAGGGCGAGGTGAAACTCTGCCGAAGTAAGACTAGCATTTTTTGTCATTTTTTTCTTGATTTATTTCCTTCATATTCTTTTGACACTTTGTTGATCAAAAGAGGTGTGATTACCTTTGTGTTGCCATTCGACTGTTTCTCTCACTTTTATGTCCGTTTACGCCCATCCATGTTTGCGGCTGGGTTAGTTAAACGTCTAAAGTGAGTGGAGGCGTTTTCACGTCATTTGGTAGCCATTGTGATCTTGATACCCACGTCCAAGATCGCATCATTGAAGTTAGGCGTGGTTCATCACCTGCGACTTCCATAAGAGGAGTTAGTTTGTTTGTCTCGTATCATTACAATTTCGATATTTACATCTTGTTTCTCTTGTAAACTCGACATAAATACCTATATTATGCAGTTACACTTTGCACACATTCTTAACTATTCCTAGCTATACTTTGAGCTTTTTTGTTCAGTTTTATTATTACCTCGATTTCAAAAGGTGTTAGGAACTACCATTTGTGCGTGTTATATCAATAACACCTCGATATCGATACTCCACTTTCTTGCAAAGTGGGTTAACATATCTTGGTGATATTGTTGTGTCATTCATGAAATCGTAATTGACACTTTTTGAGATATAGGTCTTAATCAGACTTGAGCTTGCTCATTGTATATCTTGATTGGGAGATCGCATTTAACTTCATGTATTTACTTACGTTTTGTTCATTCCTTTGAACTTGGCATAAGTGGAGACATCTTGTTAATCATTTGGCATCATAAATTACTTTAAAACGTAATCTAGGAGGTACTTCATTTGATTAAGTTTTGATACCAAACGATTGTTTCATTGGTGACTTTATCATTCTATCACATTGGTATTCTCACACTGTTAATTTACTCTTAACACGTACATCTTGTGTTTCACTTAGGGGTAGTCATTGAATTTTGAACAAATCTACAACTTACCTTAGTGAAACTTATCACGAAAACATGGCTCCGAAGACGCGTCTAGGGTTAAAGAAACAAACATATGAGGAACAACATGCGCAAGCTTAGGAAACCTCTAATGCATACAGGGTCAAACCCATTTATCGGACATGATCTAGGACCACTATTTTCTATGAGAAAAGGAAACAAGAGATGGTCGATCATAGTGGAAATGAATTAGAATCACCACACGCAGACTTTGATTTTGACCCCACTCTACTAGATGAGTTTCTCCTTAGAAAAAAAGATAGAGTTTTGGCACGGGTCATGCAATTTGGGCCCAAATTTCCCATTGAGAAGGAACCAATACTACAAACAAATGACACTACTAAGGAGGAACACCCCTTATCAATATGGAAGATATTTTAACAAAGTGACATGCTTCCACTTCTTATGTAGAAAATGATAAAGTGGTAGGGCATAGAATACCCCTCATCAAAGTGCCACGAAGAAACAAGATAGAACATGAGACAGGGAAGAACCTCCACAATACGAAGAGGAGGAACCTTTAGAAGAAGAAGACACAAACCAAGTCACAATCCAACAACAACTCAGTAACTTAAGCCGACAACTAGCTTTGCTTACTTTCCAAGTACAGAAAGACACAAACAAGAACGTTCAAAAGTCAAAGCCTAAGTTTAGGATCCACGAACTCCATCGAGAAAACCAAGGAGAAGAAGACACAGGGTATCATCATGTACACATCCCCGTTTCTCCCACTAAAGAACAATTGCTCGCACAAGAAGTACAATCTATGAAAGCAACGCTTGCGAGCATACAAGAAAGCAATATAGGGAGTATTAGGAAATACCAATACGAAGAACTATGCCCCTATCCTTTTGACAAGACAATGACCCTTCAACCCTTTCCAAAGAAATTTGATATGCCAAAGTTCGACAAATACAAAGGAAAGGGAGACCCAAGGGATCATGTTAAAGATTTCTACATGGCATGTCAAGAGGTGTCTTATAGTGATAATTACCTCATCAGACTTTTTCCTAAGAGTCTCGGAGGTCAAGCATTAGAATGGTTTACGCTTGCCACAAGGATCAATTTTCACCAGACGGAGACTGGTGGAAAGATTCGTGCGTCATTTCTCATATAACATAGAGAGTGACATCACCATGGCGGACTTGTGCAAAGACAAAACAACGCCCAAATGAGACCTTCGCCAGCTTCCTCCAATAATGGAGAGGGATAGCTAGTCGCTTCCCTTGCGCTTTCCCTGAGAAGCAACTAGTCAGTATTTTCGTCCCTAATCTCAACCTAGATATAGCTTTCCACCTCCAAATGCATTGTGTCCGCACCTTTGAGGAGGTTATCGAGAAAGGGATTCAAATAGAAAAGGCTCTCATTGCCAAAGGCACCCTCAAAACCCAATCTAAAGACAACCAAAGTGTCAAACCCGCTGAAAAGCCAAAGATCTTTAACAAAAACAAAAACGTGGTGGGAGACAGAATCACTGATTCCAAACGTGTTCAAACGGTCCAAACCAGTCAACCTTTTAAACTGACCAAGGGCCCAATTCAACCACCACCAAAGCGAAGAACATTCACCTCCCTCAATGAGCCGTTGTCTGTCATACTAAAACAGTTGGATGCGGCCCACATGATGACCTATCCTACAACACAACCGTTCGATGACAACGCTCCTAAACCTTCATGGTATAAGGAGCATGAATACTGCGAAATGCATCGCGTTAAAGGTCATAAAATAGACAAATGTTTGCGACTTCGCCACTATATTCAAGACCTCATTGACAACGGGGAGATAGAGGTGGATAACCCTAGCCACATGCAAACACCTAACGAGAAAATGGGGATTTATAAGGAACCATTCCCCAAGCATGATAAGTCGGAAAAGGAAAAACCGGATCGGGGAGAGTCATCCCAAACCTATAAAGCCACGAATTACTTGTATACCAAGAGAGATAACAATCATTACGATTCACTTATCGGATGTATTCGCTCCCCTACTGACCGTGTCAATACCATCCGGATCAAGGGAAAGGATTACACTGTGGTAACAAGGCGTGCCCGCCTCGTGATTCCAGAACCCTCTCTGTTGACCCCGCAAACTAGTAAATATAACCTTTTAGAACAACTTGAGAAGACACCTGCTAAGATCTCGATCTTAGATCTTCTCAAGATATCCAATGTGCATAAGGAAATTTTGTATCAAACTCTTCAGGGGTCGGGAGTGCCTTTAGAAGTTGATCCTGCATACCTTCAAGCCGCGGTGGCAAATATTGCACCCAGTGAGCATCTCACTTTCAACCATAGGGAGGTCCCTACTGAGAATCCTACACATAATCTTCCCTTATACATTGAGGTAGTTGTCACCCACAGGAAAATCAAACGGGTGCTTGTGGACAATGGATCAGGATTGAATATTTGCACGCTTAAGTTGGTCAAACAATTGGGACATACAGAGGTAGATCTTGAGTCCCATATCATCACTATCACCGCATACGACAACGTGGAAAGAGAGTCAGCAGGCACCATTACGCTGCCAATGGAGGTGGGCCCCACTTGCCATCAAACAAAGTTTCACATCTTAGACTTGGAACTTCCATATAATATGCTTCTAGGCCGACCATGGATCCATGCCATGCAAGCAGTGCCATCAACATTTCATCAATGCATCAAGCTGAAGCATGAGGGACATACAATAACAATACCAGGAGACTCAAAGCCCTTTGCTCATTGTAGAGCTCTTAATAGCTTTGCACGAAAGGGTACATATGCATGTCCCTCCACAGATATAGCTGTCCCTCTTCATTCTGAGGCCATGGAATCTTGAGTAGATTCAAATTCTCTTCGTTCTTGCACTCATGGGGCATCTACTTCAACATCTCCATTTAATTCATGGGAGATGAAAATTCTGAATATGGTGGGGGAGTATAATGTACAACAAGCGCTCTTGGTTTCAGACCTCTCCTTGTCGCCCAAGACTAGAGGTCGACCCAACTACTGCTTCAGGAGACCTAGAGAGGAACATACTATTGGGTCGTTCCTACCAGAGGCTTGTTAGCTGAGGAAAAATTACTTGATCCACCTACTACTTGGGTCCCTGAGGACACTCAGCCATCTTGTTATCAAACCCTAGAATATGAAAAATCTAGCAGAATGATGTACTCCATGGGCTACAAAGGCCTAGGATGTGGGAGGAATGAACAAGGACAAAGAGAACCAGTCCCTCTTCCACATTTCAAAACAGAAAGATATGGCATTGGGATTCGCCCTTATGGAGCACACCCCAACGATCAAGATGCGACTTGTTCTGAGCATGAGGATAGCTCTGATTATCTAGATAGCGATACGGATTCCTGTTGTAGCCAATATGAGGATCTGGCCTCCACAAACCTTTTCATGAATAATGCTGTCCTAACCATCACCCCAATGAACCAACCCTTGACCTTGTATACCCCTCCCTTGTTGAATGGGACCAACAACGTCACGTGCCACTATATTTATTCGAGAATGACGAGGCTATTGCAGAGTTCATGGGCATAAGGGATACAATTCCCATTAGAGATCACAAGAAGGGTTTCTTTATCGACTTAGACACCTGCGCCTACTTCGGCGAGGAGGCTGAACTTCGTGGTCAGCAAAATTTAAAGAAAAGCAAGGGCAAGAGTTCTAAAGAAAAGCCTCGGCAAAAATCAAAGTCCAAGTCACACAGTGAAAACCTCTTTGAGGCATTGGCTGACAAACAAATAAGAAAATCAAAGGACAAACAAAGTGACCACGCCAAGGATGAAAATCTCGTAGAGACATCCTTGGATGAAGATCTCAACCTACCTCCCGATCCCACGCGTATGGAGGATTTATCAAAATTGTTAGTTGAAGAAACCATTGATGTTAATATTGGTACTGAAGAAGATCCCAAGATAGTAAAATTGGGAGCATCACTCTCAGCCAGAGAACAAAAGACGTTCACTATGCTACTGCGAGAGTTTATTGATGTGTTCGCATGGTCTTACAAAGACATGCTGGCTTAGATCCAACTTTGGTCGTGCATAACTTGGTTGTGCATGCAGACGCTAAGCCTATCAAACAGAAGCTTCGAAAGATGCACCCAAGAGTGGCCTTGTTAGTTAAAGAAGAGTTGGAAAGGTTGCTTGCAGCAGGATTCATCAGGCCAATTGATTATTCTGAATGGATATCGAACATTGTTCCTGTCCAGAAGAAACCTATTGGTATCCGAATTTGCACAGATTTTAGGGACATCAATAAAGCTTTCCCTAAAGATGACTTTCCGTTGCCCAACATTGACATGATTGTTGACTCAACCGCAGGGTATGAAATGCTATCACTTATGGATGGCTTTTCGGGTTATAATCAAATTAAGATCACTGAGGAAGACCAACACAAAACAGCTTTCACAACTCCTTGGGGCACCTTCTGTTATCAGGTGATGCCATTCGGCCTTAAGAATGCGGGAGCAACTTATCAGCGGGCCATGACAGTAATATTTCACGATATGATTCATGACATCATGGAAGACTATGTAGATGACATCCTGGGAAAGTCCAAAACAAGAGAGGAACATCCTATCATTTTGCGGCGTATCTTTGAACGCCTACGTGAATACAAAGTCAGGATAAATCCAAAGAAGTGTGTCTTTGGTGTGCTATCTGGGAAACTATTAGGCTTCATCGTGTCAAGACGAGGTATTGAGGTAGACCCTGCTAAAGTATCTGCCATCACAAAATGCCTCCACCTGAGAATATCAAGCAACTACGTAGCTTGCAAGGGAAAATTCAAGCCATTCACCGCTTTATCTCCCAGCTTGCAGATAAATGTCACTCATTCACTCATTTGCTTAAGAAGGACATCACTTTCATTTGGGGACCTGAGCAACAACAAGCCTTTGCTTTGCTTAAACAGTACCTGGCTAATCCACCTGTCCTCATGCCTCCCACTCCGGGAGAACCACTTTTGCTCTATATTTCCGCTACGTAATATGCTATTGGTGCACTGCTCACCCAATATGACCTTAGCCATAAAGAGAAAGTAGTGTACTATCTGAGTCGCACCCTCATCGCCTATGAATGTAATTATCCTCAGATTGAGAAGGCTTGCTTGGCCGTTGTTTTTACCTTTCAGAAACTTCGCCATTACCTGCTAAATACTAAGACCAAGCTCATATCCAAGGTCGACCCACTCAAGTATTTGTTGTCCAAACCTGCCCTCACAGGTAGAATGGCTAATTGGATCATTCTACTCAGTGAGTTTGATATAGAATTTGTCCATCAAAAATCAATTAAAGGACAAGTACTTGTTGACCAAATAGCGGAAGTACCTTTCGCAAAGCATAGAACCTTTAGTCCGGATCTGCTAGATGCATCTTTGCTCTACATTGAATAATTTATCGTATGGCAAATACATTTTGATGGATCTTTTACATTTCATGGTTCAGGTGCAGAGTGGTCCTTATTACTCCTTCAGGTGATCCTATACCACGGCTTTCCCCTTGGCCTTCCTTGCACAAACAACATTGCGGAATATGCAGCACTCATCATAGGATGAAGCTAGCCATCAAGTGGAATATTCAACATGTGAAGGTTGTAGGTGATTCACAGCTAATCATCAAACAGGTTAATGATGAGTATAAAGTTAAGGATGACAAGCTCATACCTTATAAGAAGTTGGTGGAAACTCTGAAGGAGTATTTTGTGCGCATTACCTTTGAGCAAATCCCAAGAGCACAGAATAGATCGGCAGATGCTATGGCAACGGTGGGATCTATGCTTCGTATTCCGCCAGGGAACAATGATATGCCATTCTTCGTAGAAAATCTACACCAGCCCACGTATGACATGCCAGAATCTTGCTTGGCTTGTGAGGTTGTTGGTCCCCATTCACCATGGTATGAACCCATTTTCACCTATCTTAAGGACAATACATTCCCTCCCGAAATCTCCCGCTCTGAAAAGCAGAGCCTAATTCGCCAAATAGCCCGTTACACCCTGTTAGGAGGTACACTTTATCGTCATGGCTACGATGGGAATCTATTACGTTGTCTGGATGTGTCGAGTCAATCCAGGCAATTAAAGAAGTACACGAAGGAGTATGCGGAGCACATACAAACGGAATGGTCTTGGCTAAGAAACTGTTAAGAGTAGGTTACTATTGGCCCACCATGGAAACTGATTGTTGTAATTATGTTAGAAAATGTGTGCTATGCCAAAAGTATGGAAATTTCATCCATGCTCCATCGCAACCATTGCAACCAATCACTACCCCGTGGCCATTCTCCAAGTGGGGACTTGATCTAATAGGGAAGCTTACTCCTACCTCATCTGATGGTCATACACATATCATCACAGCTATAGAACACTTTACAAAATGGGTGGAGTTTATCCCTTTAACCTATGTCACAGGAGCACAAATTTCTAAATTCATCATGAATCACATTATTTGCCGATATGGTATCCCTGCAGCCATTGTCACAGATAATGGGAAGTCATTTAAGAACAAAACTGTGAAAGGTCTTTGCCAATGGTTCCAAATCAGATTGAAATGGTCCACGCCATATTACCCTCAGGGTAATGGACAAGCTGAGGCAACAAACAAGACTTTGGTAAGGATAATGGAGAAGATGGTTAGCAAAACCGGTCGAAACTGGCACCTACAAATCCACCTAGCCCTCTGGGCCTACCGAACATCAATTCGCACTCCTACGGGTGCGACGCCATATTCCCTCGTGTTCGGGATAGAATCTATCATCCCTTTAGAGATTGAACTCCCATCCCTGTGAATTTCTCTTCGGGACTATTTGGATAAGGATGAAGATTACCGAGTGGCAAGATTGGCTGAGTTAGAGCTCCTGGATGAGAGGCGCATTCGCGCTCTTAATCACCTGAAAGTATATCAACACAGAATCTCCCGCAACTACAACAAGATAATCATCCCTCGCCAATTTGAGGTGGGTGATTTAGTTATGAAGGAGAACCAGTTCAACACCGGATCGAGCGAGAAAAGAAAGGGAAGTTCGAACCACACTTTGGTTAGGACCCTAGGTCATAGTTGCCAAGTATGCACGGCACAGGGCATACAAGTTGGCTCACCCCAATGGTGATGAGCTCAGGAGCCCATGAATTCCATGCATCTTAAGAGGTTTTATGCCTAAACATGGCACAAGAAAGTCATAAAAATCATAAAAAATATAAAAACATCAAAAATAAAATAAAATATATATAAAAACATCAAAAAAAAAAAAAAAAAGAAAATAGGTCGTCCACTAGTGAAAACCACGCAATTGTGGCACTTTGGACAAGTCCTTGGGTGAAAACCGGTTTCTGGCGCCTCGGGAGGATTCGTTGTTCACAAGCATTCTGTATTAGAAGGGTAGTTGTCTTTGTCCTGGACCTGGTTCTACCTTCGAGTTTCCTTGTGCACACCATCTAGTCCAGCCTTGATCTAGCTTTGCCTTCTTCTATTCGTCTGTAAGGGACATGGTCTTTCGTTATTTCCCATCTTAAGTGGGGGCAACTCAATGACTTCACCTTCTTGTTCATAAGCGCGTGGCTTCTGCCCTTGTATATTCCCCACCTAACGCTGGGGGCATCCATGCTTTCTTGGTTACCTGCACATAGCTTTGGAAAACTGTTAAAAACACAAAAACAATAGAAAATTGTTTCACAAAACACAAAAACAATAGAAAATTGTTTCACAAAACACAAAAACAATAGAAAATTGTTTCAGACAACACAAAAACAATAGAACATTGTTTCGAGAAAAACACAAAAACAATAGAACATTGTTTCGAGAAAACAACAAAAACAATATATATATATATATATATATATATATATATCAAAAATCTAAAAACAAGGCAAAAAATTTTTAAAAATTCCTAAAAAGTAAAACACCCTACAAAATGGTAACTTGCTTCTTACGGCTGAAACTTGTGTCTTGCGCATGGTATTTTCTCCATATCCTGTTGGTTTGTCTCACATCTTCCCCGATTAATACGACTCACGGATCACCGGATTCACAACCATTCACAAAAGCTAGCTGCTTGCTTGCTGCGTACTGGGGGCATTTTTGGTTGCTTGGTGTTTGTTTTGTTGCGCACAAATGCTTTTCATGGACCCCGTGTCCATTTTCATTTCCCCGTATGTATCCTTGCTTGCGGCATCATTTTTAACCCTTGTAACCAATCACGAACTTGTGGATCTCTTCAAAGACCGATAATAACAAAACATTTGTACAACTATCTTGACCGTTGTTAGGTTGGATATGTGCATTCGTACTTGTTTTCCCTGTTATATGAGCTTGTTTCCTTCTCGTATTGCATTGCATTATTGTATGTTGCGTGGAGTTGGTACTTTCAACAATGGACAATTGTTCGTAGTATGGCTTTTCATGTCATTCTACCTTTGTCGTATGCTTATATTTTTCATAAGGACCGATGATGTAGTTCCTATGGCAATATGATGACATCAAATTTGTTCCAAACAAATAAGCGGCTAGAGGCTAAGCTCTTCTCTCCCCTCATCCATATTTCTTCTACACGACTTCCCTTTCACCCCTAATTCTCCCTCTCCTTGGGGCATCCTGCCTCATCCCCATTCTTCTGCCTACTTCTCATATTTTTCGATCGTCGATCGGCTTCCTTCATCACCCCATCGACACTCGAGGGGGCATCTCTCCCTCCTACTAATTTTTCTTCTATCTCTTCAAAATCTTTTTGTCTACTATCTTTGAAGTGGCATCACTTACGCCACCCCAAAGAGGGGCAAATGTAGACACCTATAATTATGCCCAAGCAATTTAAATACTTAAATTGTGCTAATTATCCCCTTTCTCGCAAATCAACGACATATCGTCAAAGGCACTCATTTTCCCTCATATCATCATTAATTAATTACACTAAGCTAATTAATTAAGTTGCCTATCCAACAAATACCCTAATTAACGACCTTCCGTTAATAAATCACCCCTTCTACCTAGACTAATTAATTATTATTAATTAATTAGCTTTCCCTTCCATTTAACCAATAAATCAATATTTAATTGATTTAATCCCCTTATAATAGCCTAAATCGCACTAATATTCCTCTAATTGGCTTCTATAAGCTTACACCTACCTATTAATTAATCACCTTTGATTAATTAAAATACCCCAACTCCCATGACTTGCTAAACATGTATTAAACCCTTCTAAAGTAAGGTTACCTTTAATAAAGCAACCTTATCCATTCCTAATCATGTTTTACCTTTATCCCACATTCATGAGAATGTGTTGAATCCTTTATCCTTTGGGCTATATAAAGAGCCCTCCACCTACCTTTTTACTTACACCTAAACTTTCTAAGAGAGTAAATGCAAAGCATATAGCAAAGAGACTAAGAGCTTGCACCTTGCCCTTTTGAGAGTTCATCATCTTGAAGAATTAAGCCTCTTTCTTAAAGTGCTTGGGTCATAGGGGAGGTGTCAAAAGGGTCTTAGAGCCCAACTTTGATTAGCCCCATTCCTAGGTTCTTGGAGCATTAAGGACAACTATTTTGATAGCCATGGAGCTTACTTAGGTCCATTCATTTATTTGTTGTTAGAGAATAGAGGAGTTTAGATATTTAGCATTGTTAGTTTCAAAGTTTGTATTGATGAATGCTAGCATCTAACCCTTGTTTAATTCTTATCATGATGGTGTTTATGCTTTGTTTTAGCTAAATTGTAGAACTATTTTAGGTGGTAGTTCTTGCTTCATTTGATTTAGCATTAAGCAAATTATACATGCACACATGGAAAACTTGATGGAATTATTTCTAACGCTCTAGGAATATAGGTCCATCTTCTTGGGTGATACAACTCCACTTTATTATCAATGAACAAAAGGGAAATCTTTGGTTGGCACAAGAGGTCGAGGATCCAACAGGCGCACTCCATTGTACCAGAAGAAATGTTTACAATGAATTGTAAGGGAATGATTTTCTTAAATATGGGAGGAGAGTGAGAAATCGAGATAGGATAAATTAAATTTGCAAGTATAAAATCATATTCTTGCCAAAGATAATTAAAATTTTCACATTCACAACTTATAGGAAAGAAACATCCATGTTTAGAATGTCAACAATTAGAGGAAACCATGCACACAAATTTACACACATTCATACATCACAAAAATAATAAATCCCTTTCTTTATTGACATCTAAACCATTTGTACAATGCAAGAAAATAGAGGAAAATATGTAGGGAAAGTGAAAGAATAGCTATCTCTTTTTCCTGTCTCAAAAATCTCTCTTGAGTGCACAAAATTGGTAATGAAAAGAGTTTGTGAGAATCGAATCGGAAACGAGGCACCACAAAGTAGTTGCACTCCAATGGAATCGTGAAAGCTCCAGTGATAGCAAGGAAAAAATTGATCAGTAATGGAAGAACTTGCTCAACAGAAACAAAGCTTGCATAGAGGAAAGACAATGAGTGTCTTGGCATGCTCATAAATGAATAGAAAAGGGGTACATATAGGGTGTTGAGTAACCCTAGTGCATGACACATATGAAACCCTAAACCTAACCCTAAACCTAACCCATGTGAGATGACCCTCCAACATGAGAGGAGGACACATAGGATAACTCACACTAACACCCCCCCTTCATCGAAGCTAGGGTAGCGGCTGTGATGAGTCAGATGGAAGAGGAAGACACTCCTAAACAACTAAGAAAGATGTGTCAATGGGGCCCAACAACTAAAGGCCTGATAAGGTGCCCATATACAAACACAATCTTCCTAGAAGAAGAAGAAGAAGAAAAGAAGGACTAAATAGCCCTAAGAAGATGGGTAGTTGTAGAAGACCTCACCCCAAGAAGAGACCGTAAGTGAAGAAAATTTATCTTAGTGAAAGGCTTGGTGAATAAGTTTTGCAACGATTAGTTGTTTGAATGTACTGAATGTTGATGATACCATCATGAATAAGCTCCTGTATGAAGTGCATATGGATCTCAATGTGCTTTGTCCACTGATGCTAAACTAGATTTCTGAAAATAGAGATAGTGCTCGTGTTATCATAGTAGATAATGGTAGGCCGCCAAAAGTGGATGCCAAATTCAGCCGAGAATACCCAGAGCCAAATAACTTTTGTGGCAGCGTTAATCTGCTCCTCTATATTTTGCCTCTCAGTAGATGATATCGCAATTACATTCTCGCTTGCTAGACCAACTAATAGGACCCAAACCAAGATAGAAACTCAGAGCTTAAGTAGATTTCCAATGATCTAAGTCACTGGCCCAATCAGAATTTGTGAATCCAATCAAGTCAATATCAACCCCTCCATGATAGTGTATGCCATCAACATAAGTGCCACGAACATAATGAAGGATCCATTTAGCTGCTTTCCAATGCAGCTCATGTGGCTCCTACATGAATCTGGACATGATCCCAACAACATATGATAAATCCTGGTCGAGTGTGAGTCAAGTAGATCAAGCTCCCAACTAACTATCGGTAAAGAGTACCATCAACCAAGGGAGTAGAGCAATCTGAAACCAACTTAACCCCGGAAAGAAAAGGAGTAGGAGAAGACTTGCAATCAAACATCTGAAACCAAGCTAGCAAATCAAGAGCATACTTAGGTTGCGAAATCAAGATTCCCGAGTCAGATTGTGAAATCTGGATCCCAAGGAAGTAATGAAGCGAGACCTAAGTCACCATGGAAAACTTGTTGGCTAAGGCGATCTTCACGTAATCAATAATAGAGGAAGAGTTGCATGTGATCAACAAGTCATCAACATATAGAAAAAGAATGAGTATGGGGTCATATTGCCATAGAATATAAACATTTGGATCGAGTCACACCTAGTAAACCACGATGTAAGTAAGAAGGAGTCCATCTTGGCATCCCAAGCCCGAGGGGCTTGTTTAAGGCCATAAAGAGACTTCTTTAACTTACAAACGAGGGAGGAATCTTGGACATAACCCAGAGGTTGTTCCATATAGATCTCTTCCTCTAGGTCACCATGAAGGAAGGCACTCTTAACGTCCATTTGATGGACTTTCCATCTGTTTGTTGTGGCAATGGCTAGGTTCAAGTGAATAGAAGTCATCTTCGCAACCGGAGCAAAGGTTTCTGTATAATCAACCCCAGCTATCTAGGATAAACCCTTAGCTATTAATCGCGCTTTAAACTTTTTGACATCTCCATCTACTCCATACTTTATTCAAAACACCCACTTACACCGAACGATCTTTCTTCCTTTTGGAAGAGTGGTGAGATCCCAAGTATCGTTCTTCATGAGAGAGGAATACTCTTCATCCATGGAAAAATCCCACTCAGGAATACTAGAAGCCTCCCGGAAAGACTGTGGATCAGAAGCAGAGGTGAATAAAGAGTGGGTTCCAAAAAATATGAGCGAGTACGTCTCATATCTGAAGTATCTCCAACTAAATCTCCAACACTTTGAAAATTTTTCCCCGACCCAAAGGGGACCAGGGAGGATCAGGCTTAGAGTCAGAAGATTCTTCACTTGAGTGAGAAGGGACATAGTCCTCATCATCACTACTGTCAGAATCAAAAGACTCAAAGGTCTGATGGTCGGGAGGATCCAAAAGAGGAGCATGCTCAACAAAGATCATCATCTCAAGAGTCGAATCCGAATCGTGAGTCAAGAACCTCTATAGGTGGAGAAGTAGAAGTCGAAGAAGACTCATCGAACTTAACACTTCTCTCAATATATAGCTCATGAGAAGTAGAATTCATCAATCGATATCCCTTCACACCATCAGGATACCCTACAAAGATACAAGGTTTGGATTGTGGTTCCAAGGCCTTGCGTTTCTTCTTGGGAATTTGAGCCATAGCCTTGGATCCGAAGACTCGAAAGTGCTCAACATCAGGCTTGTGTCCAAACCAGGCTTCAAAGGGTGTCATCCCTCTTACTGCCTTGTGTGGAACATGGTTCTGAATGTAATTTGCATAATTCACTACTTCGGCCCAATACTACGGAGGAAGAGACTTCGAGTGAATCATACAAGTGGCCATCTCCTTCAGAGTATGGTTCTTTCTTTCTGCGACTCCATTATGCGAAGGGCTATAAGAAACTGTATGCTGCAGAGAGATCCCTTCAGAAGTATAGAAATCCATGAACTTATTATTTACATACTCACCTCCATTATCAACCAAGAACCTTGATAGACCGTTCCACCTATTTCTCAACAAGATCCTTAAAGTCCTGAAAATGTTCAAAGACTTCAGACTTAAGCTTAAGAAAATATACCCAAGTATATCACGAATAGTCATCAATGAAGGTTAGCACATAAAGAGCTCTAGTAAACAAAGGAGAAGGAAATGGACCAGAAACATTGATGTGAACAAGATCCAAGGAACGAGTGGCTCTCCAAGCTTTTCCTTTGTCAAATTTCTTTTCAGGATGCTTTCCAAGGGTACAACCCTCACAAAGACCCTTAGAAAACTTGACGCGAGGCAACCCATTGACCATTTCGTTTTGACTCAATTGTTCAAGGTAGCGATAATTTAGATGTCCAAAACGCTCATGCCATAGCTTACTAACCTCATTTGCATGAGTGAGCAAGGCATTGGGTGTAGAATCAAAAGTAAAGTGGGAGGTGTACAACCGTGAACAGTGATCTTCCTTTCCCTCAGCCACTGTAGTGTCATTGTTAAGCTCACGAATAATCACCGAGTTAGGACCAAATTCCACTCGCATTCCTTCACCAAGGTGAGTAATTTGGTAAACTGATAGGAGATTGGTAGAGAGATCAGAACACTCAACACTTGGTTAAATGTCCCCCATCCATCTCTACCGATCCACTACTGAAACCGACACTATCGTGTCATTACCCATCGTGATTTGGGACATTCCACAAGGTTTGATGTTGGAAAACTCAACATGCGAAGAACCCATGTGGTGCGAGGCACCGGAATCTATAATCCATGTCGATGAAGGAGCAACTTTGGCTACAAGGGCCTTTCCTTTCTTCTTATCATTTCTAGCACCTTTTGTAGCAGAAGACTCGGCCTTCGGAGCACTTTGTTTTATTGATTCAGGAACACTTATTTTATTTTTCTCAAGTAAATGAGATAAGTGATCAATCTGTTTCTTAAAAAAAGTGTTGCTTGTCGTGACCAGTCTTCTTGCAATAGGAACACAAATACTTGATTTTCTACGCCCTAGGCTCAGAAGTCGAAGTGTTTGTGTCATTTTTAGGTTTGATCTTGGTTTCTTTCTTAGGTTGCTCCTTAGTTTCTTTCTTCTTTTAGCCTTCTTTCCTCAAGTACTTGCTACAAGGACATGTGACTTGAACTTGAGAGACCCCATTTGAATGAGTTTGTCCTGCTCTCGAATGAGTTGGGATGAAAAATAGTCAAAGGAGGGCATCATCCAAGGATCGCCCAAAGCAAATTTTGTAGCGTAGAAAGTTGACACGAAGACAGCGTATTCAAGACCTAGTTTAGAGAGAATCGACAAGATCAGCTTGAGAATCTTTCTTTTCTACTTGACATCCTTTTAACAATAATCTAATGTGGACAAATTTTGAGAAGAAGGCTTGAGGTTTTCAAAGTCACTAGGATTTAACCCTAGTAGTTTTTTTTCCAACTCATGCACTCTCATGTCATCTAGTTGTCCAAACATCGCATTTAGCGTTTTCCACGCAGATGTAGGTGTTTCGTACGCCTCAATGTGGAAGAGTAAGTCAGAGAAACGGACATGCAAAGAAGACCTAAAGCTTCATCACTACGGTTTAACCACTTAGATTTTTCTGTGTTCATCGTCTGTTCAGTCTCGCCTCCCATGGTGATGCGGTATAACCTTTTACCCCTTAGTTTCATTATTATTTTCGATCTCCATTCGAAAAGGTTGAACGGCATATAAGCAAAGGAATTGAAAGTGCATCCATAGTGAGAGAGAGAGAGAAAGAAATGCGAAAAAAACACAACCACCTGGGACAATAACAACCCCCTGCTTTCGGCACTTTATAGTTGAGTGCATTGATTACAATCGGTCATGCGTGCGGTTTGAAACACTTGGTAACTTGTCTTGCAATGATCGTAATAACATGCAAGAGATGAGACCACAACAAGTGTTTCATGTAGCGCAACAAAAAAAGACACCCTAAACAAGCACAAGCAAAAAATAGAAAGGAGACGAAAACCAACCCCGTGGTAAGAAAAAGTGTCTCACATCACACGAAATAATCCCTTTGTCATAAAATTGTAAGGCGGATGCACTCACAAGTCCACGAAAAAGGAATAAAACAAAGCTCAAAAAATTGAGTGACTTAAGCAATACAAAGACACCCCCCTGCAATGCGGCACTTTATAAAATTAGTGCGTTTACAAAGCTAATTATCTCATCATCTAGAGTATGAAAAAACATGCAACTTTGACTAAAGAAGTGCTCAAAATTGAGCAACGAGTCAAAAGTTATAAGCAAAAACTAATTCCCATAATTTGATGAGAGAAAGCCAATAAGCCTCTAAACGGATTAAAAATCACCCTAAACGCATGCAAAGGGTGTTGTATGTATGCTTGTTGGAAACGGCATAGAATTTGACATAGGGTTTGTTTGTATTGTGAGGGGGGATTAGCCACCTGCCAATCCCGGACCTCACCCTTCGTCTTCGACACTCGACGGAAGGTTAAAAATACACAAAGCCAATAGACCAAATTATAATGCCAAAGGAATATAGTTTAAATAATGTGAAATTAAATTAGATCTAATGTAATTAAATCTAATGAATGTTGAAAAAAGGCTTTAATTAAGCAAATCACTAAAAAAAGCACTTTTTTGAATATTTTCTAAAACAGAAGATTTTGAAAGAAGGCATTTAAAACAAGATTTTTTAGATGAAGATTTTAAACAAATAAAGATCTAATCTAATCTAAGGGATATCTCTACGTTTTTAGAAAGTATTTTTTAAATAAAGAAGGATTTGTTGATTGTGTGTTTTAAAAGGAAAGCTTTTAACCAAAAACCAAGAAAACACAGATGTATGTTTTAAAAAACTGAGATGAAGTTTCAAGTTTGAGTTTTGGTGTGACGGCAAGTCGTGCATCTCTGATACCAAGCAGTTAAGTGCGCCACCCCAGAGTAGTGCTGGGATGGGTGACCTCCCGGGAAATTCCCAGTGTCACTTCCTCTTAATATGTCGTTGGCCTAATTGGGTGTATACCCGGCTCCATCGTGCAGGAGGGTATTGGTGTAGCAGCTGATTAACACGATGAGATCCCTCTCCACCATCAGTTCGAGCTTTTGGTGTGATGGCAAGTTGTGCAGCTCTGATACCATGAAAAGAGTTTGCGAGAATCGAATCGGAAATGAGGCACCACAAAGTAGTTGCACTCCAACGGAATCGTGAAAGCTCCAGCGATAGCAAGGAAAAAATTGATCAGTAATGGAAGAACTTGCTCAACAGAAACAAAGCTTACATAGAGGAAAGACAAATGGAGTGTCTTGGCATGCTCATAAATGAATAGAAAAGGGGTACATATAGGGTGCTGAGTAACCCTAGTGCATGACACATATGAAACCCTAAACCTAACCCATGTGAGATGACCCTCCAACATGAGAGGAGGACACATAGGATAACTCACACTAACATGAACACCCTTAAGAATGAAGGTGTGATTACATTATATAGAACAAGAAATGACTCTGCATATACCCCCAATGTGTCTTTTAACTTGTCTTTTCCATTCGTGACTCTTGATATTCCTAGGAATTAACATTAAGTCCCCTTTTATAAAATAAGGGTGACTTATTACATTATAATACTATAGTCACATTAATGAATAAGATGAAATAGGAATAAGACAAAAGAAAAAGTGCACACCCTTAATGAATAATTAAAACATGAAGGAAGAAGGGGGAGAGAAGAGGAGAAGAAGGAAGACGAGAGAGAGAGAGAGAGAGAGAGAGAGAGAGAGAAATATTTTGAAGAATATCTCACTGTTGAAGGACTCCTAGAAATCACTTTATGTGAAATCTCAATGCCCTTGAATTCTTTATTGAATCTCGCTGCGTTTTTGGTGTGACCTTTTTCTCCGCAGGGATGTGGACAAAACAAAGTGACTTGATCCAATGTTCTGTAAGAGAGTTGATGTTCCTACACTCGAGTACCATGTTTGGTAACTCTCTATGGTGTCGGAAATGATTACCCTTATCTTGTCTAGAGATTTCAATGTGTTTTCATTGAACGAAAATGGATCATTTGACTCTCTTTTGACTCGATATTTGAATTCCTTCAACATATCATCTATTGAAGTATCTAAGTTTGCTACTAGCACCCCAAGCTTTTAAATCTAGGCATGGCATCCTTTTTCATTTTCTCAACATCCTCCTCATATGAAATAATCTCATCAATAGTGTGCTTCATCAATTCATACCGAAAACAAATTCCGAGCCCAAACCTAAGACAAGTCTTCTCGCCACAAACAAGAACACACATTTGGTTACCATAAGATATGACTTGACTTTTCCCATTTCAATGACCAATGGATACACCTGATCCGAGTGTTCTTTCTTGGCCTCAATTTCCCCCTTTGTTATGAGTATCTTCATTGTCGTGTCATCCATGTATTTGTAAAAATTCATCATCTCAAGCAACAATGTCTTCCCTTTCTCAAGAATCATATTCACCAATTTTTCATTTTCCTTCCTTGCATGGCGAACCCTTGAGTTTTCCTAATGGACTCAAGATCAAAGCTTCATATTGGGAGTGACTTCCTCATTTGGGAGAGCGTTGGCATCACTCGAATCTAGGAATACTTGGACGTATGAGGTGAGGGTACGAATGTAGTCATCCGCTTGATGTAGCTTTTATTTGTACTCATTAATTCTTACGACAAGGCAAGTAGATGACACTTGGAGAAAGTGCAGGTCACCTCCGTATGATTCTAGTTCTAGGGGAATTGTTCTCATCTCATAATCAGCTAGGGTCATTTCCTTAATGGGCTTGATGACCTTCGGCTTGACAATCTCAATGTGGTGGTTCCCCGAGGTGAATCATAGAATATAGAAGCCACCTGAGCCAATATACCTTTCTTATGCTTGACCATTGAAGTGATAGCCAAAAATTAGGAATGGTGACTTGTTGCACTATACGAGCTTTTGTAGTGATCATCTCCTCTACCCAATCAAAGATATCATTAGTCTCTAGCTTAGCACTTGTCATCGTTATAGCTCCTTGTTCCTCATGAGGAGGTGAATCCTATGTGGAAGGGATTGGTACAACAAAAGAAGAGATGAAGGACTTGGATCCCCTCTATGGAAGAGAGGTTTGAGCTAGGCCAATTTATCCTTGCTTAAGATCCATCACAAGTTCTTCTTTTATTCTTACTTTTTGTTCAATATCTTGTAGCAAGTGGCCTCCTCAAGTTCTACTTTTTTCCTCTTTGAGATTTCACCTGAATGAGTGGAACTAGGAGCTCTATCCATGGCCTCGAGGAGGAGGAGTGGTAGGATATTTACCTCTAAATAGATGGAAAATTACCTGTCAAGATGATATCAGCCCTCTTCTTATTGAACCACTTTATTCTCCTTTTGATCACTACCTCCATTCGTTCTTTGATGTCTCTAGATTCAAGTACACTTCGTGCCACCTAAGGGAGAGGAGAAGCCTTTACTACGGGGTATTTTTTATCCCAAATTCACCCCCAAGAAAATTTGGTCAAGACAACTCTTACACATAAGGAAATTGTGAAGGAAATGACTCAGACCCATGAGCTTGAGTTCCAAAACCAGGAAAAGTGAAAACAGAGGCCCGAGAAAGTCAAATTTGACCCTGCACAAGAAGAAATAGAAGAAATGGTTCTTCTGAACGTTTCCATATCTTAAATCTATTTAAAGGGTCGAGGGAGGACTCAAAAATGGAATTACAGGTCGAGAAGAAGGGGCACTTTGCCGCAGAGAGGAACCGAACAAAAATGGGAAGACCAAATGAGCACCAGACTGACGCGTGTCCAAGAGGAAAGCGGGGTGTCAGGGGAAAATTTTATTCTTTGCCCCTTGTTATCACAAAAGGGTAAAAGTTATAAAATGGCCTCGCAACTCCATCGGGAAAGAGTCAGTGTTAGAACCCAAGTCAAAGCCAAGGCGGAGAGTTGGAGGGAAAAGTGAAAACTTACCTTTCGTTCAAAGGGCAAAAGATAAATTGCAAACCCACAAGACTGATTTTTTGTTCTAATTTGGCTGCCACATGTCCCAAACCAAAAGGGGGCCCATTTTTCAAACTGTTTTCCCCATCCATTTGTACGGACCCGATACAAACTTCGAAGGGGCATATCTTTCACTCAAGGATCAAAATATTACAGATCTGACACCATTGGAAAGATCTCAGCCTCACCTATGCCATGGAGGTCTGAGACTTTAATTTGAGGAGGTTAGGTAAAGGAAAATGGAGGAAACATCTTTGGGCCTTCAATGCAAGATCCATCTATCTCAACAACCAGATCAGATTTGATCTGTTTCTGTCGTTTCCTCTTCTTTCAAGGCACCGAATCAAGGGATCATGCAGTAAAGATGGATTTGGGGCATATTTTATCAGAAGCATTAACAGCAGTGGTTGAGCTTCAACCCACTTTTCCCGCTTCCTTCTCTCTTTCTTCTCTCCGATCAAATCTATAAATATAGGGGCAAGATTCATTGTAAAGGGTTGTTCATTCTTCTTCCCTGCCCCCTTCTCTCTTTCTTCTCCAGGGTCAAATGTGGAGTTTAAGCCTCCTCCCTTGGCTTTGTAATGGAATTTTCTTACCTCTTTCCCATTAATGGTGTACTATGTGAACTCCTGGAGCAATAAAATCTATTTCATGATGTGTTTTGTCCATCCTTTGCTCATTTTGTTGTCTCTTCTCGCCTCTCACCATTGTAAGGTATATTGTGCATATCTCTGATGTCCATTGCAAGTTTTGGGAGCTGTGTTTAAGGGGTTTGAAATGGTGTTCTATGTGAACTTTATCCTTGGTCTGTGATGCATCTGTCCATCCTCTCCATTGCTCACCTCTCTCCATTTCAGGCAGTTGGGTTTGTGATCGTAATTCACTTTTCTTGGTGCTATCACCTCTGTAGTATAGGATTTCTTTATTTTCATGCTCTCTCTCTCTCCTTGGTCCCTTGGAATTGTTATATTAGGAGTAGATAGTCACATTTCCTTCCTTAGAATTATTTTAGTGCTAGGATTAGGAAGAGGAACCAGCCTTCTCTAGAGGATCATTCCCATTTGCAAGTCCCACATCTTGAGGAATGATCCAATGTTATGCAAAGCACACCAAATGACCTTGCCTTAGAATAGAAGATCCATAACTCAATTGGGGGTGTTGTGATTTTACACTAATAGTTTTGGCACACCCGGTGGGACATGTCTGAAGCACCTTACCACTTCACTTCATCAAGTTCAATGTGCTCTTGGTGAAGATTTCAGCCTTTGGAGGCACTTTCAAGCGCATCTGGCGACTCCATCTCAGAAAAAACCCATTCTCTGAGTTGCAGACCTTTTCCATCCATTTCCACTCATTTCATCCATTTTATTCTTCCATATCTTTCATTTTCGCCATTTCATGAGGTTGTGTAATCATGACTTCATTCCCTTCATAGAACTCACACTTACAACAATGTAATCCACCTCTAATGCATTTCCCAACTCCTCCAAATCAGCATTATGATCATATCTAGGACCATTATGCTTACCCATATGAGCAGAGTCAAAGTTAGTTTGGCCATGGAGTTTATCAAGAACAAGGGGGTGCATACAATGGTGACAACTATGTGGAGAATGTTGGTTTATTGGAGAAAATTCAAAAAATGGAGGTTGGAATGGTTCATCGAAGGGGCATAGCATGAATGAAGGCATGTGTGATCAATCCTTTCCCTCCACCATTCACTGAGGAAATATTGGAAGGTGTTACAGGAACAAAATTTACTCTTTTACAGATGGATTCTCTGGGTATCATCAAGTAAGAATTACTAAGGAGGATCAAGAAAAGATAAATTTCACCACTGAATGGGGAATTTTTGCATACACAGTGATGCCTTTTGGATTGAAAAATGCGTCTACTGTATTTTCACGCATTTTGGTTCAAGCATTCTAGAATTTTATTCACTAATTCTTCAAGGTTTACTTGGATGATTAGATCATGTATGGGCTTATCAAAGATCATTGTGACAATTTTTTATTAATGTTTAAGAGGTGCATATAGTTAAGCATCTCTTTAAATATCAAGAAGTGTGTATTTGCTACACCTTTTGGAAATTTGTTAGGGCATATCATCTGTAAGGAGGGTTTTCTAGTAGATCTGGCTAAGGTTGTAGTCATTTTAGGCTTGGAAGAACCCACAAGTCATATTGAAGTGCGCAGATTATTGGGCCACATAGGGTATTACAAAAAATTTATCAAAGGATATGCTAATATTGTCGTGCCCTTGGAGGAATTATTAAAAGGTAAAGGGAAGTTTTATTGGGGATAATCACAACAGTGCGCATTTGAAGTGTTTGAAGGAGAGGCTTACTACGGTGCCTATTTTATGTTTCCCTTCATGGAATCTACCCTTTCACGTACATGTGGACGCCTCTGGCATGGCCATTGGTGCATTTCTAGCTCATCCTGGAGAAGGTATTGTAGATCATCCTATATGTTTTTCTAGTATAAATTTGACTCTGTAAAACATAATTATACGACTACAGAGCGTGAAGCTTTGTCAATAATCTATGTGTTACATAAGTTCATACGGTACTTGTTAGCAACACCTTTTTTATTATATATAGATCACATGGCATTGAAATATTTGGTAAACAAGCCCTTTTTATAGGGGTACATATGTCAATGGCTTCTATTATTCCAAGATTTTGACTTTACAGTTATGGTAAAGCTAGGTAAAAGTAATTCTAACCCAAATCACTTATCAAGTCGGAGAGGACATGTAGAGTATTGAAGATATAATGCTAGATGCACAATTATACATGTTAAACCACGTACCCTTAGAATTAGAGGACATTTTTTTCTTTTTATGCATAGGTATGGCGCAAGAAGGGATGAAAGCCTTGGAGAAGAAACAACTTACAATTCACGCCACACCTTTTATGTTGATTAGTGGTGACTTATATAAACTAGGCTGAGATGAAGTATTGCGTCGGTGTATACTGAGCATGAGTGCATGAAAATCATAGAGGAAGCTCATGGCGGTATTGCAGAGGACATTGTGTAGGTGATACCACGGTGAGCAAGATTCTACTCATTTTTATATGGTGGGAAACCTTATACAAGGATTGCAAGCAAAGATTGTAAGGCATGTGATCATTGTCGAGCCTTAGAAACCTAGGTAGCAAGATGAAAATCCTTTGAGGCCTCATTCTAGTGCAGAGCCTTTTGAAAAATGGGCAATAGAATTTTTGCGTCCTATTTCCCCGCCACGTGTAGAATCGGATCATGCTACATCATCACTTGTACAAATTATTTGACAATGTGGGTGGAAGCATCACCTATAAAGGATTGTACGGAAGCTACAACAGAAAAGGTTCTTATGGGAAAATATTCTTACTAGGTATGGATGTCCTTTGAGTTTGACAAGTGATAGGGGCACTCATTTCTGAATGCGACAATCAGGATATTATTAGATGATTTTATGGTCACACACCACAAGACAACACCTTATCACCCTTAAGAAAATGGGACTACCGAGACATTCAACAAGATACTTGAGCTAGAATTTGACAAATATTTTCTATGTTGGAAGGGTAGACCGGGATGATAAGGTTTTTGTTGTACTTTGGGCATATTGAACAACCTATAAATGATTGAATAAAGCAACACCCTTTCAGTTGGTGTATGGTGTAGAAGTAGTTCTTCCCATGGAATTCATGTTAACTTCTTTGCATATTACGAGTGTAGGAGGTCTAGCTGATGAGCAAGCATTGGAAGAAAGATTTGACAAGTTGATAAAACTGGATGATAGGTGCGCCATAGCACGTTGGAGTCAGAAGTAATAAAAATCCAAATAGAAGGCATGACACAGTAGGCACATCAACAACAAGAATCTTGAGGTTGGGTAGATGGTACTTCTTTATGATTCAAAGTTTTTGCACACCCAGAAAGCTTAAGGTGCATTGGTTAGGACCGTATGTTATCACTCATATAATTGAGTTAAGCGCTTGCTAGTTACAGTGCTTGATGAAACTCGATTACCTAATTACTTCAACGGGAGTAGGCTGAAGCCTTACTATAAATAAGCCTTCTTTGTGTTTGTAATAAGGTAGTATTGCCATTTAGATTAGATTTCCATTACTATATTTCCTTTAATGTTTTTACTTCCTCGTCACTATGCTTTGTCAATTTAGTTAAGTGTTTTATGTAATAAGCGCTCTTGCATGCCAGAAGTTGATTGCAATCTGAAGTGGTTTTATGCACAAAGGACTACACATACCCTTAGTGTGGGATGGTTGTCATTCAAAGATGGGTATGCATAAGGAAAAATATTGGTGTAGGTGATTTCTCTTGACAAAAAGTGAAGATGGTATGGAAAGGTGTTGTTAGAAATAAAATTGCTCCTAAAAGAAGACCATAGTGGGAAAAAATGAATGGACAAAGTGTAACATGAGGTAAGTTTCTGCAACCATGGAATCTACTTAAGGGAAGGCATACTTGGTGAGGTACTTTGGTGCATGGAAGCACATGAAATGAGGCCTATGGCCAAAAAGTAGAAAGGCGTGTTGGAAGGTTATGACTAGGGTGTGTAAGTGTATCACACGGAAAAGTAGTAAAATGTTCAATTAATGAGAGGATTGGTGGTAGATGGAGGAGCAATAAATATGATTGCTTTGGACATGATGCGGGCTCATTTTTACCTTTGTGATTATGAGTTTTTAAGTGAGTGTTTGTGGTCGAGATGTGTGAAACATGTCGAGGTGTAAAGATCTTTAAAACCAAATGAGGAGAGTGGATTTGTGCATGAAATTGGCTTGTTTCCCCATTGGAGAAGGGTTTGAGCGAAGCAGAAGCATACAAAGAGGAGAAATAGGGTGTCAAGGTTTGAGAAGAAGCTAGGGCACATGGTTTCGAGCTAGGGCATGGGAGTTTGCTTGAAAAAGGTAAAAGACATAATTTTGTTTTGCCATGGCACTAAGGAAAACACCTAGAGTAGGAACAAAGGGGAAGAAGAAGGTAGAAACTGAGGTGGAGATCGAGGATACCCCCGAAAGAAGGTTTTCAGAAATGCAATACCCAGAGGACATAATCGTGGGATGTGACTGGGATTCTCACGTTCACGGGAGAAATTTAAGTGACTAAAATCATCGCATGACTAAAAAAAAAGCGGAAGAGTTAGACGCGCTTTTAAGAAAAAAAGACAAACAAGCACACAATCGACAACATGTATTTTTATGATGATGTTGGAAAACAATTTTGAAAAAGGTAGGGGTCCTACAACTCTATGAACTCCCTTACTTTGGGAAACCAGAGAAGCTATACCAATTTCTTATGAGCGAGCCCATGAGGACTTCTTTTATTTTGTTGGGAAGTTGATGAGGATCACTGCGTCCTTAATTGCAAGCTTTGTGAGTTTAAAGGGAACAAGGATAGAGTTTACAGGTGACTTGTCTGAAAAATATGCTATTTTGGCTACCCACAAGGAGTTGGGCTACTTAAAGGGTCTCATGTGGAATGGAAATTTACAAGTTAAGAAAGTACCCTGTGGTACACGTGGTCGTACACTTACTTACCAAGTTGAATGATCAAGAGAGATGATCACAAGTGAACACCATGTCACTACATATTGCTAAGAAGATATCACGGGGGGGAGTTTACAACTTGGTAGGATACATAGCAGATACCATCATTCTAGAAGCACGTAAAGGTGAGAATATAAGGTTTGGGGCCAATTTGTTATGTCTTTTTTGTTGAAATTGGAGTGCCCGATGGGCCAAAGAACAAGATTTGGGAGTATCCTACAGAGAATAAGTCTCTAGTAGAGAGGTTTGAGAAGTATTTATGTGAGGGATCTATGAGTGGCACGTTCAAGCAAAGGGCAGAGTTGTGGTATGAAAAATTTCACGTGGCTTTTGAAGAGGAGTGGAAAATTCCTACGGAACTCGCCATCGTAGTTGGAAAGATGGTACAATTTGTTGTGTACCAACACTTTTACATTGCATGTTTTGTAATGAAGGATGGGGCATGGAGTCCTTGGTGTAAACTCCCTTACACCTTTACATCATGGTTATTCTAGGTGGTAGTTCACAAGTTTGTTGATGCATGCAGGTTAATCTATAATGCAGACAAGGTAGATTGTGACTACCATACCTTGAGAAAGACTTACACATACCCAGGTAAGTCTACTTACATTGAGAGGTTCATATCGGATGATATAACCATAAGGCCTATTAGTTTGGCCATTGCCAACAGTGGGGCCATACTCATCTATATCCAGCTTAAGCCTAGGCTAGAAAATGGTAAGTGTGTTGAAAATGAATGCATGCTTCTAGGCCCACTAAAGGGGAAACATATAGTTGGTATCCGGGAGCTAAAGATCCCACTTCACCATTAGAAAAAGAAGAGGAAGATGAACAGGGAAAGCAAAGTGGTTTGGTGTGCGGGGAAGGATTCACCTTCGACACAAAGGAGAGTAAGTGTGAGGTTACTCCTCCCAGGGAAGCAACAAGGGGAGGAGGACTTAGAAACAGAAGCACCAACATTAGATGCAAACCCAATAATTAAGGAACACCAATTTAAAATGGTATTCAGAAGGAAAAGGACTCGAGCAGCTTTGGGATATCACAACCTCCATGCAGATCACCTCAGATCTCCCCTTAGAAAGAAGTACCTGAGAAGAAGAGGAGGAGAAAGTTAAAGCTCGGAGAGGATGAGTCTAGCGAAAGCACACCAAGAACCCTAGTGCATCCCAAAAATGCTTTGAGAAGCCTCGTAATGAGGAAATGAAAGATGATTAAGAAGGGGTCAAGGAGAAAAAATAGGAAATGTGTAAGACATCTAGTGTGCCTCACTCCACACGAGAAGGTGAAGGACCCACTACAGATTCTAGTGCTCGGGTTCCCAGGGGAAAGAAGGAAAGGATAGGAAAATAAGGTGAGGAATATGTGACTACTGGCTATGGGGTATATAGAGGACACCAGTAAGATAATTTGCACCAGGTTCCAAAGCACGATAGGGCCAAAGGATTTATATGGCTGGGAGTTAATGGACCTAGAAAAGGCCAATGTGCGGACTAGGAAACAGTTTTCCTGGTCTATGCAGACACACATGGATGAACCAAATTTTGATGTGTGCAAGGAGTCATGTGTCTCACATTAGGTAAAGAAGAAACTATAGATTAGGCACATGATTTTCAAGCCTCTTGTAATTTCCGATGAGCAAGTAAGAAATGCCTTGGTCAAGGTATCTACTGAAGTGGCGTGGAGGAACATTGATAAGGCCACCACCATTCAAGCGCTACTTGAAGATAACAAGGATAAGACTTTGTAGAAATAAAGTGCTTACAAGTAGAGAAGGAATGAGAAGAGGAAAATAATGAGGCCTTTATTAGCATGGCTAAGGAAATCAGTGATCATATTCTTAAGGTAAGGCCTCATTTGGAGCCTAAAGTTCCTCAAAATTTTCCTTCTGCAATGCATTATTTGCACACTCTGGTGGGTCTAGTTTTGAATGAAGAGCCTATTGTTATGGCCGCACCAAAATATCCTACGAAAGAAACAACAAGAGAAAGGGCTGCCATTTTTAGGAAAATTTCAAGTTTTGAGGCCTTGCTCCAAACATTGAAAGATGAGCTAAAGAAATTGGATCAAGCTTTGAACATGTGTGCAACGTCGGATGCCATAATAAGAATCAGGACTATAGTAGAGGATAATGAAGTGTTGAAGGCAATGAAGGATGAAACACTTGGGTGCACAGAGAGGTTAGCCCTGGTAAAACAAAAGCGCAAGGCCCTTACAACAGCCTAAGATCCACACAAAGATAGGATCGATGAACTTGGGAAACTTATAGTGCAGAAAATGGACTCCATGGAGGGAATGGTCTCAAGTATGGTGCATATTGTCCAAGTACTTGCAAAATGAGAAGGAAAAGATCACTCAGGATGAAATGGATGCCATAGTGACAGACATTCCGGAAAAGACAGAGACACTCTAAGTGATTGGCAGACCTTGGAGGTTGAACTCAAAAATGAATATCCGAGTTAATCTTTCCCGTGAAAGAGGGTGTTGCATAGTAAACTTCATTCTTTTGTACTGTGCTTCATTCATTATTCTATTCTTTATTCTTTATTGGTGGTGGCATAAAAAATAATTCCCATTTCCAAGACAACAATGAACTTTAGTGTGGGGTAATGTTGAACAAATAATATATTTCTCTAAGATGAAGGCACATAAATGATGCATGCGTTGGAGCAAGGTGCATTTGAGGGCGCAGAAGAATAGTAGAATGAGCGTGCACCATAACACTTTGAATTCAAAAATTAACCATTTGTGGATAAGGGCTATTATTGGAGATAACATGTGGAGCACACAAATACATGAAGACTTATAGTCCAAGTAATAGTATTTTGGGAACAAGCGATAGTTGAGCGCCATGCATAGTTTAGGCTAATAATAGGATTTCTACTCAAATTTAACTATAGGAAGTCTATTGTTAGAGCACTTGCATGTGTGCATCTTATTGTAAAGGTGCATGGCTATTATTAGCATGTGGCCTTTTTAGGAGTTCATAGGCGGTGAAAGGAAAGTCTCCACCCCTATATATATGTATTGATTTGCACGAGTTAGGAGAGGAGAAATATGGTAGAGTTATGTTGTTGGTTTTGTCATGCACATGACTCATGAGGATAATTATGTAATGTAAGAAGCTTTTGTGTTTTACAATACTTAATACAATGGTTCATATTGGCTAGATTATGGTGTTGAACATGACTAAATATAGTTCTTACATGGTAAATATTGTTATAGTCATTGTTTAGTTCATCATATATTTGTCCTAAGAGCTAGATCTAGTTTACGTATTGTTCGTTGTTTACTATTATTAATGAATCTGGATATCTATATGCACCATCATGTTAACATTATGTACAAACAACTCTAAACAGGGACCTGGTACCTTTGTGCACTTCGGGTGAGCGCTCAGTCCTGGATAAGTGATGTGTCAAAGACACCTAGGTTATTCATTGTATATTCTAGGCTGCATCACTTCATACTCATCAACAAATTTTCCCATAAATCATCAATTTGAGGCACGTGGCACAAGTAAGGAAAGTGGAATGATTCTCGGATCTTCTATGATATCAAAGTATCCCCTAGTGGTGTACGAGAGTGCATATTGATGGGAGCTAGGGTAGCTTTGAAATTAGCGGTATCATGGGAACTCTTACATGTGAAAACCCCAGTGATGTAGGGAAAGAGACACCGCTTCTTTTTCCTAAACTTTAGCTTATTGTTCATGTGCACCAATTGTCTATACACTCCATCAATACAATCTTATCACTTGGATGGTGAGGAAATCTTGGTGGAACAAGATCAAACCCCACGACACCCTAATGCAAGAGAATGTTACAAATTGGATGAAGTATGAACCATACTTCCTTACAAGTGTGGGTGCTTAATAATACATTCTCAAATGTTGGTTTCCCTTGAAAAAATTGATCATGAACATTGTTAATGTGTCATTCACCTTGGCATAGTGTTTATTTCTCTTTTTCAAGACCAATTGGGGGTACTTCTTAAACGCAAGATATTTTTAGGAGACATTTTCAACAACTCATATTAAGCCCCTAAATGATCTTGTGTTCTCTAAGGCTTAGACAAGATACAAGGTCATGAATAATTTCTTATAAGTATGTAATCGGAGCAGTGGAAGTGAAAGTTATTGTTGATGAGTTTTCCCAATCGATCATTTTTTTCCTTCTATGATCATGAGGATGAAGAGTTCCATCCATTCACGAAAGATTTTTTTCTCTTTCCCCATTACACTCAAAAGAATGATAGCATCAAATAAAGTATTATGGAACTCTCAATGGGTAAACGTCTTCGAGTGTGAGAAGGCTTCCTTTTTGCTTCAACCAGATCCAAGCCCTTAAGGGTAAGAGTTAGTCTTGAACCATTCCAAAGATGCCAATTTTTTAGTGATCACAACCATATCCTTCTCAGTGGGGATTTGCATTCCTTGAGATATGGCTCTTGGATTAAGCACGACCAAGATAGAATTTCCATCCGCCCTAATTTTCATGGTGTTTGGTTCGTAGTGTTGGTAACATGCCACAACTAACTCAATGTTTTACAAGGACATGGAATGGAAAATGTATGACATAAAATTAACACATGACCTTCTTCGCACCCGACCTCTCGAGGTCATGCCGAGATAGCCGGTGTAGAATGAATGTGAATGTGAGTGTGGTGATGGGGATCAAGCTAATTGGGTAATCTTATATCTTCAACATGTAATATCGGGATTTTGAGTCTAAGGAAAAGAACGATCTCCTAACTTGAAGTGGTGTGATGGCTCAGTCTAAGATAATAGTTGCTCAAAGACTCCAATCAATGTCGAGCTCTGCCGAGATTTTATTTGTTGGTTGTTGAACACGTGGAAATGACCTGCGAGTGCCTCGTATGGATTTTCTAGAAAAGGTCATGGAAGTAAGAATGAGAGGCATGGTGGAGCCATAGGGATTTATGGGTATTTTTTGGTCTAGTCCAGAAATTCTTAGCCTGATCGGGCTGCTATGTTTAGTAAGGAAAGTTGTGCAATAATATCTAGTGGAAGTGGTGAAGATCTAAATACTAATGTATGCAAACTAGTGTCAATGTCTAATTGATTAGCAGGATCGTTGGGTTGTGGGATCTGAGGATCACAACCAAAGACTTGTGGAGGATGTGTGCCTGGTATGGTCATGCGTGTAATCAAACCCTGTTGCCAGAGTAGTCCAATAGTCGTAGGCTTGATTAGCAGTGATGTTTAGTGTATTGAGTTGTTCTATTTTCTCAACAAAATTTGTAGGTGTGCGTAAGACTGTCAAACGTAAACTTGTATCAATGTTAGTTATCAATTCTAGCCCATTGGGTTATGGGACCAAGGGATCACAATTGTATGTCTTTTCCTATTGTGGACCGTTGATGGTCATATAGAATGAAATAAATTGTTTTGATAAGAAAACTAATTACTGAAGGAAATCTAATCTATGTTTTTGGAGTTTTCACAATATATCGGATCAAAGCAATAAAAGCAAACTAATCTATCAAAGGAAATATTTTTGATCTTTTCTAATTTTTAAGCAATGTGTTCTAATCTAATAAATAAACTAAAGACAAGTAATCAGCCAGATGTAGTTGGTTACTTGTGCGAATGTGTGAATCTAATCTAAAATAAATAACTTAATCCAATAAAAAACCCTTCAAACCCTACCTCAGAGGTGAAGAACAAATCATGACCCTGAAAGGGATATTGTTCCCCACAACTTCCCTAGTAATGTTAAAGAGGAAACTTTCTAATGATTTGATCTACTTGTGATTGCCTAACCTATTGAAATGAATGATTTTCTACTCTATTTTATATGTAATTGAAACTAGTGATTCGTAATTGACAATTCAACAAATAAAGCAAAACAAATCACAATTCCAACCTAGATAAGCAAGAGCTTTGGAAAATATGGTTGTATCTATATTTGTCCACTCAGTTTATTCCTTTCTTTCTCTAAGTGTTCATATGAGTCCAAGGGATTGAAAATGCAAGAACAACAGCAGGAGGATGGCACTTGAGTAATGGCATCTTGAAGGCATTCTAGATGCAATGCAAGTAGAAGAGAGATAGCGCAAGAGATCTGAGCTTGGCTATGTGATTCCTAGAAATATTGTGGCAGCAAAGACAATGCTAGATACACAAAAATTCTCAAGCCTTTTCTTGAATACAAGCATGGAATATATAAGAATTGGGGCTAGGATGTTCCTTTATGCACACGGCAAGAAGAAGCAATTCCAACTAATTAAATCTATTTAAAAATATAAGGAGGAAGAAGAACCAAAAATCAAAGCTATTTTCATACAATTTGGCTCATGGATGCATGATAAAAGTGAAATTAAGTGAAGTGTTGCATGTTAGAAACATGCATGACGGAATCTGGAAAAAGCATGCAGGACCACCGCCCTATGCAGGGCGGTGGTTTTAGGACTGCCACCCTACCTAGGCAAAGTAGCTTAAAACTGCCACCCTACTCGGTAGCGGTCCTGGCACTAAAGGCCAAAATGTGCACAAAAAGAAGCGGGGAGTTAGAAAAAAGTGTGGGAAGGCAAAGTAAATATGTTTAGGCAATAAATATACACTGTAAATGGGATTTGGAGCTCGAACACCTTCTTGAAAGGACTTGAATCATCATTGGGGAATTTTGTAATCGTTTTCGACAATGTAGCACATGTAATTTTGGGTGCATATAGAAACCTTCCACATATAATCAACTAGAAAATATCTTCTCTTCATCTGGTTCCTCAACCCACCAAACATTTTATGTTTGAGCTCCTCCAAGTCCATGTGAGTAAAATTGTTGTCACCCACACTCAGGAACTTTGATGTGAGAGCTGAAATATGCTATAGGTTGGAAAAATTGAACTTTATGATGGAAAAATAATAATATAGGTTACTACGGAGGTGATAGAAACTTTTGTACTCGTAACCGAAAACTCGCTATTTTGGAAACTAGGTCCCAAGAACTGCTATTTTGGGAAGGGTTGTTTTTTGTCCTGTCTTTGCAGTGAGAGAGGTTTTCTTCACATTTGAAGCAATTTCAAAAAAAAAGGAAATTTTGAATAACTATTTATTTTTAGAAAGTTACTTTTTTAAAAAAATTTGTTTTTACACCCATGTACCCTAGTTTTCATTTTTATGATTTTCAATGTTTTGCTCTTCTGGAGGATTTTGTCATTTTAGGAAAATTACTAAAAATAGAAATTGTAAACTAGCGGCACTTACTATTTTTAAAATCTAGTCTTTTGGGCCTCGATTTAATGAAAAAACTATGGATTCTTTCTAGGTTTTTTTATTTCAAGCTTTGTTTAAATTTTTGCATTTACCTACTTCCCAGTTAATGGCAAATGACGTAAGAATGCATTAGGGCACAAAGTTATGCCTAGATGCCATTAAAAATTAAGGAAGTTTCTAGAATTTCTATTTCACACACTTCAAGGTGTCAGGAGAGGAGCAGATGCCCAAAGTTTTGTTGAGTTTCGATCACTGGTTTGCAATTTATGAGAAAATCTTTGTTTTTTCTTCTTCACAAGTGTTTCTGCGGATGCGGACATGGTTTTGGCTCAAAAGCTTGATTTTTGTCTACAATAAAGAGTAGGAATGGAAAATTAACTATAAATGTGATATCAAAGGAGTTTCAAGTAGTAGGAATGGAGGAGAGGAAGAAATCCAACGGTGATAAGTCTTCATGTGTGTATGTGCAAGTAGTAGCGTAAGCAACATTCAAATTAAAAAATTGCAAATTTGCACAAGTTGGGAAGGATTAAAACTTTTATCCAAACTGTCCCAAAATTTTGGGATGTTTAGTGTGAAAAATTGTGCCCCCTTCTTATTGGGCCACTTGTCGATTTGTGATTTGTAGTTGAAAAGAAGAGGGGGTTGAAAATGAGTTGCTTAAACACCGTCGTGGTCATGTGGGTAATCGTACGTACCCAAAATCGGAAAGGTACTTGTCTCGCGAAATGGTGTAATAAATGCCCCAATGATGATACAGGTCTCTTCACAAGGTCTTCAGGATCCAGAAAGAGCTCCTCAAATATGCGTTAACATCACGCATACCCTGCCTTGTCCCCGCGTGCTTGGTTTTCCCCTTTTCCTCTCTTTTCTTGGCCTTTTGCTCTTCAAAGGTGAAAACTACCGCCCGAATGGGCGCGGTCTCAGTGACCGCCGCCTAAACAGTGGCGGCGGTCCTTTACGCGTTTTCCAGAACACTCTTTTGACGTAACTCGTGTGAAATATCACGTTTCACCAGCTTTTCTTGCCGACTTGAGCATGCATTTATGTTTTTGGTCCCCTGGAATAGTGTTTTTCCTTTGTTTATTGTTTAGGAGTTCAATTTGATTTTGATTTTGGGGTGATTGAATTCTTATAAATGCATGGCTTGTGCTCAAGCAAATGGCCACCATTTTTACTCCAATCTTCTCATTTTCAAGGTCTTTGTGGTCCATTAGTTTGCTTTAATTCCTTAGTTTAGTTCATTACATGCTTAGTTTGCATTGACTAGTCATTAGTAAGCCACATATCCAACTTGTGCAAACAAAGTGTTGCTATTTTTTATCTAATCCATTAGAGTAGAATAGCTTAGGAAGCCATTAAAGTTGTAGGTTTTGCTCTTCATACTGAGAATAGTTTCGGTTACGACGCATTTTGTTGCACGATTCGCAGAGATCCCGCTTAGGAATTGCATAAGCCAAGCTCGTACTCTTCTGCGCGCTATCCCTCTCCTATCCGCGTTCTATTCTATCTGCATTCTGAAGGTTGTCCCTTGTTCCAAACACCTATTCCTGTTGATGCAAGCATTACACACTTTTCTGGATCTACGTGAACACAAAGAATGAAGAGATCATACTGAGGGGACAAGATCACACACACCATCGGATTCGCCACTGTTCTGCGGAATCCAGGTTTTAACTTTCAAAGTTCTAGTTAGAATCATATCAAACAGAGTAGTTAATCGCTTTATTTCAGTTAATTTTATTCTCGATATTGCCGGAAGTTGTGGGGATTGATAGTTTCTGAGAAACTATGATTCACTCCTCACTTCTGAGGTAGGATCGAGAATCTCGCAAATAGATTAGTTATTTCATTGTTTAGAATAGATATACAAATTGCACAGACAAATAGCTATACTCGGCTATTTTGTTTGTTTTAAATTATTAGTTTAGTTGTCAATTCTAAATATTTTAAATAGTTGCTTTCTTAAATTCATTTAAATCATCAGAAAATACAAAAAGAAGTCATATATGCTAGAAATATACTTAGATTTCACTTTATTTATTACTGCTTTTGCATGACAATTACGGGACCTAGGGAGCCCAGGGAATACATTTTCGAGCCAATCGTGCCTCAGCCCAATCTCATAGCGGCAATAACTGATATTGACCAGAACCTTAGGATACAAGTCTTCCAAACAACAACAGATTTCCAACAAGTCAGATCTCAGTTAAGAGGATTAAACATAGAAGACGACCAAGCATATACATTTTGGTCAAGTCAGCCAAACTACAGGTTGCACTAGGAAAAATATCCACATGACTGTAGAAGGATTCGAAAGAGAACAAACATTCGGGTGTGATCCTTTAATTCCACAACCAGACGCAGGAGACACCCTCACAGACATAGATACCGGTTTAAGAATCCAGGTTGCGAGAACGCCCGTAGGATATTCTGAGAAAATCGCACAACTATTGATTCTAAATATAGAAGCTGAGAAAGCGTATGATTATTGGATACTAGGGATCAGGACTTGATCTCGCGTATGACCATAACAGGACCACAACAACCAAGAATCTATGGTTGTGACCCACAAATCCCGCAGCCTAACGAATCCATCAGAGAATTAGACATAGACACTGGCCTACGCACACTGGTATTCCAGTCTACCCCACTTCCACCTATCATTATCCAACAATTATCCTTACTGGACACAACAGCTAACAAAGCTAGAGAATTCTGGACTAGGCCAGAGAACCGTCCATAGAGTGACTACTTTACCATCCACTATATGACCTTATCAGGAGAAATACACGAAACTATCCCAGGTCATTTCCCACGTATTCCGCAACCCATAGATCGAATCACGCCAGAGCTCGATATTGATTGGAGCCTTCGAGCAGTCATCCTTGCCGATCGATCTATCACACCAGTCCAAGTTAGAAGGGCCTTCTTTGCCTTAGATTCGCAAATTCCATTAGTGCGTGTCGAAGACATTAGATTGCCTAACTAGTTTGTCTGTGTCCCACCTATATTCCATCCCCACCGGCTGTCTCGGCACGACCTCGGGAGGTCGGGTACGCGGAAGAGTCACTTGTAGATTCCCACGCTCGCTTGTCACTTTTCCGGCGTACAAAATTGGTGAACCCAACGTGAAACAAACGAAATTAGTGAAGCTGACGTAAAACTTCCTACTTTCTCGCTCGAGTCATAATATCACGTTTCCTTTCACAAATCACCTTCGCTCCTTCCCATTATTCTGCGGGTATTCATATACCCCCCGAATATGTCGGGATTCGATGCATATGGCAGACCCCTCTTAGGTCTTGAGGCATACTACGCCCAACAGAATAGGCAATCATCACCCTCGCTCTCAGTATGGGGCGACAACTATTCAACTAATCAGTTGTCAACACAAACCCCAAGAATCAGATATAGTTCGTCTTTTCAAACTGAGGAGTTAGATCAACCCCCTCGAACCCAACAAACAGAGCCTTCAGGTTCAAACAATATGACGTTTACCGGAGAATCTGGTTCGTCTCCTCAAATGCTACTCAGACCACAAATTAGTAGGCAATCAGATCCATACCTGGTCTTAGATGATGGACAGCCAACACGTTATCCTAGGAGTGAACAACGCTCCCGGGGAATGTACCCACCTATAGGAGGTTTACAAATACAACCCGAAATCTCTTTTCAAGAAAATACCTCTATGCCACTGCATACAGGAAATATTCTTGGAGAAACTTGGCAAGATAGCGATCAGTTTATGACAGGATATCACGTACCTTTACAACACCAAGGTATACAACAAACGCCGCTCAGGAAAAATACCGTGACTTCACCAAATGAAGTCATTTCAACGTTAGTAGAAAGAGTGAGAGGGTTAGAACTGGCTCAAGCAAGTCAAAATTCTCCGTTCATACAAACAGGAAGTTCCAATCCTCCATACCACTCTGGCCAGGTAGATCTCCTTACGGGAGTAGGCACGTTAGGCATGCCTCCTCAATATCCACAACAAACGCCAACAAGGCCTATCATCTCTAACACTATTCCTCCCGGTCTAGTGTCGAACAATCCGTTCCTTGACAATACCCCGTCCTACTTAAACATATACTCTAAATCACCACAAGGAGATATGTTCTCCTCTCCCGGCATGTTTGCTCAAATGCAGGGACCTCCCTATGCCCCTGCCAACGCATACGCTGCACCGTATCAACAACCTATCCCACCACCACTCCCTCAGCAAACACCATCAATGGTCGAAAGCTATGCGATAGGGACTTATTCAGAATACCTAAAGGAACCCTTAGATTTCACCATACGAAGCGTCATGCTTCCAAGACCTCTCCCTGATTTGCCCAAGTTCAAGGGTGAGGGAGATCCAAATGCACATATCAAAGCTTACGCTACAGCCATACGAGAATTACTCCCTTGGGATGGGGTGGTTGCTAAAATATTTCCCAAAACCTTGGAAGGCATCGCTCTCGATTGGTATTATAGAATACCTGAGGCTTCCATACATTCATTTAAACAACTCGTGTCAGAGTTCATCAAAGCCTTCGACATGAACAAACTGTTAAGAACAGGAATCAGGGAATTCTTGCATATCAAACAAGAACACAACGAATCTGTCGCCCATTTCATCCAGAGGTGGCGTACAGTTCTTTATTCATCAGCAAGTGCTCCAAACATGGATCAGATGGAACTATGTGATTTATTCCTTCATTCTCTCAGTAGAGAAGTGAAGGAAGAAGTCCAGAAGTTCCCACTAAGGACTTATGATGAAGTACTTGAGAGCGCTCTGCGAATAGATCAAGCAGCGATAGATAGTGGTCGTAAGACATATGGAACAAATGGGAGGTTAATCACCTCCACTCAAAACACTACAACTACCACAAATGTCAATCAAGGACCCAAAATCCTTAACAAAAATCGTGGGGTAACAACGGATGGGGTAACCGACCAGCCCAAGAGGGTAAATGTTGTTAATGCTCTGTCACAAACAAACAACCAACGAAACAACAACTTTACCTCGATTAATCAATACAAAGGGGATTTTAACCATCCACAACAACAACAACAACAACAACGGTGAAATCCCGACAAGGCCAAGCCAAAACTCATTTGGTTACCAAAACCAAAGTCAAAACCAGAAACAACAATTCCAAAACTTTAGTCCTAATAGGCAACAGTTTGATCGGAATTTTAGGCCACAATACACACCAAACCAACAAAACGGGAATTACAACCCCAATTCTTATTGTGGTTTCCATAAAATTCGGGGTCACGATACTAGAACGTGCCGTGACTACAATAAATTTATGCAACGCTTGCCAGAAGAACAAAGACAGTTCTTCACAGACCTATTTTTGGCGGATCCCGTCTCATCATCACCAAATACTCTCACAGGGGTAGTTTCTCCTCAGAATGCTCCCCTCAAGATCTTTAATGATCCGCTCCCAAATCATGATAGCAATAGGCTGAATCCAACCGGAACAAACAAAGGTGCAGTGACAGGAAACAATGATCATGAAGCCTCGACTTCATTAAATCCGTCAGTTGCGCCATAGTTGGGAGCTCAACCGAGACCTAAGATAGTCAGTTTGGTAGAATTAGACGCTGAACTACCTATCGAAGCTATAACAAGAACACGAGAGTATTTCTCTCAACCGAGCCCAAGTCATCTGCCAGAGATAGATAAGAGTCATCAAATAGTTGAAAAACCCATCGGTGCCTATGATTTAATTAGTGACCTAACAAATACCTTCTCACACATTTCATTTTTGGACTTACTAAAGAACTCTCCCCTCACAGAGCTCTTTTTAGAAGCATTAGGTCTAGGCCATCTAATTAACATCACTCCACCTCCCGAAACACAAGTAAATCACGTAGATTTTGATATCCACCCTCCGGGGCAGCCGGACAAGGATGTCGAATTCATCTTCGAAATAAGTAAAATGCCCACAGATGCTGAGATCGCACGCCGAGATGACCCAAATTTTACACTTGCAAGTGTGGGTTTATAATAACTATGTAAAACGGGCAATGGTTGACGATGGGGCCGCAGTTAACATAGTCCCTTTCTCTTTCCTCCAAAAACTTGGATATGGAGAAACAAACTATTCCACTACACGAAATACCTTGAGAGGCTATGATAGCCTTAAAGCCACTTCGATAGGAACTATAATACTGCCGGTCACCTTAGGGCCCAAAACCATCTTGACTGAGTTTTATATTATAGATCGGGAAACTAACTATAATATGATCCTCGGCCGACCTTGGATACATCGAATGAAGGCAATCCCTTCTACTTTATTTCAAGAAGTAAGATTCTTGCATCTAGGAAAGGTATTTGTAGCCAAAGGTGATCCAAAACCTTTCGATTTACACCTAGCTGATTTAAAGAAAAGACCAGGGGTGCACTCAGAATTTGAACTTCCAACAAACCAACTTAATAAACCCTCTGACCCAAAGCCAGAGGAAAAGTTGGTACCTATGACGGATCTTGAAACTATCAACATATCCAAAACAATTCCAACCCCTAAAGGTAAAACTAAAGAAACAGTATCATTAGGGACTACTGCGAAAATCATTGAGTTGATAGAACAAGATTCACCAATGTTCTTACCATTCGATTCAGTAGGCATGGGATTTTCCCTAGGTGTTGGTTCCTTGCCAGCAGAGGATCTCTGTATGGTAGAAGTAGAGTGCGCAAACGCAACAGATGCCCCAACATCTATACTCCCGGCTAAGTATTGGACTCTCCATTTCGATGGAGCTAAATGTCGTTATGGAGCGGGGGCAGGTATAATTCTTACTTCGCCCGAGGAGAAAGTCCTCCCATTCGCTTTTAAATTAAACTTTGAATGTACAAACAATGGCACTGAGTACGAAGCCCTCCTCCTTGGCCTTACCTTAGCCAAAAGAATTGGTATTGATAACATCAGAGTCCTGGGAGACTCGCAATTAGTGGCAAACCAAGTTTCTGAGGTATATGAAACTAAAGTCAACATTTACAACTCTACAAAAATGCTGTATTAGATTTAAGCAAGGCATTTAACTTTATATCCATTGAAGCAATTCCCCGAGAGAAAAATCTTCTCGCCGATTCAATAGCAACCTCAGCATCACGTTTTACTCCAAGCAATGAGTTAAAAGATACTCACTTCACAGTATCCATTCGTGACAAACCCTTGGTAAAAACAATGACAAATCCTCTTTCAAGCAGAAGTGAATCTACCATCCTAGACCATGTTGGAAATGATGCGGCTACTTTGGATTACTTAAATGCCTATGCAGCACTACATCTCTCCTATCACATGCTAGATTTATCCCTGATTCCGCATTCGTCTTCCTACTTCGGAAATCCCGTAACGGATCTTCCCTCACAAACGGAACCTAGCATATATGCAATAAGAAACGGGGATGATCTAGATTTACCTCCAGCACCACCTGAGTTCGAAGAGGGTAACGCCTCTTTGATCGAAGAAACAATCGATGTCAACATCGGGACAGAAGATGAGCCAAGAATTTTAAAATTAGGATCTTCGTTAACACCAGAAGAAGTGGAAATACACACTCGATTCTCAAAGAACATCGAAGGTGTTTGCATTTAATTACAAGGAGATGACAGAGTCGCACCCCACATTGCGGTGCACAACCTCATCACTAAATCGACGCAAAGCCAATTAAACAAAATCAAGACCCATGAAGCCCAAAGTAGCTCTCATGGTAAAAGAGGATGTAATAAAACTCCTTCGTAGGATTCATCAAGCTAGTTGACTACTCCCAATGGGTATCCAACATTGTTCCCGTTCTCAAGAAGAACGGAAAGATATGCATTTGCATAGATTTCCGAGACATCAACAAAGCATGTCCTAAAGACGATTTCCCATTACCATCCATAGACATTATCGTTGATGCAACAGCTGATTTTGAACTCTTGTCTCTCATGGATGGATTCTCAGGATACAACCAAATCAGAATATCCGAGCAAGATCAAGCTAAAACCACGTTTATAACTCCTTGGGGAACCTATTGCTACGTTGTTATGCCATTCGGTCTCAAGAATGCCGGTGCTACCTACCAGCGGCTATGACATACATATTTCACGATCTAATTCATAAGATCATGGAATCTTACGTGGATGACTTATTGGCCAAAGCCAAGAAGCGTTGTGACCATCCGGAAGTACTCCGCGTCATTCTTTCACGCCTAATAGAATACGGAGTCACGCTAAATCCAGAGAAATGCGTCTTTGGTGTAACAGGAGGAAAACTCCTAGGTTACATCATATCGTCACGGGGAATAGATGTGGACCCAACCAAAATTCGGGCTGTCCTCGAAATGGTTCCACCTTCGGATGAATCTGGAATCAGGTCATTTCTCGGAAAGCTAGGTGCAATCCGAAGATTCATCCCGGATTTAAGCTTCGCCATTCATCCAATCAACAATTTACTCAAGAAAGACTACAACATTGATTGGACCGAAGATTGCAATGAAGCTTTTGATGCAGTTAAGCGTTTCCTGCTATCACCACCCACACTAATGCCACCTAAGCTAGATCGCCCATTAATTTTGTACTCACGGGCTACCGATGTCTCGTTAGCTTGCATGTTGGCCCAAGAAGACGATAACAAAAGAGAACGTGCCATTTATTTCATTAGCCGAACACTGCTCGACTATGAAACACGCTATACACAAGTAGAACGAGAATGTCTCGCCATAGTCTTCGCAACCAAACGCCTAAGACACTATATGCTAAATCAAGAAACGAGGGTCATGGTAAAAACTGACCACTTACGAACTTTCCTCACACAAGGGTCTTTGTCTAAAAAGGCTGGACGTTTTATAACCTTAATGGGAGAATTCGAATTAACATTTGTAAATCAGAAGTCAGTTAAGGGACAAATCATTGCGGATTGGTTAGCTGATAATCCATTAGATGGAGGTGATCTAGTAGATTTGGATTTTCCAGATGAGTGCGTATACTACGTCGAAACCCGACCCGCTATCTCTGAGTGCCCTTGGTACGTTGATATCATTAGCTATATCATGGACCATACGTACCCAGAAGGAGCTACACCGCAACAAAGAAGGCGGTTACGCATTATCATAGCTAAGTACGTTATTATAGAGCAAGTTCTCTATCGAAAGGCGTTCGATGGAATGCTCTTAAGGTGTGTCGACACAGAAGAATCCAAGAAGATTCTCTATGAATCTCACAGCGGAGTATGTGGAGGCCACTTCGGCGGCCACGCCACTGCTCGGAGAATACATCGAATGGGCTATTTTTGGCCCACCCTAGAACATGACGCAATAGAATTTGTACGCAGGTGTCGCAAGTGCCAAGAATTCTCTCATGAGATTCACATGCCGGCACAAGTCCTGCAACCAATCGCTACTCCGTGGCCCTTTTCTACATGGGGTCTAGACTTAATAGGGAAATTCTCTCCCTCATCCACAGATGGCCATAATTTTATAATCACGGCCACTGAATATTTTACCAAATGGGTGGAGGCCATGCCTCTCACTACTGTACCTGGTTCTGTGATCACCAAGTTCATTTTGAACCAAATCATTTACAGGTACGGTATCCCGCAAATCATTATCTCTGATAATGGAACTTATTTTAAGAATGAAGAAGTTCGTGAGCTATGCAACAAATTTAAAATAGGTCATCATACGGCTTCCTTGTATTATCCCCAAGCCAATGGGCAAGTCAAGCAACAAACAAAACACCAAATCCATTCTCCTTAAGACGGTAAAAGAAAACAAACGAGATTGGCATTTAAAGTTATATCCGGCCTTATGGGCCCACCGAACCTCAATAAGAACACCAACGGGAGCAACTCCTTTCTCGCTGGTATTTGGGGCAGAAGCAGTTCTCCCACTCGAGGTTGAAATACCTAGTCTTCGCATTTCATTACAAGGAGTTCTGGATGAAGACGCTTACAGAGAAGCACGTCTTTCCCAACTAGAAAGCCTAGATGAAACCAGGTTAGATGCTGAACAGTGACATAGAGTCTACGCTGACCGGATGTGCCGGTAGTATAACAAGAAGGTCTATGAACGTGACATATACGAAGGTGATCTAGTTCTAAGACTAGACAACCGGATCGATAAGAAGACCGGCGAAGGAAGGAAATTCCGGCCCAAATGGTTGGGCCCATACCGAGTCATGAAGGACTATGGAAATGGTGCATACCTCTTATGTACGTTAGAAGGTGAGGAGTTTGGTGAAACAGTCAATTCCCTGCACCTCAAACGTTTCTACGCATAAGCAGCTAACGCTACCTATATAGCTATCTACATTGCATTTTCATATAAATTAGGATCATTTTGTCCATTCGTTTCTTACACAAATTGTGATCAAGGAGTCTATTCTCAAAGCAATTCATTACAAACTCATGATGTTGTTGGCACAAAACTTTCTAATCATATCTCTCCATCTTCGTGTATCATCGAATCATCTTGGAATCTTTTATCAAATAAAATCAGACATGACGAAGTCTTAACGGTAACCATACCAAGATCTGCAAGTTCTTTCTCGCTTTGATTTCTTCCTAGGATAGGTGTCTTGCCTATGGTCTCTTCTAGAAGCTTCATGGTGTCACATCTATCCCATATATACATCTCTTTGGAAATAAGCATATACTGACATTTTACTCAAAAAGACAAGTCAAAAAGTGATTAAACAGAAAATTTTATTTTTACACATTTCCTTGCCCCACCAACCTTCGGTGATGAGCTTGCATCTCTTACTAGTGACGTAGGGTTGGGAAAGGATGGAAATGCCCTTACTCGCCTATGCCTTGCCCATGGTGATAAACCCACGCTTCTTACTAGTAGCATGGGGCAAAGTGTAGGGGGTCCTCTTGACAAAGCAAATGTTAAAAGGTCATAAACAAACTATTCAAACTTTGAGTCAAAAACGAATGAATCAGATATTCAAAATTCCAAAAAGAGTTAAAAATCCTAAAAACCCAGATTTTGTCTACTATGTGGCCATCTACGGGTCTAAGTCTAGATAAACCGCAAAGCAAGTTGCATCCAAAACTATGAAGTCATTCAGGTAGAATAAGCTTGTAGTTTTCAATTTGGTTCCACCAAAGCTTTGTCTATCTTTCATCACTATCATTTCACCATATTTCATAACTTGCGCCCTTCTTGGCTCTTGGTGATGAGCCCTCGCATCTTACTAGTTGCGTGGAGTTAGGAGTGGGGCAAGTTGATCTGTTCATCATATTTGTTATTTTCATCACTTTGCCAAAACAAACATGAGGTATCCAATTTACTCACAGAAGCTAAGATTCAAAATCACAATATATCTACATTATCATGTATCAGCATCATGAAACACAAAAAGAAAGCAAACATTTGCATCATCTGTTTTCCATTGCATACATTCTAGAAAGCATATAAAACATACATCGTAGTATACACAAAGCAGTTGGAAACAGAAAGGGAAAACATGAGTGACAAGTTTTGGTCCAAAAACGAATGCATATATATAAATAATCAATGTTTATATACAATGCCATCATGCACTAGGCATGGTCAAAACGCTCAAAGAGCCCGTGATATACAAAAGAATCTATAGTACAAAATACATAGGAGCCAAGTGGTCTCTCAACCCCTACGCGACCCCTCCAAAGGTGCGCGCCCTCGCCTAGGGCTCCAGCTACACCGGTGCTCTGAATACACGGAGGGCTCAGGGTCCCGAGGGCAGCCGCGGTCTCACCACGAGAATGGCTCCTCATAAGACGCTCGGCTGTCCTATAGCCTGCCAACTCTGTACGGAGAGTCGACACCATCCTGGCCACGTGCCAAATGGGAGCGAAGACGTTGGTATGCCTACCGGCTGCTGAGGGCTCCCCGGCATCTACGGACAGCTCCACACGGGTCCTATCCATAGGGATCATCAGGGAATCAGTGCATACCTGCGGGATTAGATCCCGCCACTCGTCAACAGTCTCTGCAAACAAAGAAGAAAAAATGAATTAGAAACTAGGCAAGAGACTAAAAGATACAAGATCAAAACACAAGGAGAAATAGCAATTAAAACAAATCCTAAATTAAACAAGCATTGAAAGGAAGAAAGGATAACTTACTCGGATCACCGGGCCTCCAAGATGGGTCGCTAGGGCCAGCACCCGCCGCAGATGCCACTACTGAGGGGCTGCTCCTGTAGTGGGAGCAACATGACGCCCCGCAACGGACTCATCCTCTCCACCATGGCCCTGGGAGAGTGGCTCCTCTGAAACTAGAGTCTCTCTCTCTGCACTCGCCGGCCCTCTCTGCCTGCATGATGTCTTGAGTGTCATACCACTCAGGATCACTGTCATCCATCTGCTCCTCCGATCCTCCCTCTGTAAACTCCTCAGAATCGGAGTCAATATCTATGGGGTCATCACTGCTGTGAGCAGGACCCGCAGCAATCTGAAGCAAAGGTGCCCGAGGTGCACCAGCTCTCCCTCTAGCCCGAACTATCCTCCTGGCTGCAATGGGAGTGCCAGGAGTGATCACTATCCAACCACGGCCTCTAGGCCCCCCTCTAGCCTCGCGGACTGATCTATAGACTGGCGCCACTGGGGGAAGCATGCCCATATATGGTAGGCCAAACTGCTGAGGAACTCTGCCAAAGGGATGTACCTCCACTCGTCCCACGCGGTCAATAAGCTGCCCTGTGGTGGAGCAAGAAATCAATGTAAGAGTCTCCTCTCCCCATATACCGGCCATAAGCTGGTACGGTGTCACCTCCATGTCTGCTGTAGTAAGAGAGGCAACTGGCTGGTGAGGTGCTCTAAGACTAACATATCTCGTCCATCTCGGCTACCCTCACTTCCCCGGATCTCGCCACCTCCACGCCCCGCCATAAGGGATGAAGCGCTCATACACCCAACTCATAACTAGAGTCGGGTGGCTCAATGATTGTCCCTGTAGATGGACCACCCTGTATAAATCATGGTAGGTGGTCCCTGTAATATCTGCGCCCTGTGCGTATATCCAACCATGCCCCTCTATCTCGTGCAATGATGGGGGCCCAAAGAAGATAGTAAAGTATCCCCTCCCTTGTCCCCGATCAGCCTCGAGGCAAGGATCCCCATGATAGCCTGTCGAAGTACGGGGATGGGCAAAGAAGGAATGGATCGGACTCTCACTCCCTTCTTCGACCCCGTGGAGATGACTGCATCTCCCATGTACGCTGCCCACTGTGCGATCTGTGCCCGTGAGCCCGCTGTCTCTAGTGTGAGTCTCCTCCCGATGATCGGGACCCCAAGATATGGTAGACATCCTCCAAAGTGATGGTCCACTCACCACGGACCCCTGGCAACCGGAAAGTGTTCCGATCTGCGTCCCAATATGAAAATAAGTCACAAAGTATGTGACTGGATGGTGTGACATGGGGCACACGCGATATACGCAATATGCCAGCCCTCTGTAATGTATCCTCCTCATCCTGAGAAAGGGCATCCAATACCCCGGAGAGCCAATCACACTCTCTCTCTCGGCTCCATCTGATATACTCCTCCCTCGCCTGCATACACCCAAAAACACACAAAACAGAGCAAGTTAGTATCTGAACAATACCGAGAGAGTCATAAAAATGCATAGAAGTGCAAGAAAATACAAGTGCAATCTCAAAAATCAAGTTCTTTTGCATTCTGCTTTCGTAACCGCCGCCCGAGCAGGAGGCGCCAGAATCCGCCGACTTAAGGGCGGCGGTCGCGGTCCGAAAACCCGCGCGGGTTTTTAACCTTAAAAAGCCTAAAACATGTAAAAAATGACCATTTAACCTAAAAATGGAGCCTACCCAGTAGGCGCCCCCCCTAGGTGGACCTTTTGAACCTAGCATTTTCAAAAATAACCCCCCCATTGCAAAGAATTTGCCATTTCAAATTTAAAGAGGGAAAAACACAAAATTGAAGAAAACCAACCTGTGATCTAGCAGACAGTGTTCCGCACGTGGAGGCATGCTCACGATCTCACTACAGATGTTTTGACTCTATCCACCTCGAGAAACCGTCACCGTGGGTCCCAGAGCTCAAAATCAATCAAATCGACTCACGCAAATGAATAGGAAAATGGGCCCACTTTCATATATATAGCGCCCTGATTCGTTTTAAATACCTTTTTCATAGGTTTGGAGCGCTGATAGAGGTAAGTTTCTATCCCCGCACGAATGGTACGTCCTCATTCCCTATTGCTTTAGCGTTTATTTTCCAAGTTATTGTATCTATCTGCGCTTGAGTTCTCTTTTCATTTTGCAGGTAGCGGGAATTTTGGATGGCGTCATTTCAACACACGGACGTGTAAGGTATAACTTCTAAACTCCCCATTTTGGGATGGCCATACTCGGACCCACCATTTTACGCCTCTCCATGGCTAAAACGCTTCTCCGAGGGGGCAATATGTACGTACCCAAAATTGTAAGGTACTGTACTGCGGAACGGTGTAATAAATGCCCCAATGATGATACAGGTCTCTTCGCAAGGTGTTCGGGATCCAGAAAGAGCTCCTCAAATATGCGTTAACATCCCGCATACCCCGCCTTGTCCCCACGTGCTTGGTTTTCCCCTTTTCCTCTCTTTTCTTGGCCTTTTGCTCTTCAGTGATGAAACCGCCGCCCTGAATGGGCGGCGGTCTCGTGACCGCCGCCCTGAACAGGGCGGCGGTCCTGTAACCGCCACCCTGAGCAGGGCGGTGGTCCTTTACGCGTTTTCCAGAATGCTCTTTTGACGTAACTCACGTGAAATATCACGTTTCACCAGCTTTTCTTGCCGACTTGAGCATGCATTTATGTTTTTGGTCCCCTGGAATAGTGTTTTTCCTTTGTTTATTGTTTAGGAGTTCAGTTTGATTTTGATTTTGGGGTGATTGAATTCTTATAAATGCATGGCTTGTGCTCAAGCAAATGGCCACCATTTTTACTCCAATCTTCTCATTTTCAGTGCTGTGGTCTGTTAGTTTGCTTTAATTCCTTAGTTTAGTTCATTACATGCTTAGTTTGCATTGACTAGCTGTTGGTAAGCCACATATCCAACTTGTGCAAACAGTGTTGCTGTTTTATCTAATCCATTAGAGTAGAATAGCTTAGGAAGCCATTAAAGTTGCAGGTTTTGCTCTTCATACAGGATAGTTTCAGGTTCTGGACGCATTTTGTTGCACGATTCGCAGTAGATCCCGCTAGGAATTGCATAAGCCAAGCTCTGTACTCTTGCGCTATCCCTCTCCTATCCGCGTTCTATTCTATCTGCATTCTGAAGGTTGTCCCTTGTTCCAAACACCTATTCCTGTTGATGCAAGCATTACACGCTTTTCTGGATCTACGTGAACACAAAGAACGAAGAGATCATACTGAGGGGACAAGATCACACACACCATCGGATTCGCCACTGTTCTGCGGAATCCAGGTTTTAACTTTCAAAGTTCTAGTTAGAATCATATCAAACAGAGTAGTTAATCGCTTTATTTCAGTTAATTTTATTCTCGATATTGCCAGGGAAGCTGTGGGGATTGATAGTTTCTGAGAAACTATGATTCACTCCTCACTTCTGAGGTAGGATCGAGAATCTCGCAAATAGATTAGTTATTTCATTGTTTAGAATAGATATACAAATTGCACAAACAAATAGCTATACTCAGCTATTTTGTTTGTTTTAAATTATTAGTTTAGTTGTCAATTCTAAATATTTTAAATAGCTGCTTTCTTAAATTCATTTAAATCATCAGAAAATACAAAAAGAAGTCATATATGCTAGAAATATACTTAGATTTCACTTTATTATAGTTTGTTTTATTACTGCTTTTGCATGACAATTACGGGACCTAGGGAGCCCAGGGAATACATTTTCGAGCCAATCGTGCCTCAGCCCAATCTCATAGCGGCAATAACTGATATTGACCAGAACCTTAGGATACAAGTCTTCCAAACAACAACAGATTTCCAGCAGTCAGATCTCAGTTAAGAGGATTAAACATAGAAGACGACCAAGCACATACATTTTGGTCAAGTCAGCCAAACTACAGGTTGCACTAGGAAAAATATCCACATGACTGTAGAAGGATTCGAAAGAGAACAAACATTCGGGTGTGATCCTTTAATTCCACAACCAGACGCAGGAGACACCCTCACAGACATAGATACCGGTTTAAGAATCCAGGTTGCGAGAACGCCCGTAGGATATTCTGAGAAAATCACACAACTATTGATTCTAAATATAGAAGCTGAGAAAGCGTATGATTATTGGATACTAGGGATCAGGACTTGATCTCGCATATGACCATAACAGGACCACAACAACCAAGAATCTATGGTCAGACCCAAAATCCCGCAGCCTAACGAATCCATCAGAGAATTAGACATAGACACTGGCCTACGCACACTGGTATTCCAGTCTACCCCACTTCCACCTATCATCATCCAACAATTATCCTTACTGGATGTAATAGCTAACAAAGCTAGAGAATTATGGACTAGGCCAGAGAACCGTCCATAGAGTGACTACTTTACCATCCACTATATGACCTTATCAGGAGACATACACGAAACTATCCCGTGTCATTTTCCACGTATTCCACAACCCATGATCGAATCACGTTAGAGCTCGATATATATTGGAGCCTTCGAGCAGTCATCCTTGTCGATCGATCTATCACACCAGTCCAAGTTAGAAGGGCCTTCTTTGCCTTAGATTCGCAAATTCCATTAGTGCGTGTCAAAGACATTAGATTGCCTAACTAGTTTGTCTGTGTCCCACACATATTCCATCCCCACCGGCTTTTCCTCGCACGACCTCGGGAGGTCGGGCACGCGGAAGAGTCACTTGTAGATTCCCACGCTCATTGTCGCTTTTCCGGCCAGACAAGAACTAAGGGCCAAAATGGGAGGGATAAAAAATTTGTGTCCCAACCATCCCAAAAATTTGGGACAATTGGTGCAAAAAAATTTCCCCCTTCCCCATTGGTCCATGTGGAGACTGCGTGGGCGGAAAGAGATAGGGGTTGAAAACGGAGCATGGGGGATCAAAATCGGTGCACGGGGGCCTAAGTCAGCAAAAGGATCTCCAAAACGGGTATATTGAGGTACAATGGATTAAATGGGAGTGGGGAAATTTTTTTGGCACCAAATATCTGAAATATTTTTACGGTTGGTGTAAAAAAGTGTGCCACTCTTCGATTGGCTTAAATTTCAAGGCATGAAATTTACTAACTCCTTAAGCCATACCTTGGGGTGCAACTTGTTGAAGTTGTAATCGGAGTTCCCATAGGATTTTTTTTGTTCTTATTTATATTAAATTACATGAAATTTTCCTTATGAACATAATGGTGGGGGTATCATTCCTTGATTCTTTCAGAAAAAATGATTTTTCTCTAGGATCAAAGGTCAGTGCATGATGAAAATAGGTCAGGACAAAACCACCTAAGTGTTGTGAAAAAATTGATCCCGCCATCCTCTAGATATCTCAATAAAAATTTTGACAATATTTTTTTGCTCTTAACTCCTTACGAGCTCCTAGAATCACTTCCTAAATGTCAAGAGTTGTTTTTGCATTGTGCAATCGTTATACCCTCCAAGACCCACTTTTGTTGGCTGGTCCAAAACTTCAAAAACTTCCTGAATCTTCCAAAATCAATTTCACAACATTATTGGTTCTCCTATACACCTCCTTGATGGGTTTTAGTCTCTTGTTCCACTCTAAGGGGTGTGTACTAGCCTCAAGAATACTAGAGAATAACCTTTCATAAAGCTTCTTAGAGAGCATGTCTTGAAAGATCCCATTTTGGAAGTTCTTGGATGCACTTGCTATTCCTAAATCACCTAGGGCCATGTTGACATAACACATTAGATTTCTTATATATATATGAGATAGGATTGACTTGGGGATTAGGATGATCCGGATGAGGGATCGGGATGACGTTTAAGCAAAACTTTTTGGGTAGGGTATGGTTGTCATGCTTTCAGGTGTGAATTTTTCCCTTGCAAAAACTCATGACAATAATTAGCTCAATTGGGGACATGTTGTGCATAAAGCACAAGGAGGAAATGACGTGATAACTTTAGAATCTTAATACATAACATTGACCAAAGGCCTTATCCATTGGGCTTTAGAGAACACACAACTTACAAAGAGATTGTTAGAAAGGGGTAACACACAAACACGTAATCAAGGGAAACACACCACACAACAAGGAAAGGGGAAAAAAATCTAAATCACCTATAATACAATACAGAGGACAACCCAATTTCACATATGGTACTATTTAAAATAATTCTCTCTATGGGGCAACCCCAATCGTGTTCCATCCAAATATGATGGAAGGAATACATTTTCTCTGCAAGTCTCACGGATCCAGAATGGACCGAGCCATAAACAATCAAACTTCCCATGGATTCCTTTTATCTCCCTTATCTTATCCCAAAATATAAAAATATCTCTAACTTCAAATTCCCATGGCTTCCTTTTGGCTCCTTCTCTTATCCACCACTTTGATCCTATTTTCTTTCAACTTATCAAGAAACAAGATTCTCTTGTCAATGGAATCTTGATATTATCCATCTTCTATTCCTGGAACAATTTGAGTGTTGGAATATCAACTATGACTGAATCTCAACTTTGATCTCATAGAGAAATTAGAATGGTATCATATTAATCACTTTCTTTGGTATTATCATGTCCACCCACAACACGTCATAAATCTTCTTATGCCAATTTCTTTGATTTTCATCCACAAGCTTCCAAAATATGGTCACAAGGTTCTTATTGCTTGACTTGGCTCGACCATTCCGTAATATTATGATGAGTGAGATAGGAAGATCCTATAGCCATTGTAAAAAAATTCAGCCCTATTGAAGAAAATTAGGGGGCATTATCTACCACAATCTGATGTGGAACTCCGAAAATAACAATGATATTATCCTTGATGAAATTACATACCGTTTGATCAATTGTTTGGATGGGATAGCTTCTACCCACTTTGTGAATTATTCTATTTTTTTTTGAGTACGTATGTGTGACTTGTGCTTGAGTGGGGGTTCAAAACACCAATGAAATCTAGTCCCTATTATTGGAAGGTCTCTTCAATTACCACCGGCTCGAGGGGAAGCGTTGCGAGATGTGGTCTCCCAATGAAATTTTTTTCATGCCTCGCACTTTGAAACCCATTCTTGAGTATCCGCAAAGAGGGTAGGAAAATAATACCTTCCATGAAAATTTTTATGATAGGTGACCATCACCGAAAAGCACCCACCACAAGCTTGGTCATGGTATGCTTTCAACAGCTTTTCCCGTTGTTCTTTGTCCAAACATCCGAGAAATAACCCATCAAGACCTCTCTTGTAGAGAGTGTGATTCCAAATGAAAACTTTGCTTCCTTTAGCTTGATTATTCCCTTTACTTGTAATCAAGATGGGCAGGAACTCACCATAGGTCGTAGTAAGAAATGTTCACATACCACTCGTCGGTGGTGTTTACAAAGAGAACTTGCGGCAAGTATTTGAAAAATTTGGGGTAAGGACATTCTTTCTCATCATGTTGAACTTTGAGAGCCTCATCTTCAACTATCAGCTTTCAAAAATCATTTCCCGCACTCAGGTTAGAAGGTCGATCTCCAAATCATATTCTTGAATTTTTGCAACTCAATTTCCACTCTTGGCCCCAAGGTCTTGTTGAGTTAGAATGGACTCGATTATCATGTGTCTAGAACCATAACTATAGTGTGGGAGATGAGGATATAGAATCTGAAATTATTCAAGTATTTAACCACCGCATAGGCATGTTTATCCAATTGGTTATTGTTTAAATCATGGTTCTTCAATGGGAAGCTCATGAAAGCAATAGGTGCTTCTACACCTTCATCATTCTTTTGGACGAGGATGGCAAAGAATGTGCTTGGAGGAATAGCAAGATATAATGAAATCTTTATCCGAGCTTTGGTAATGTCTCTCTTGATTACTTCAAATGCTGATTTTCCATCATCACTCCATTTGAAGCTTGCCAAGGGATTCATCACGGTGATGATGTGTTTAGTCAACTCTATAAATTTAGGAACAAAGCGCTAGAGGAAGTTGAATTTTCTAAAAAGGAATGCACTCCCTTCTTGCTTGTGAGTAGGTAGAAGGCTTGGATTTATTTTTCTCTTTCTAGATCAATGCTTGCCCCTTTCTTGTTTACAATGTGCCCCAGCAATCTTACTTTAGTAACACAAAAATAAACTTCTTGGGATTCAAAGATATGCCATGTTTTCGGCATCATATGAAAACATGTTCCAAGTGCCTGAAGTGATCTCTTTTCTTCTTTGAGAATATTGTCAAGTCATTAACATAGATGATGATGAAATGTTTTATATCTTTGAACATTAAATCCATTTCTATATAAAATGTTTCCCAACATTAATCGGCCAAAAGGCATTATGTTGTACACAAAATTTCCCCATGGAGTGGTGAAGGTTGTCTTGGTCATATATTCTTCTACCACTTCAATCTGGTTATATCCTGAGAAACCATCAAGTAGTGAAAGCATTTCAGATCTAGTGACTACTTGCAGAATGTGATCCATGATTGGAAGTGGATAATTTTCCTTCAAGGAATCCTAGTTCAGGTTGTGGAAGTCTACACAAATCTTATCTCTCCATTATTCTTCTACACGGGAAAATATTCACTACCCATGTAGAGTGGTGGATAGGAAAGATTATTCTTACAATTAGCATCTTCAAAACCTCTTCTTTGATGGTATCAACAATTTTTGGATTATATGGCCTTTGATTTTTCCTGAAAGGCTTGGCATCCGGCTTCAAAGGGATTGAATGATGCATTTCCTTCACTTGGAAGGACTTAAGCTCATCATAAGAATAGGCCAAAAATTTGAATACCTTTTCAGAAAATAAATGAACCTTATCTTTTCTTTGGGTGAACAACACTTTCTAATATTGAACATTATCAATTTCTCTATGGTGTCAATGTTCTCTTTCTCAAAATCAGCTAGGCACTGGAAGATCGCTTTCACTTTCTCTTGATGAATATATCATATTTATCAAATAAATACTCCAAGGAGACAAGTCCTCTCGATATCTTATTTCTTTGAGCTTGATTACTCCTTTGGAATCAATACCTTCAATTTCTTCTTTATCTCCTTCTAGTGACATCTAATGTGGATTTTAATACCTTCATGAAGAGATTGTTGAAATTATCCCTTTGTTCCAAGAAGACGAGGAGTTATTTTTCATCATTAAAAACCTCCCAATGGTCTACATTTTCCGGCACACTCGATTGGAACACAATTTCAATAGTCACCTTATCCTTATCAAAGGATGGGTGAGCAATCACCAATGAGGCCGAGACTACAAGGAGTCTAATTTTTCATTTTTTTCTCGTGGGATATCTTGGATTGAGATAGCATTGAAAGACTCTATACAATCCCAAACTTTGTTTCTATAATTCCCGAGTCTTGGTTTCTTTACTTGATATCGGTCTTTTTACTTGTTTTACTATCACTTCAAAGATCACCCAAAAATTTCAATTTCTTGTTTCCCATATCTTCAAGAACACCCATTCCCGTGAGGGGAGATTCATACTCCAATGTGTTATTTGTATTATCAAATTGCAGCTTATAGGAAAATGGAAATATATCACCCGAAGGGGAATTCAATATGATGTCTCGCTTCGGATCCAACACTAGAGTGGTTGTCATCTAACTCCATTGTACATAATTGATCCTCCTCCTCCTCCATGAGAAGAGGAAAATTATCATCCCTCTCTGATGTGAAGAAGTAATTTCCTAGCTTGCTATCTTGAAACAAGATGTTTTCTCTAGGATCCTCTAACTTTTGGATCTTGTATTTCATCTTTCACACCGAAAACAACTTATTCATCTCTCCCTTCATTTGAATGGTCGCAGAGGACCAATCCATCTTGATTTCACCACCTAAATCCCTACAAAATATTTTTCTCAATAGCATCCCGAAAGATGTTAGGATGTCCGATACAAGGATGGTGAGGAATACTTTCTTCTCTAGAAAATTAGTCAAGGCTACTTGAGCATATTTTATTCTACCCATGAACAGAACTTCATTGGATTCCATGGAATAGCGAGTTTCATTTGCATTAGATGAAGGACTGACCTTAGAAATATATTTTGAACTAGGGCAGGTATCAGAGGACTTACTTGGCATGGTAAAAGGCTTCTTGTTTGCTACCGGATCTGGTTTCTCCTTGGCCGAGTCCATTGATGGTGGTAGTGGAGATCCCCTACTAATGATTTTTTTCTATGGGACTTCAATGGGAGGATCCTCCTTATTTTTCTTTGTTGCATCTTCCGAATATGAAGCTCCTTTCTTTGACTAGGCATGAGTGAACATAGCACAGGAAGCTCAAAGCTTCTTCATCATCTTCATCTTCACTTTCTGAGACATACTCAATGAGGTAATTTTGATCATCACCATCAACCTCTTCAACTTCAAGATAGTCTCCACCATCACCTTCTTCTTCTTCTTTTGGTTCTTCTACTTCTTCTTCCTCCTTTGGTTGTTCAAAGATCACACTTAGCATTGATTAATAGTTCTTTGAGAGTGATCGAGCAAGGATGCAGAGTTATTCTTGGCCTATTTGGAGGATTATTATTCTTTGGCATGTTCCTCATAGTGATCTGGGAGAGTTGTTTCTTCATAACAATCATGTCATTATCCATTTTCTCGAATCATTTGATAGGTGGGAATTGAGTGAAACTTTGGCCCTTCTATTTTCCATTAGGATTATTTACTTTTCTGGACAAGATTAGATCATCTTCCATCTCGATTGCATAATCTTGTGCTTCTTTCAAATATTTGGGTTGAGATCTTCTAAGGAAGAACCCAACTTCTAGTTACAGGAGGCACTAATAAAGAATCTCTTCAAGTTATTGTTTGAAGGCACGGCATCTTCAGGAATCCTTCGGATTAACCAATTGTACTTGGCTATGAAATCTCTCATGGATTTAGTAGAATCCTTCTTCATTTGTACCAGTTGGACCAAGAGATCTTGGTAGTCTTCTGTAGTTTTAAATCTATGCTCAAATCTAGTTCTTATATCCTCCCAACAAGTGATGGACCTTATTAGTAACATATAAAACCATTCGCACCTTTTCTTGCAATGACTCCATGAACAATCTGATGGACACGTCTTCATGTTAAACACCCAACACTCTACATGTGGTGATGAAAGTTGCTACATGTTCTTTAGGAAGTTGGGAACTGTCTCCTCTAAATTTTGGAAATCTTTTCCTCGATCCTCGTGGTATCTCATGGAGTGGTTGTAGAAGTGTAAGTGGGCTAGTATTCGCCCATGGTATACTTGGCCTGCGTCTATCTTGATCTACCATTTCTTCCTCAAATTCTTCTTCAAACCTTGCTCCAATTGTGGCTAAGGTTGTGGCTCTTGCATCTTCTCTTTCTTGAGCTCTTTCTATTTCTTCAATTTTAGTTCTTATCTCAACTTCAGCTCTTGCTTCTTCTTCTTCTTCCCTGTCTTGAGCTTCTCATTCTATCTCTATGTCTTTGAAATCTTCAAGATTTTATTTATGTATGGAAATTCAATGTCCAATGGATTAACAACACTCGAATTACTAGTGAGATGAGTTTATAGACATAGGGGAGACCTAGAATTTTTTTATTGGCTTATTCCTTCTCTCAAGTTCCTACAAAACTACGATGGTGTGTTTGCCTTTCCTTTGTGATCGTGTGTACCTTCTATTATCTAGTTTGAAAATATGAGATGAATTTAGGATCTTATTTTGGTTCTTGAAACAGTCTCACTCTTTCCAATTCAGCAAGACGTTCTTCTTTAAGATCCAAAACTCTTCCGCCATGAAGTACAGTGTGAAACTTTGTTTATTATGCCAAATAGCCTCTTTAAATCTGAAGTAATATCTTCTTGAATGTGGAACCATAGTTTAGGTATTTCAATAGGAGGATTACCTGAATGGCCATGGATGTGATACATAGGCTCTTGGGACTCTTAAGATTGTAGATTTTTCTTTTTTGGAATTTTTGAGTTTTTTTATTTTCTTGTGGTTCATATTTGGGTGCAGGGGCTAAAAATCTACCCCACGATGGGTGCCAAAAACTATTGGTGAGAGAAATTTTCGGGTGGAAAGTTTGATGGACTTCATTCCAACACTTTGGCACTCTAGGTCCCTCTTCTTGGGTGGTATAGCTCCACTTTATTGTGAATGAACAAAAAGGGAAATTTGTGGTTAGCCAAGAGGTCGGGGATCCAACAAGCACACTCCACTGTACCTGGGAAAATTCTTACAATGAATTGTAAGGGAGGAATTTGTTGAAAGATGGGGGAAGGGAGTGAGAAATTAGATAGGAGAAATTAACTTTACAAGTAGAAAATCAGATTCTTTCCAAAGTTAATTATAAGTTTCACATTCACAACTTATAGGAAAGAAACAACCATGTTTAGAACGTCAATGATAAGAGGAAACCATGCAACCAAAAATGTGCACATTCATACATTATGAAAAGAAGAAATCCCTTTCTCTATTGACATCTCAACAAGTTGTACAATGCTAGAAAATAGAGGAAAATAGGTAGGGAAGTGGAATAATAGCTATCTCTTTTGTCTTGCTAAAAAAATCTCTTGAGTGCACAAAATTAAAAACCCTTAAGAATGAGGGTGTCATTACATTATATAGAACAATAAATGACTCTTCATCTACCCCCATGTGTCTTTTCACTTGCCTTTTCATTCGTGACTCTTGGTATTCCTAGGAATAAAAATTAAGTCCCCTTTTATAAAATAAGGGTGACTTATTACATTATAATACTATAGTCACATTAATGAATAAGACGAAAGAAAAATTGCACACCCTTAATGAAGAATTAGAACATGAAGGAAGAAGGGGGAAAGAGAAGAGGAGAACAAGGAAGAAGAGAGAGAACTATTTTGAAGAAGATCCCGCTGCTAAAGGACTCTGGAAAACACCACGGTGAAATCTCAATGCCCTTGAATTTTCTTTATCAATCTTATCGCTACTAGTGTGACCTTTTGCTCCTAAGGGATATGGACAAAAAAAGTGACTTGATCCAAATTTCTGCAAGAGAGTTGTTGCTCCCACACTCTAACTACAAATTTTGGTGACTCCCCATAGTGTTGGAAATGATTTCCCTTATCTCAGCCAAAGATTCCAATTTGTTTTCATTTAATGAAAATGGATCGTTGGATTTTCTTTTGACTTGATCCTCGAATGCCTTAAATAGATCATCTATTGAAGTATCCAAGTTCACTGTTGACACCCCAAGCTTCTGAATCTAGGCATCGACATCCTTTTTCATTTTCTCAACATCCTCCTTATATGAAACAAGCTCATCAATAGCATTCTTCATCAATTCATACCAAGCAAACAGAGTCTGAGCCCAAAGCTAAGAGAAATCTTATGCCACCGATGATAACCCACCTTTGGTTACCGAAGAGATAACTTAAATTTTCCCATTTCCATGACAAATGTATACACCTCGTACTCAATGGTCTTTCTTGGCCTCAATTTCCTTCTTTTTTGTGAGTATCTTCATTGTCCTTCCATCCATGTATTTTTGTAACTTCATCATCTCAGAAATGGTGCCTTCCCTTTTCAATAATCATATTCAACCATTTGTCATTCACCTTTCCTTATATGGTGAACCTTTGAGTTTTCCTAATGGAATCAGGATCAAAGCTTCTTATTACCCCGACATCCTCAATTGGGAGAGCATTAGCGGAACTCATATCTAGGGGTTGAATGTGTTCATCCACTTGATCTAGATTTTATTTTTACTCCTCGATTCTTGTGACGAGGTGAGTGGATGACTCTTAGAAAAGTGCGAGTCACCTCCATGTGTTTTTAGTCCCAGGGAATTGTGTTTGTCTCGTAATTAGTCGGGGTCATTTCCTCAATGGGTTTTATGACCTTTGATTTGACTACCTCAATGTATTGGTTCCCTAAGCTAACACTTTGCAGAGAATCTAGAAGCTTCCTAAACCTATCTACCTTTCTTCTTATTGACCATCAAAGCAATAGCCAAAAATTTAAGAATGGTTACCTATTGCACTATGTGGGATTCTGTAGTAATCATCTCTTATACCCAGTGGGAATATCTCATTGCTCTTTGGCTCATCACTTTTCATCATTGTAGGTCCATGTTCCTCATGAAGAGGTGAATCATGCGTAGGTGGGGCCGGTGCAATAGTAGGGAGATGAAGGAATTGGAGGCCATTGTGGCACAAAGGTTTCGGATGGGTCAATTTCTCCTTTCTTAAAATCCACCACAAGTTCTTCTATTCTTAATTTCTTTTTCAATCTCTTGTAGCGACGATCCTCGTGTTCTTCTTTTTCCTCTTTGATATTTCTCCCTAGTGAGTGGAACTGGAGCTCTATCCATGGCCTTGGAGGAGGATTGGTAGGATTATTGCCTCTAGAGAGATATAAAATTACCTATCGAGATGATATCAGTCCTCTTCTTCTTGAACCACTCTTTACCCCTTTTTATCACCGCCTTTGTTTTTCTTTTGATGTCTCGGATTCACGTACACTCCAAGCCACCTGAGGGAGAGGAGAAGCCTTTACCATGGGGTATTCAGGATCAAACATATCTGAGCCATCTTCTGGTACACCATCCTTGTACCAATAAAATATGAATTTCCTCATTTTCTCTACTGTCATCCTCTTATGGTCACATTCCCTAACTTCATACTCATCAACACAATTTTCCCATAAATCCTCAATTTGAGACACGTGGCACAATTCAGGCAGGCGAAATGAGTCCTGGATCTTCTCTCGATAGAAAAGTCTCCTCAAGCGTTGTACAAGTGCATATTTATAAGAGATATGGAAGCTTTAACATTAGCAGCATCATGGGAACTCTTACATGTGAAAATCCCCAGTGAGATAGGGAAAGAAACTTGCTTCTTTTTCCTACCCTTCAACTTGTTGTTCACTTATACCAACTTTCTCACAAATCCATCAATATGATCTTGTTACTTGGATAGCGAGGCAACCACCACAGAGCAAGATCAAATCCTAACACCTTGATGTAAGAGAGAATGTCACAAAATGGATGAAATATGAACCATACTTCCCGACAAGGGTGGAGTCTTGAGAAGACATTCACAAATGGTTGTTTCTCTCGAGCAACTTGATCACAAACATTGTGAATGTGTCATTCACCTTGGCATAGTGTTGATTACTCTCTTTCATGACCAATTATGGGTACTTCTCAAATGCAATATATTTTTAGAGACATTATGAATAGGTGTTAATCCCATGAATGAGCTTGCTTTCACCAAGGCATAGACAAGATATGAGGTCATGAAGAATTTCTTGAAGTATGTACCTAGAGTAGCTGGAAGTGTAAGTTATCATTGATGATTTAAATCATTTTTTTTTCTTCCAGGATCATGAGGATGAAGAGTTCCATCCAGTCATGAAATATTTTTTTGCTCTCTTCCCCCATTAATCGACTCAAAATAATGATAACATCATAGAAATCATTATGGAACTCATCACGAGTAAGCGTCTTCGATCTCGTGAGAAGGCTTCCTTTCGTGCTTCAACCAAGAGCCAAGTGCGAGCCCTTGAAGGTAAGATTTAGTCTTGAACCATTCCAAAGATGAAAATTCTTTGGTGATCACGACCATATCCTTCTCAGTGGGGATCTTCATTCCTTGAGATATGGCTCTTGGATTAAGCACGCTTAAGACAAAATTGTCATCTTCCCCGATTGTCCTCGGTGTATGGTTCGTAGTGTTGGGCACATGTCAACACTAACTTGATGTTTTTAAAGGACATGGGATGGTCACCTGCTGCATATAATCTTATAGAAAATATATTCTCTTCAATTGGTTCCTCGGCCCACTTGAGCTCCGCCAAGTCCATGTGAGTAATATTGTTGTCACCAACACTCAAGAACTCTGATGTGTGAGCCACAATGGACTCGAGCGAAAAAAATTGAACTTCATGAGGGAAAAAGAAACAATATATGTTAGTATGGATGTGGTAGCAACTTTTTTTACTTTGAACCGAAAACTACTATTTTTGGAAACTAGGTCTCTAGAGTTGTTATTTTGGGCAAGGTTACTTTTTGCCTAGTTTTCGATCTTGAGAGTTTTCTTCATGTTAAAAGTAAGTTCATAGATGTTTTAGGGCAAATTTGAAGCACTTTATATTTTTATAAATTTTCTTTTTACTTTTTTATTTTTTCTTTTTTGACTCATGTACCCTAGTTTTCAGTTTTTGTGATTTTCAGTGTTTTGCTCTTCTGACGATTTTACCATTTTAGGAATGTTGGCATGTGGTCCTATTAGGTTTTTCCATTGATGAAAAACCACATTAATGATAGAGAGGATGTTTTATTAGGGTCATTAGATGATGTACATGATGCTAACATGATGATTCATATGTGTTTATATTGGTACAGTGAGATTCAGAGAAGATTGCTTGCTCTTACAAGCCTATTCAGGTGTCTAGGTGATGTTGCATGGAGATAGGATATTCTTGGATGATTGAGAATCATTTTGGCATGATGGATATCAGGTTTGGAGAGTTCTTTGGCACTCACAGTAGCGTCATGGTGCGAGATACATGTGACTTGTTATGTCATAGGTGCTCATTTAGAGCAGGTATGGTTTCTTGGAGGTATGACAAAGTGTGTTTTTGAGCTATATGAGATCATGGAAACATGAAATAAGTTATATCATGATGTTATTAGGTATTTTTGGGTCATTTTTAGAGGTTTTATGATGATTTATCGCATTCTTCAAGTTGACCTAGCTTCTACAAAGTGAGAAGCAGGCAAGTAAGCAAGGATAAGTCTTAATGGCTGGAGAGATTGAGGTATTTTTCTAAACTTATGATGATTTTGGATGTTATAAGGGTGTGTCATTGTGCTGTGGGAAAAATTTAGGTTTCCATGATGATTATTTTGCATGATATGAGTTTTTTTGGTAGAACAAGATAAAAACAAGGTAATTTTCAGCTTGAGTTTTAACTTCGATGCTCACCATAAATTTTTGGATTTTCATGGGCCCCATGGATTTTAGGTTGGTTCTATAGTGATTTTATAAGGTTTCAAAAAAATAATGAGGTCAGTTCATCGTCACATTTTTATGAACGAAGGTTAAGAAGACAAAGTGCTTTAAAACCATAGCTAGGACCAATTTGATAAAGAAGAGGTATAGTGAGCTAGTTTTTATTGTTTATAAAAATTATGATTTTATGTTGTAGATGAATCTTCCATATTTCCATAAATGTAGGATAGAGCATGTGACAATATGTGAGCCCCACCTAAAAATGCTCATTTCTGAAGAGTTCTAGTTTGTGGAAAAATTTTCCAAATGAGGTATGAGATAAAGTGATGTTATGGAATGTATGTGAGTTTATATTGATGTATGTGAAGGTTTCAGATCATTTTTTTGATGATAAATTTCAGGTTGAGCTCCATTCAAGTTGACTAGTCAAAGGGCAGTTTTGAAGCCATAAAAAGTAGTGATCAGTAAAAAGGCCATAACATGAGCTACAGGTGGAATTTTGAAGTGATTAAAAAATTTTGGAAAAAGGATTTAGATATATTTCTATTTATATTAGGTTTACCTCATGATGAGGTGTTTTTATGAGGTTTCTAGGTCATTATTTGGATAAGAAGGTTTTTACCAGATTCGACAGATGTGTTTGGGTGTAAGTTTTGAGTTGATTGAAGCATGAGATGGATTAGGTGATTATTTATATCACCTATAATGTGAAAAGGTTTTAATTTTGCATCAAAATAATCCATTTATAGTTCTTTAATGTTCCTATAAATGTTTTAATCAATGATCTTTGGAAACAACCTTTTGGCAGGATGATTTGGTGAAGACAAAAGTTGTTGTGGTTTGAGAAAGAGATTGTTTCAAGGCTTATAACTTGATTATAAGTGTTATAAAGGATATGTAATTTCCATAAAGTGGTTACATGAAATATTTTGGTTTATTTTAATTCATTTTTATAGGGTGTTAAAGCGTGTAGGAAACAGCTTGTTTTAAAAAGTATAAAGAGCATCGGGGCCTAAACGAAATAATTTGATTGGTTGAGATAAATTGTGACTATATATGATGTTTAAATTTTATGTTAAACATTTTTTATGATTTTTAGATCTTGACTAAAATATTTTTGGGATTGTGAGATTTTTCATCCCAATACAAGGGTTTTTGGATTTTTGGTGCATGGATGAAGTTTTTTTGCTAGGCCAACCTATATGGGTCAATTGTGAATGTTCTAGTGATTCTTATGGGATTTTTTTAGTCTAGTATGGTCATGAAAGTGGAGGGAAACTGACCTATTTTGAATTTGAATCAAGGAGAGGCTATAAAAATGAAGTTTTGGGTACAATGGTGCTAATCTTTTGAACCCCTTTATCTTCTTTTGAATAAACCTTTTTGCAAAGAAAAACCCTTTAGACCTAGCCCAAAACCCCTGGAATTTCATTCTAGGATAGTAGTTGGTTGTTTTTTCAAGAGGATAATTTGAGTGAAGCAAAGATGGAGAAGTTTCTTTGATAACAAGTTGAAGAAGGAAGGCACACTTAGAGATTTATGTTTAGATGTTATCTTCATATCATATTGATGTTATTTGCATGTTTCAGAAGTGTCTTCAGATATGATGTTGAGTTGTAATCATTTGCAAAGTATTATATCTTCATATGTATTCATGAGACAAGGGTGATTGTCTTGAGAGCTCATGATTGTATCTTGTTGATCATTGTTGAAGACATTACTCATTGTGATATGATTTGAATATATGTGTATATATATATATATATATATATATATATATATATATATATATATATATATATATATATATGTATATGTATATGTATATATATATATATATATATGTATATGTATATATATATGTATATATATATATATATATATATATATATAAGTGTGTTGATTTGATTTGATTATCAATATAAGTGGCTTTAGGTTTTTATCATTGTGATCATTACATTGAGTTTATTTCATTATGAAGAATATATGTTTTGATATGTGCTTCATGAGATTGTGTGTTTAGGGTTTGAAGCATAAGTGTGAAATTTTTATTAGGGACCGATTCACCCCCTCATCCTCTCGGTCCCTGTCACCTCCAACAATTGGTATCAGAGAAGGCCCTTGAAAGTATCCTAACAAGATAGAGGGTTATCTTAGAGGACAACTATGGGGGATCCCTATTAGCTTATTAGAGGTTGTGAAATTCAAATGGAAAATATTGTTACAACTTTAGATGAAGGACTCAAGCTATTTATTACTCAATTTGAAGGGGCTCAAGCTGAGTTGAAGATCAAGAGGGAAGAGTGTCTCAAGCATGAGGCTGAGAAAGAGGAACTAAATAAGGAGCTATCTGCCATGACAAGAAAGGTATTATCCTTTTCAAGAGAGTTCAGAAAATCTGAGTAAGATGTTGGAAAAACAAAAGGTTTATGGTGATAGAACAGGCCTAGGCTTCAATGAGGGTTCATTCAAATCAGAGAAGAATGAAGAAGAGTCAAGTCAAGGATCTAATGAAATAAGGCAACCAAACAAGGGAGAGAGTTCAAGGCTTCCATCTCATGGAAGATCATCTATCAGGAAGCCAAATGCATATAGGTATGGTGTTTTTCATGGTAATTGTTATAAGTGTGGTGTTTATGGACATAGAGCTAGCATGTGTAGTCCTAAGGTTGAAAATAAGGATGATTGAAAAGGAAAGGAACATTGTAAAGGAAATAAGGAAGAGTAATGTCGAGGAAAGAAATAGAAAAAGGTATGTCAAAGATATAGAGTTGAATATTATCATTGTCATGAGAAAGGAAATCTTGCAAAGTATTACAAAAATGGGCCATCAAACACAAGAAGGTATGTAAGCAAGTTTAATGGTTATTGTTATGCTTGCAATGAATATGGACATAGGGATTTTGAGTGCAAGAGAAGACAAGTTGAATGCTTTAGGTGCCACAAGGTAGGGCACATTGCAAGGTTTTATGATGTAGGACAGTTGAAGAAAGAGACTCAAAGACCCAAGCCACAAGCTCAGTGTACAAAAAGAAGGATGAGGCTAGTCAAAGTACTCAAGAGGATTCCAAGAGTGTGACTGATCAAAAGGAGGAGTCTACTATGAAAAATGTAGAATCAAAAAAGGAGGAATTAGTCAAGGTGCAAGAAGAAGGTTTGAGACCTTCTTAGGTCTCTCATCAAGCTCCTCCATGGTGACATATGCCTCTACTAGGATTCTTAGAGGTGTATAGGAACAAATTGGAGTGAGGGAGAGATATCTTGGTCAATGTGTGTCTTATCCATGGTACATAAGGTATGTCATCTTGTGTCTCTAAGTGTGTTTTCAAGGTTCTATTTGGGTATTCTTGTGTGAAAAATCATGATCTCAATTGTGTGGTCATAAGTAGCTCATGTAGGTGTTCTTATGGTATGTGTTAGTCTAATCATGATGAAATTTCTTATCTAAGTATATTGTGGTTGTTCATAAGTCTCATGGTCATGCAATAAGGAGTATGTAAGTGTTGTTGAACTCATGAAGCATGGTTCATAGTCATTGAGTCTTTCCTTAACAGTATTGAAAGTGTATATGGTTTGTGAAAAGCTTGGTGTCAAATTTTGTGTATTATTGATGTTATAAGGATAGTCATGAGTTGTAATGGCATATGTCAAGTGTTTCTAATATTCCATAAGGTGTATGAATCTTTGAAGGTGTCATTAAAGTGAGCAAAGATCATCTTGAGATCATATGTATTCATTCTTCCTAAGAGGTATAGTAATTTCATTTCAAGGGTATGACCATAAGTTCTGGTCCGAGTAGGTAATTAGGTCATATTTCATGATCTCTACAAGTTTCTATATCACTTGGAGTATGTTGAAGAATATCTGAAAATGAGGATAGTGTGATCTGTCCAAATCATGTGTGCTCTTGAGGAAAGGAAAAAGGTAATAGGTATATCTTTGAGTATTCATGCACCTTAGCCATTGAAATATGTTCCCAAATGGTTTGAAGGATCATACTCAGCTTGTAAAGTCAAATTTGAGGTCATGAAAGTCAAATTTGGTAAGATTTGAAGGTTCTCTTCCTAAACTATGTTTTCACAATGATTGTAAGTGGTACTAAAGGAAACTTGGTTTTGTAGGCCCTAATGAGGGAATATTGATCTAAAATATTAGACATATCATCCTCACAAGGAGGTCTAAAGGATTCAATAGGTTTGAATTTATTTGAATGAATACTTTTTCAGAATCCATGACAATTTTGAAGGTTGATAATGTGGTGCCTAAAGACCTAATCCTTGTAAGGTACTCTTTCAAACTTGAATTGTCTTTTTGGAATGGGCTCACAAGGTGATTGGAGAAGATAACATGCTCAAATGGGTGTTCAAATTTGGCTTAACATCTCCATGAAGGTATGTACGTTAATAGTTTTAGGTGACTCTCGAATTGCATGGGCTAGAAGAAGCGTGTAGTTGTATTTCATGATATGAATCGGTTATTGAGAGATCCTAATGAACCTTCCGAGTTTCTTGAGCATGAGTACAGATGAAATCCTTGATTAAAGTGTAAGATGATGGTGAAAGGTAAATTGTGCAATTTATTGATCAATTTGCACCATTGAAACATCATGATTATATGATAACTATGCTTAGATTTGATGTCTATAAATGCATCTGCGCAGATAAAAGAGATGATATACACCATTCTAGATGTTTCTGAAATTCATCCATGTGTAAAGTGATCTATGTGATGCATCTAAGGTGTGAATGATACTTGTTTGGATGTCTTTCAATATATTGAGTCAAATTGGCTTCCTATAGGCATAGAATGCCCTCGGAGGCAGAGCATGTGGTCTCTTCACATCAAAATTACATTCCTACAGTCAAATAAGGACTTGTCCCTATGATTTTATGCCTCATTGGTAATTCAAAACATTTCGTGAAATCACACTTTTTCATTTTCTCGGGAGGTTATCAAAGGGTGGAGTCGTAATGGTTGTCATTAGACTATGCACATATGTGTCTAGACAAGATTGCAAAGCCTTGTGCAGATTTCATTAGGTTCAAAGATGTGATTATTCATTCTTGGAAAGACATATACTTTATCATCATTGTTATGTACTTTGAAGGCTTTAGAAGGTGTTGTACTATTTATGAAATCACAAGTACAATATGGTAAGACATAAAGCACAAATAAGTTGTGTATGATAGAGGTAAGGTGACTTAGTAATATTAGAGGTTTGTGCACATCAAATGAAAATGGTAGATAATGGAAGTGTCCTATTGTGTAGATAATGCATTTAGATGGACTTGGGGTCTCAGAAAGGGTTTAGGACAAGGTATTGTTTCTTCAAGAAAGTACAAGTGTATTGTAGACTATGAAAAGGGATCAAAAACATAAAGCTATAGGGTAGAGCTAGTTGATATAACTCAAAATGTGATTGCAATGCTACAAATGAATCGAAGGCTACAAGATAATAAAGGTCGTGGTATTGGATTGACATGGTTATGAGTATAGCATAAAAATGTCATCTATTCTTGGTGTTTCAAAGGCTAAATATTGTCTCAATAAGGAAATATGAGTATAAATGTTGTCAAGGTAAATAATGACATATTCTATGAAGTCATCAACTTAAGGTATTGCCCATGATTGTGTCAAGGTCATGTGTCTATGAACATAAGGGTGATCTATGTTAGGGTTGATCAAATAATTTTTAGTCTACTAGAGTTTCTTGAGGCCTAAACATGAAGAATCAAGTCGGTGAAGTGAAACATGTGAATGTTTGACTAAGTTTGGTTGGGTATTTTCTCGAGTTATGAATACATTCTATAGTTACGAGTCCCTAGAATAATTGTGCACCATGAATGTAGTGGGAAGTTGATTCAATCACCGATTGATTTGTGAAAGAAATAGTGTTTATAAATTTTGTGATCGGTTTCAACAAGGGTTCTCGGTAGTTGATAGTCAAGATCCAAAGAAACATGCTAGTGTAAAATAAATTAGATAACTATAGTTCATGGCTCTGTGTAAAGATTTCGAGGTAGGACATCAGATTTTGGAGATATAAGTGAGATGGAAAAATCGTATGCTACAAGTTTATAGTGCTCCCGATCCTAAAGATAGAGTATCTCACAAATATGAGTCAGATTTGGTAAAGAATGAGTAATGGAAGTCACTCATGATGAGCTCATTCATATGAGTATGAAGTTTCTCATAAGAACCTTGTGGGTATAAGTTCAATTTTGAAGATTACTAGGTATTTCTTGGTTTGGTATTGTGATTGTCTTGATGAAAAGGTAAAACAATTGAATGGAAAGATTGGTCACTATAGTCTCAAACTAAAAATGAGTTCCTACAAGTCAAAATGTTGCTCCTGCAAGTGTGTAAAGTCTCTCCATGATAGGGGGAGCTTGAATGAGCATTCTAGAAGGTGAGAATGGTGTTTCTAAGGATAACCGGTATGATATGGGTGTTATCATTTTTATTCAGTTGATTTTTTACTATTGAATACATATACTCAATCAATTATGATTGTTATGGACCGAGAAATTTGTTTAGGTCATGGCAAAAGTGTTGGTGCTTTTTAGCCAAGTTAGCATTGTGAGTAACTCAAATTTGTCCTTATGAGTTAGAAATGAAGGTCTTAAGTCTAGGGGGAGCTATTAATTGTATGGTCAAATCATGTATGAGGTTATAGGGCTTGTCAAAGTTGGCTCTAAAAGCACTAAAAGGTTTGTTTTGGGCTCTTAGTCCTAGTAGGGTATGGAAAGCAAGAATGTGCATTGAATTGCTAAAATATAAGCCTAGACAAGGTGGTGAATGGTCAAGAAATATGGAGTGATGTTTTTTATGCTCATTCTTGACATTTTTGGCATGTCCATGATGTTTATGCTTCAGATAATGCTTAGTTACAGTGTTTTCATGAAGGCTAAAACAGGGTTGATAGTGGATTTAGCTACTTTTGCATGCCTAAATAGTGGAGGATGGTGTTTTTTCTCCAAACAAGGTAATATTATGCTTATTCATGCCTGATTATTGAACATGCTCAAATGTTGTATATGCTTGTCCCAAGGGGAGCATGGTGATGGCATGCTTGAAATGAAGGCAAAAATCATACTTTTGAGTGCAAATTTCAAGTTTTGAGCTAACTTGAGACCTTTGGTTTATGTCTTCAACCAAAAGAAGAGGCTATGAAGTTGAAAAATGTGAAGAATATGCTGCTTCAGGTATTCTTTTTCATTAATGTAAAAAGGGGGAGAAGTTTAGGTGTTTTCCATCAATGACAAAGGGGGAGATTGTTGGCATGTGGTCCTATTAGGTGTTTTCATTGATGCAAAACCACATTAATGACAAAGAGTATGTTTGATTAGGGTCTCTTTATGATGTAAATGATGCTAACATGATGATTCATATGTATTTATGCTGGTATAGTGAGATTCAGTGAGGATTACTTGCTCTTACAAGCCTATTCAGTGTCTAGGTGATGTTGCATGGAGGTAGGAGCTTCTTGGATGCTTAAGAAGCATGTTGGAATGATGGATAGAAGGTTTGGAGAGTGCTTAGGAACTCACATCAGTGGCATGGTGCAGATACAGGTGATTTGTTATGTTATATGTGCTCATTTGGAGTAGGTATGGTTACTTAGAGGTATGACAATGTGTTTTGGAGCTATATGAGCTCATGGAAGCATGCATCCAGGTATATCATGATGTATCAAGTATGTTTGGGTCATTTGTAGAGGTTTTATGATGAGTTATTACATTCTTTCAGTTGACCCTAGCTTTTATAGTGAGAAATAGGTAAGTAAGCAAAGGTAAGTCTTAATGGTGGAGAGAGTGAGGTATTGTGATGACCTTCTAATGGTTGGAGATAAGGATTTGAAGAATGAAGGAACACTTGGAGAATTGTGTTTATATACTATCTTCATATCATATTGATGTTATTTGCAGTTTTAAAAGTGTCTATAGATTTGATGTTTAGTTGTAATCATTTGCAAAGTATAATATCTTCATATGTATTCACGAGACAAGGGTGATTGTCTTGAGAGCTGATGGTTGTATCTTGTTGATCATTGTTGAAAATATTACTCATTGTGATCTGATTTGAATATCTATATAAGTGTGTTGATCTGATTTGATTATCAATATAAGTGGCTTTATGTGTTTATCATTGTGATCCTTGCATTGAGTATATTTCATTGTGAAGACTATATGTTTTGATATGTGTTCTACATGAGTTTTTGTGGTTATGGTTTGAAGCATAAGTGTGAAATTTTTATAGGGCACTGATTCACTCCCCCTCTCAGTCCTTGTCACCTCCAACAAGGAAAATTACTAAAAATAGCAAGTGTGAACCAGCATAAATTACTATTTTTAGAATTTGGTCTTCTCGGCCTTGGTTTAACAAAAAAACTATGGATTCTTTCTAGGTTTTTGTTTTTAAGGATCTGTTCAAAATCTTGTGTTTACTCGCTTCCTAAATTGATGGAAAATGACAAGAATGCTCTGGGAACAAATTTTTCGATGGATACCATTAAAAATCAGGGATGTTTCTAGAATTTATGTTTCATGAAGCTTCAAGACGTTTGGGAGAGGAGAGGATGCCCAAATTTTCGTTGAGTTTCGATCACTATTTTGCAAGTTATGATAAAATCTTTATTTTTCTTCACAAGGATTTTTGGCAACATGTGGACATGGTTTTGGCTCAAAAGGCTTGATTTTTTGCAACAGCGAGAGAGGATGGAAAATGAATGATAGATGTGATATCAAAGGAGTGGAATTAGTATCAATGGAGGGGAGTGTTAGGAAATATTATTAGTGCTTCATTTTGGGCTAGTAATTATTGTGTAAATGAGTTGTTATTTAAACAACTCATATCTATGTTTATATTTTAGTTTGTTAGACTTGTAAAACTAATATACAGGCTATTTGTTATTTGTTCTTCCTATTTATTAGGAAGTTTTTAGCTATCTATATGGTTATATAATAACCATTGTAATGTTCTCCGAATAATATGTTGAATCTAATATAATATAGTTATCTTTATTCTGTGTGTTTGGCTCTGTTAGTTCATAAAGCTCCTCTAGAATCTATCAGTGGTATCAAAGTGAAAGATTCATGAGTATGGTCAGCTAATATGTGGAGGCGCATCTTTGTTTTATTGCCCCAAATAATGGAAAGTTCGTATTGAGAGAACAGTCTGTGTGCATCGTTGAATGTCATTAAAGAAAGCTTGTGTTGTTTGAGTTGTTCAGAAATATGTAATTATTTGATGATTTGGAGTGGTTAAAACATTATATTTGACTTCCAGCTTCTCTGTCACCTCTGCCTTGTGATTGTGGATGTGCCAAGCGTGGACAAAAACTCGACGTCTATGTTTATTGACATCCAAATTCAAAGTTTCTTGAATCGATTGTATAAAGTTCAATTTCTTCTAAATGTGTTGCATGGAAGGATGCATAGTTGGTTTCGTAAAAGGAATAGAGACACAAATTTAGGATGTAACGTCATTATTGAAAAACTACCCAACTGCTAAAATCTTCATTGTGTTGTGTAGGAGGAGAAGGTCGTTCAATATTGAGTTTGTTTTGATCTACATTTTGCCCAAGTGCCCTTTGACCATTTGTCTCCTAGTATATTCTTGTTGTGTTTAAATCATTTCATGCATGATATAAAATATATCTCTTGGAATCAAATCTTCATCCCAGCCCTGCTCGTAGCCACGCATCCCATGCTCATATAGATCTACAACAGTAAAACTATATGAAGTCTCATTACATTTTCTTGACACGTCCAATAATAGACGGTTGGCCCGTTGTTTTTATTATCAAGGTTGGCGTGTTCTATCTTGCACCTTCAGCAACCTTTTAGCTCAGATATTGACATCTTTTGATCTCAAATCCCTACGCGACTATGACAAGATCCTTCAATCATTATTAGAGCTTCAGTCGTTGTGCAAGTGATAGGCATGTAACAAATTGATTTCGCAGACTTATATACTATGTTGAGTTGGTTCTGTTTGGTTACACTCAGATTAATCAGATTAACCTTCAAACCGACATCCATTACCATCTATTAACAACTCCATCCACCTCGTACACACTGGTATTGCATGTCGCTCCATCGATCCATCAATGTCCTTGTCAATCCTTCACGAATTGCGCAATGTGAAGTTGAACAAAATCAGGAAAACTCACCTCTCTTTAGGTTTAGGGTGTTAAGTTTTAGTTTTCAATTATGTTGTGTTATTTAGTGTAAATTGTTTTTTCAATGTCCTCTTGGCATAGCTTCATTATCCTTTCTGACAACAAAGTCTTATATTAAGAGTCATTTTTGTCAAAGTCGTCAATTAGCAAAATACATTTGTTAATATAGTTTGTGATAAAGGATTCATTTGTTAAGTCTATATTTTATGTTCTTGATATTATTAATTGTGAGTTTTGTCAAATGTTTATTAGAGTCATTGTAATAGGTTGTTAATAGTGGTGTTGAAGAGTCTTATAATTGTTTTGTCAAATATTTGAAGTCTTTGTGAGTTGTCATCAAAATATTGTGTCATTAAAAAAATCCGTAAAATAAAAAAAAATTCCTTATGGACGTATTTTCGGTGTTACCCGACGTTCGAAAAATAAAATGTTTCACATTACAGGAGCAAACAAAATAAAGTACAATGTTGGAAACAGATGATATTCAAGTTCCAATCCAAATGAGTTAGCGGCTTCAAACCGGAGGACGAAGGCACAGGAGGTTAGAGGTCGATCAGTGACCTCTCGCCAATCACCAATGACGGGGCCGCACGAAGCTATGGTGATAGTGTGTGTGTGTGTGAGAGAGATTGTTTTTTTAGAGTTGTAGTTTGTTGTGTGCGGTATGATTTCGAGTTAATGTTTTGTGTTCAATAACCTGAAAAGTTCACATTGAGGAGGGGAACATGGTTTCAATGTTCCATTTTAAATTTTCCCTCTTTTCAAATTTGTATTTAGTAAGCAGTGTTTCCTGCATAATTCCCTAAAGGAAAAACATAGTGGACAGACGAAAGCACAAAATAAAAGCAACATCATGATATTTGGGTTATTGGTTGTCCTATAAAACCATCCTTTGTTGAGGTTGTTGGTTGTCCTGTAAAACTATCCTTGTTGAGGTTGTTGGCTGTCCTATAAAACCATCCTTGTTGAGGTTGTTGGATGTCCTGTAAAACCATCCTTGTTGAGGTTGTTGGCTGTCCTGAAAAACCATCCAGATCATGAGCACGCACAAGTGGCAAGCTACAAAGGAAGTGTGATTTTTTCTCCCATATTTGCACTAAGGGGGAATGTTAGGAAATATTATTAGTGCTTCACTTTAGGCTACTAATTATTGTGTAAATAATTTGTTATTTAAACAACTCATATCTATGTTTATTTTTTAGTTTGTTAGACCCATAAAACTAATATACGGGTTATTTGTTATTTGTTCTTCCTATTTATTAGGAAGTTGTTTAGCTATCTATATGGTTATATAATAGCCTCTGTAATGTTCTCTAAAAATATGTTGAATCTAATATAATATAGTTATCTTTATTATATGTGTGTTTGGCTCTGTTAATTCATAAAGCTCCTCCAGAATCTATCGGGGAGGAAGAAATCAGGTAGTGAAAAATCTTCATGTGCATGTGTGTGGGTGGTAGTAGAAGCAGCTAGAAGCATCACTCAAATTAAAAAAATTGCAAATTTTCACAATTTGAGGAGTGCACTTTCTTGTCCCAACCATCCCAAGAAAAAAATTGCACCCCCTTCTCATTGAGCCATGTGTCACATTGTTATTTGCATTTGAGAAGGAGAGGGGGGCTAGAAATGCGCACTTAAACACATGTCAAGGTCATGTGGGTAACCAAGGGCCAAAATTGGAGTGGGCGCATTTTTGTGCCCCAACCATCCAAAAAATTTGGGATGGTTAGTGCACAAAAATTTTCCCCTTCCCCATTGGTCCATGTGGCACTTCATGGTTTGGACAAAGTGGGGTTTGAAAATAGAGCATGGGGGCTCAAAATCGGTGCATGGGGGCCTAATTCAACAAAAGAATCTCCAAAACAGGTATATTGAGGTCCAAGGGATTAAATGAGAGGGAAATGCATTTTTTTACACCAAACGTCCCAAATATTTTGGACGGTTGGTGCACAAAAGTGTGTCACTCTCTGATTGGCTCAAATTTCAAGGCGGGAAATTGACTAACTCCTTAAGCCATACCTTGGGGAGCAACTTGTGGAAGCCAAAACTTGAGTTCTAGAGGAGTTTCTTTATGTTTAATTATATGAAATTAGATTGAAATGGCCTTCTGAAAATAATTGTGAGGGTATCATTCCTTGATTCTACCTGAAACCCCCTAAAAATAGGTTTTTCTCCAAGATCAAATGTTGTGCATGTTGAAAATAGGTTATGAACAAAACATTTTGAGCTTTGTAAAAAAGTGCGACCACCATCCTCTAGATATCTTAATAAGATTTTTGAAAATATTTTGTTTCGCTCTTAACTCCTTACGGAGCTCCCAAAATCGCTTCCCAAAGCGAAGGAGCTATTTTGCACTATGCATTGTTTTACCCTCCAAGACCCACTTTTGTTGAAAATGCTCCAAAACTTTTGAAAATTCCCGAAGATTCCAAAACCAATTGCACAACATTATCATCTCTCGATACACCTCCTTTATGAGTTTGATTCTCGCATTCTTGTTTTAAAAAATAAGATTAACTCGGAAAAACCACTATTTTATGAGCACTTTGAATTATAATAATAAGAAATTAATTCATTCGGGATATTTTATTCAATAGAGAGGTTACAATAAATAATTCTTTGATCTCCTATAATGATGGAGTCAACGCATATCAAATAGATCTCCCCACAATCTCTCACCTTATCCCTTTATTCCCTCACACCTAGAATCTCTCTAAGAGATATCTACATGAGTTGTAAATACAACTCATCACACACAATAATATTATTTAATGTTCACAATAACTAAATATTAATTCCTAACATTCACCCCCTTAGTGTGAACATGGGGCAAGTAGCACCTGAAGACATGAGTATGACAAAGTTCTGCAATTGCTATCTAGATCTTGTTGTCTGGAACTTGCTGCACATGACCACAACTATGTGAAGGAACACATCCTGCATTTACTCCATGAAAAGAATGCACTTGGCATTCCACTGGTGGATCATCTTCATAAAGAAGGAAGGCAGTCAGAGGATCTCTGCAGTCAGAGGATCTCTAGTCAAGCTTCCCTTCTATAAACAAAGTCTCACAGTTCTGCATCTTCCATGCCACATCACAACACCTAAAGGAACTACATTTGGAATTTCAATCTTACATGTGAACACATAATCATATGTGTTTTTATTTCTCAACCACACACTAAAAACAAACACTCAACACACAATTGAAAAACACGGCCACCAAATCATTTTTGCGGCCTCGTCGATGGTGCCTGACGAGAGGTCGTGAATCATCCTCCTGCCTCTGTTGCCTCCATCTTCTATCTTTTTTCTACTTACTTAGCAAGTTTTGTAATGAAGCTCTTTAGAGAATAATACACCCCCTCAATTGAGACGTCGGTTTCAACCGATAATGCATCTTTTTTTAATAATTTTTTTAAAGGGTGTTGGTTTCAACCGATATTGCACCCGATTTTACTTTATTTTTATGATACAATAGTTCAATTTCTAATATAGCCGAAGGCTATTCATTAGAAATTATATCGATTATAGTGTTGTGGAATCTATAGTTTCACCTCTAGTTTGAAATAATCTAATTTAAATCATTTTTATAAGCTAAGCACAATACATTTGCTTTAGACTTATAATAAACTATTTAATACTAGGTTTCTAAACACTCAATTGACATAATACAATGTCAAATAACTATAGATCACTATAGTATTGTATGTTATAGTTTCACAACCTATAGAATATGTAAAACTATAGACTATGCCATTAAAAAAACAAGCATATATCCCTATGCACATGAGGATTGACATTACCTCCACGGTCCTTGTGTGTCTAGCTGAGTAGAATTGAGACGCACCACCACTGACATACACGTGCATGCAAGTTTCAAAATTAATATTCCCAACCACATAATTTCATTGAATACTAAGACTCGGGATTGCAGGTTTCATAATTAATTACTATAGACTCAGATCGAAGAAGTGTACAGGTCGTATTTGAATGATGGAAGCCCATGTTTGCTAACTGGTCCAAACTTTGAGTCGCTCTGTATGTCAGATCCAATATGCATTCCTTACTTTGGCGTTTGTATCATGTCAAATCATGGCCCTTGGACGTAATATGCTCTGATACCAAATGTTTTAAACAAATAAGATTAACTCAGGAAAAACCACTATTTTATGAGCACCGAATTATAATAATAAGAAATGAATTCATTCGGGATATTCTATTCAATAGAGAGGTTACAATAAATAATGCTTTGATCTCCTATAATGATGGAGTCAATGCATATCAAATAGATCTCCCCACAATCTCTCACCTTATCCCTTTATTCCCTCACACCTAGAATCTCTCTAAGAGATATCTACATGAGTTGTAAATACAACTCATCACACACAATAATATTATTTAATGTTCACAATAACTAAATATTAATTCCTAACAGTTTTGCTCTGGGGGGTGTATACCAGCCTCAAAAAGACTAGAGAATAGCCTTTCCTAAAGCTTCTTAGAGAGCATGTCTTGAAAGATCCTGTTTTGGAAGTTCCTAGATGCACTTGCTATCCCTAAATCACCTAGGACTATGTTGAAACAACACATTGGACTTCTCGATAGATAGGATAGAACGGCTTAGGGATTAGGGTGATCTAGAGGAGGGCTCAGGATGACCTTTAAGCAAAAAAAATCGGGTAGGGTATGGTTGTCATGCTTTGGGAGTGATTTTTTCCCTTGAAAAAACTCATGACAACAATGACTCACCCAATTTCCTCTCCTTATTTCTCTATTTATTTTTATATGCATTGAATATACATCAATATATTGTTTTTCTTTTATTTGCTTATAGTCACTTATTTATGACTGTAAAAACAAGATAGAGGTAACCCTCTCGCTTTGGTATAGCAAAATTTTGTTCTTTTGAAGATTTTAACACATGCTTTTAGCCTTGAAATTAAAAATAATTGATCTCACCTCTCTCTTTTTTTGTCATATTGTGTATGCTTCTGATTTTTAGTTGTGTCTTGTGGATTATTATTATCTTTTGGCTTGTTTCAAGGTGAATTGTATACATTTCATCCAAATACTACATCAACCAAGGAGTAATTTTATAGAAGTTACGAAGAAATTGAGAGAAAATGAGTATACTTGGACAACAATCATTTTCTCATTCTACAGGTTTAGTTTTATTTTGGTAAATTTATTGTGATAAAACCCAACAAGACTAAGATTTAGTCCTAAAACCATGTATACTATAGAAATATTTATTTTGTTTTGTTTCTTACCAATTTATAAGTAAATGACATTGATTAGTGTATTGATATTATGATTGAGTAGTGATATTTATATTTGGATATTGCAGGATGAAGATGAAGGTAATGGAGAGGGAGGTGAAGATATAAGTACATCTGGAAGAGAGTTGAAGAAGCAATTAGAAAGACAATCTAGGTTAGAAGGTGATAATGGGGACAGATATGTATACTTTTCCACTCTTCCTATAAGTTTGTTTTGATCATTCTTCCAAATATTTAATCCTTAACATTGTGCATTTTACTATTTTTTCTGACTTTCTCAAATTTTGGTGATGTAGAGGTGTTTTTCAAATGAAAAATTTGGTTAGAAACACATAAACCTTAAGTTGATTGTACTTTGTCTCCAAAATAGGGTACCAAGGGTTTGAACCCTTCTTAGTGCTTCACAAAAGTCAATATGAAAATCTTAGGACTCAATGAGTTAGATAAATCTTTAAAAGATAATCTTTCTAATGAAAGGAGTATTTAAACCATACTCAATATAGTAAATCATGTTTTTGCTAGATTATGCCTCAATGACAGATTTTGAGGGTTTAAGACCTTAATATGCCTTTACAAGGTTTCAATGCACATTTTAAGGCTTAAATGAGATGGAAAAATTTGAACCACAATCCTACCAACATCTATAACCTTTCAATGTTCCTCAAGTGACAATAAACTAAGTTGTAAATCCCAAAACTCTATTAACTAGACTGTGCAAATAAGGGTTAGGGTTTTAGTGCCTTTTCCATTATTCTTAGCTTCTATAATCACTCTTTAAGAAGGGTTTAAAGTGTAAAAGCATCACATTTAGTCCTATGACCTTTTTATTATGACTCCACTTATAGGTGATAGGTTTTAGGTGCTTTTGTAAAAATATTTCAAAATTGGGTGCTTGTTATCGTGATGTATATTTTATGGAATGTGCTTAATCTTTTCAATGGTATAAGAGTTTCTTGCTTGATAAATTAGAGGGATAAATTTTCAACAAATGATAAATGTTACTTATCATTGATAATATGATGTACATGTTTGGAAGTACTTATTGGACTTCTTTTTTGTCCTAGTGCAAATTCAAAATAGTAGCATGATGGTGTTGTTGCATTGTACTCTCTAACAAAAAAGGGTCGTTACTCGATCTCTAGTAGATGTTTCCCTTTCGTATCCAACTCCTCTAATTTATTTGAATAGGGTCATTGCCTAGTAGCCATGTTCAAGCACTTGTAGCTGATTTTTGAACTTCTAGATTGTAAATAGAAAAACATTGTAGCTATACTAAACAAAATTTTAGATGTTTAAAATTGTTAAAGATGCCTTTGATGTTTAAAATGGTTTTGGGTAGTATTTTTTAAAATACACCTATGAACTATTATGTTCCATTTGGGTAGTATTTTTTTACATATCATGAAGTTGAATAATCTTTTAATTCTTGATGTACAAACACGTTGCACGAGGCTTCACATTTGTTGGCCATGATGTTTGATTTTGGTAGAATATGTTGGTTGTCAATCACCTAAATGTTTCATATGCTTATAAGAATTATTATAATGCAATTAGTTAGTAATTGGCCTTTTATGGAGTATAGTCATTGAATCATGTGTTTTGGCCATCTATTGTACCATTCTATGTTAAGGGTTAACGACATTTAGGCACCCTTTTAATTTATTTTCTCATTTTGATATTAATAAAATGCTTGTGGACATAAGATTAAGCCTAAATTGTTTTTGTGATTGTTTTATAATACTATTCACAAGCTCATGTTGGTTTCATTGATGATAGATTAAAATAATGAGGCTACAAAGCTATATCGTCTCTAGCACTACAATTAAACACCAAAATCAATTATATATAAGTAGATAACAACAAATGTGTATAGCACTAAATAATTAACACTAAATTCAGGCATAAACATCAATTTGTGATTCAATAATGTTGGTTTTAGTTGTGTGATAATTATTGTGTAACACTGAAATTGGATATGGAATATAACACCAAAAATATAATGTGTGTGTGTGTGTGTGTGTGTGTGTGTGTGTGTAACACCAAATTTGGTGTTAAGAACAATTTTGGTGGTGTTATATTTTTGTCTTATCCAACAACTACCACACAACTAACACCAATGTTGTTGAATCACAAATTGGTGTTATATGCCTAAATTTTAGTGTTTTTAGTGTTATATTACCTAAAATTCTTGTAGTGAAAGTTATAAAGTCATTACCAAAAGGGGTGACTATTGGATATTTCAAGGATTATATACTCATTGAAATTATTGTAATAAATGTAATGGGGTAGATAAAGTAATAGTATTAGAAAATAGAGTAAAAGGGGGTAGTATAGAACATAGAGAAGACAAGAGATTGAGGAGTGAGTAGTTATGTAACGCCCACAAAAACGGCGTTTTAGGAACATGCTTTGAAACCTTAAACACGTATCCCAAAAGTTGTGGCAAATTTTTTTATATATAAGTTAAAAGGTTACGAGGACGAAAACCCCTCGGTACATTAAATTAACCTACACCAAAGTTCTCAACCTTACGATTAGGGAACTAGGTCTAGTTCAAGATTAAATATTTTTAATTTATCTCTAAAGTCAATTAATTAACATTCGTCTAGGAAGGTGCCATAATTTAATTTGCTTGGTTAAATTCTTTCTTCTCTTTAATCAATGATTAATCCCAACATGGTCAACCTTATACTTAGTTATTTTGTTTCATTATCCTATTAGCTTTAATATCCCACATTTCATTAATTTACTAAAACATACTAGGAACTAGGAAAATGACTTGCACACCAAGGTAAATAAATGGCCCCATTCATTCATCTACACATACCTTTAATTTTATTTAAACATCTATAAAATATATTCCTACCAAACAAATGTAGGGTTGATCCTCAACCCTTGGATCAAATCAATCTTGGCCACTAGATCCTAGGGTTCCAAACTAACCCTAAAAATCCTTATGAATTCTTATTAAAACCTTTCCTTTATTCTAAACTCCTCATTTGGTCTATTTTCTCTTGTTTGATTTGCAGGTTGGAGCAAAGGAAGCCATGGGAGCAAGAGAGGAAGAACTATGGAGGATTTTCTTCAAGATCAAGTTTAGATTTGTTTAGATTGTAGTTTTATTGTTGTAATCTATTTCATTCAAGGATAGAAGGAGGTTTTCCTTTCCAAACTGGTTTTATTTCAAGCCATTTGTATTTGGGGTTCTCTATTTGGGGCAAACCCTACCCCCATTAACATAAATGAAAAAGAGTGATTTTAATTTACCATTTGAAGATTTTATTTCTTAAAACCATGAGATTTGCCATTGTTTGTTTGTTGGAGGTGTCCTTAGTAAATTTACATGCTTAAAATTTTATTTATTACAAGTTAGAACTTACACAGACGCGGACCTGGAAGTTTCCGCCATAAGTGATGCCGCCTGCCAGAGCGGGCCGGCGGTCTAGGACCGCCACCCTACTGGGTGACAAACCATTAACCGCCGCCTTACGAAGTGGTGGTTCTGAGACCGCCGCCTTGCCTGAGCTGTGGTTACGAGACCGTCGCTCTACACAGGGTGGTGGTCATGTTTCTTAGAAACATAACCATCAAACCCGAGTTTTTCCAAAAAAAAAAAGTTACAAGGATACTCAAATGGTCATTCAGAACTTACTTTTACATGTCTAAGTTATTCATTTGCAAGGTTTAAATTCATTTACTCATTTCTTTGGTATCAATTTACTCAATTTAAACATTTCCTATTTTGATAATAACAACAACATCTACAAGAGTCAATTTCCATTTTATTTACAAAATTTCTTCCAACAATGCAAGGGAATGAACAAGGTAGTCTAACTTTTTCTTTTGCATGTTTTTCAATTAACACAATGGAATATACTATTTCTTTCCTCTTTCAACTACAAGTTTCAACCATTCTCACAACCAATTTTAACAAGGTTTTTAATAAGTTTTGAAATGAAAGTTACTAACTTTTCAATAAGGTCTATACACTTTGGTGAGAAATGAAACAACTACCATGAGATAAGATGTTTCCCTTTATAGCTTCTTTTCTATTTCAACAATACTAACTTTACAAACACATTTCTTTCTTTCCCTTTTCAACATACAACTACAACAATGAAGGTAAACTTCCTCTTCCCACAATACAACTTTCAACTAAACTTTTACATATGAATTCCATTTTGATTCTTTTCTTCCATACCACAATTTTAAGGAGAAAGGAAGTTTTACCAATCTTAAAGGACCTTTCATTAAATAATATTACAACTTACAATACAACATTTCCTTTAAACCAAATATAATATTACAATCTTCCACCTTGAGTGGGAATAACAAGAAGACTCTATCACAAGGAAGGATTTCTTTTGGACACCAACATAGCTCCAACTTTCACATCACCAACAAGAGCTCCACCAAGCTTCATTTGATCACCACAAAAAGGGGGGGAGAGGCAACACTCTCCACCCAACCAAGAATTCCAATGAGGAGAAGAAGCCATCCTCCTCATTGGCCCCAAGCCCCAACCACATTGCAATGGAAAATAGATTCAACTCATGGCAACAAACAAGCTTCCACATCACAATCCAAGATTTCACAATCAATCCAAAGCACATTCAACTCACACTACAACACAAGAAGGAAAAACCACAAAATATACAAGGCTTCAAATATGAAAAGCCAAAGGAGCAAGAACCTATGGGGAGGTCACTTATGCCTCCCAATGGGAAATGAGTGCCCACCTTAAAACCTCCAATAAACATCTCAAAACCCCTACACACTCTTATGCCTCCCTCAAGAACCTCTTATGCCTCCCTACAATCTCTTATGGCTCCCTCAACAAAATAACCAAGTAAGAAATGCAAGCAATTTCTTGTCCAAGGTGGGGCACTCAACCCAAACTCCCTCCAAAACATGAAATAAACTCTTATGCCTCCCTACATGAAATCTCCCATAGTCCCCTCCTACACCACACTTAGGCAATCTACCCAAGCACCCAACAAGTATAGCAAAACACTCAAAACAAGCACATATGCATACAAAATAAAAGAAATCATTTAACAAGAGTTTAGCTCCTACCTTTCCATGGTAGAGCTTGATCCAAGAGCCATACACCAAGCTTCTTCAAGCCCAAAAAAACACCAAGAAGCTCCAAAATCCACAATCACTTCCAAATTCCTCTAACTCCCAAAAGCAAGAGCACACAAAAATGAAGTAACCCCAATCAAGCAAAAGAACTTGATTAAATAGAAAAGGGAGAGAGGAGGGTGAGGTGGCTCCATGTAGGATGCCACATCACTCATCCTCAACTCCACCTCACAAGTCAAACTTCAAACTCCAAAGCACAATTAATAAGTGGGTGAAGAAATGACATATTACTTGCACACACAATCCAAGCCCACACCTCCTAAGGACAAAATTAATTACATGAAAGAAAGTGCAATAATATTTTACTTTTTTGTCTTCCCAAAACACCTAATGGGGTCTAATTTTGACCCCCAACCCATAGGTAGGGTTGGCATAGCAATTTAAGAGGTGTGGGACAAGTTTGACTTGTCCCACAAGCTTCCAAAATTGGCCTCTAAGGCCAAATTCGAATTTCCATGAAGGGGTAGAGTGTACAACACTCAAGATCCCCAAGCACTCAACTTTCAACACAAAATCCAAGAGAAATCTAGTCTAATAAATGAATTCCTTTGGTCACATCTATAATTAGTTTAGGACAAGATTAAATTAGCTCTAATTAAGACACTACAACCCATTAATAATAAAGGTTAAAATACATACCCCAAATTCCAAATAATTAATACAATGAATTACATCACTAAAATCACATACTAACATCAATTAAAGGAAAATAAATAAAATACAAAACATAACCCCTTGGTCACAATTTCCCCTAACAATAATTCAAACACACACACAAATACATGTTGCCATGGTGACCCTTGTTGAATTCACCTAGAATTCCAATGTGGTTGGTCTCCAATCCCCCCGTAGTTTGTCGTGATATGTTTTCCTACAAAACACACAATACCCTTCGGCCTCATGGCCATATTAACGATGTCGAAGTAATAAAACACTTACATCTAACTATCAATTTCAAACATCAAAAATCATAACTACTATAGCTAAGACCAAGTAATTTAACAATTATTCCCATTTTCAACATTTCAATTCTACTCATACATCAGTTTGCAACTAAGATCAAAGACCAACTAGATCATCAGATTAAAGCAATACTTTCACTCGTTCACAATTTCGCCAATCTCCAATATCAATTAAATCACAAAAATAACTTTGAACATCATAATAAAAACCAATTACGAAAATGATTCAAATATCAACATATATTTATCTTGACAACACATCATTTTCTTCCATACTTGAATGTCTATCAAAAGTTAATTAGTTCGGTTACAATAATGTCTATCCTTCAATTCCCATATCACAATGTGTTAGTGTCGTTTGTCTATTAACATCTGCCGGTAATAAAGCACAATAGTGTCTATGTGTCTCAAATCACAGAGATAAACCAAATACAACAAAACAATATCGAAGAGTAATGTTATCACAATCAAATTATGACAATGCAACCATTCTAGCTAATTGTTTTATCCTTAAATGCCCATCAGGGTCCACAATATGACATATAGTTAAAATAACAATAACCAAAACACAATGGAGTCATGATGCCCGCACAACTTATTAGTATGCTAATTAGAATAAAGCAGCAAGGTTTACGATTATAACAATTCAGAAAAGATGATCATGTTTCATTTAGTGTTGAAGAGAAGTGGGCATTACAAGATATATGTGAGACTAAATTATAGATCGTATTGGATTATAAATATTAATATAATAATCAATTTATGTTCAATGTGTATCTAATGGTGATTCTTGTTTGCATATTATATTATGATCTGTTATTGAACCCCTATTTGTACCTGAACTCCATTTACATCCCTTACCAAGGAACAAACTACTTAACCTCACAATTGCATCGAGGTTAAATGTCAACACTCCCTCTCTCAAGATATCATTCATATTCAAGTATCCTCGTTATCAATATCTCATTCGAATGGATTAACAAGCGCTAATGATATCTTATTTGTATAAGATTGTGCTTGTTGGTGATATATCTTGTGCATATGAATGCTCACTCTAGCTAAATATCTTTCAAATAGGAATATTCGCTCTAGTGATATCATGTTAAATGCTAGCAAAAAAACATGCTAGTTTCCACCTCATTAATTTATCTTTCTTATAGAATTACTCCATCTTGTACTGAGATGTAGTATCTCAAACCATCTATTTCTAATATGAATACTCACCCTACCGAGATCTCTTTCAATCTCAAATATGTTCAATACAATCCAAGATAGCATGTAAGTAGTCATCTCAATGGGATTTCATTCTTAAAGGAATACTCCCTCTTGGGACCTATTTCAGAAGGATAACTCCCTCTCTCAATATATCATTTGTATTTAAGCATCCTTGATATGGATATCTCATTCAAATGGATTGACATGGCTAGAATATCTTATTCATGTAGGAGTGTGTTCATTAGCGATATGTATTTTACATGTGAATGCTCTGTCTAAATAAGTATTTTGGATAAGAGTATTGGTTGTAGTGATATCATGGTCAACGCTAACGAAAATAACATGTTATTTTTTACCTCAACGGGTTATCTTTCTTATAGAAGTACTCCATCTTATGAGATCTATTTCGAGTAGGATTACTCCTCTTCATATAAGAGAGGTGATTTTTTTTGTTTTAAAATAATATTGAACAACTAATTAATTTAGAACATGTCTAATTTCTTGGTATTTTGTGTCCCGATGTGAATCCAACTGCAAGAGGTTGAAATACCTCCAAAACACACATAAATAGCTTTGCAAATAAAAACCATAAGTTTCAAAATATATTTCTTCTCATTATGGAATCCACACTAATATTTTACATCATTACAATCTTCCTTTTATATCATGTCTACTCTAAAAACCCTAAAATGCCAAAAACCCCTAAAATGCCAAAAATTACCTACTAGAAAACAACTTGGATAGGCCCCAAAATTTGCATGCCAAATATACCTTCATAAATTAAGGCTCATGCAAAATTTTGACTTATTCTAACAAGCACAACAAAAGTTATTAAAGTTCTAAGACCTAATAAAAGTGAAAAAAAAAAATGGTCGAGCCAATTTTAGGCCACTAGATGAAGGAATCTAGGCCCAAAAATGTGCCGAAATGGCCACAATCTTACAAATAAAGTTGACCCCAACAAAATATTAATGTATATCTACCACCCTGTAAAATTTCAAGACGATCCAACAGTCGGATCAAAAGTTATGGTCTCAAAGAAGTTATGTTCTCGCATCATGTCCATATTGAATTGATATTCTCTCAAAAATAACTCATAACATGTCTTACATAAAATAAGTCTAATTTAGTAAGAATAAATGTCCAAAAAGATATTTTTGTATCTAGTTTAGTTGACTTTCTACAATTCATTTAGGATAGGGATTAATTTATTTTCTATACTTTTACAATGAGGATGGACTATGTATAGAATATTTCTATTACTATGTCGGATCACATCTGCACTTGACCTTTTATCCATTTTCTACATGCAATCTTTCGAATATCTTTCTAAACTTTTTAAGACGCCTAGACTATATTCTAGGTTGAATATTTTCTTATAATATTTAATTCAAATGTATAAACCCTATAGAAAAATAATGTTAATATGATGTTTTCTATGCTTTCACAATTCATACTTCGAATAATGGAGAATTTTGGGAAGACAAAATGTACTTGGTCCGCTTTTTTACAAATTCTTCCCAACTACCTGTTCGAACAATTAATCATCTTGAATATCTTCGCTCACAATTTGAAAATCACAATGATCAATTTTCCGTACAAAAATATATCTTGAGAATTTGCAAGTCAATAACATAATTTTCCTACAATCTGCAGCAAAAAGAAAAATTTGTGATTCATTTTTCACTATATAGGGAGAGACACTAATAGTTGAGCAAAGTCTAATTGTGGATATAGTGTCTTGAATACACAACACCCAATAGTTGTCATAAAAGGACACGGTGATTAGTCATTTTGACATGACAACACCCAAACACATCATGACATGTGAGATTTACCTTTTAAAATTTTAAATGTTCAACCATTATCACCCATCAAATATGTGTCCCAATCAAAATTTAGAGTAACTAAAATTTACTATTTTAAATAAATTCAAAATATATCTTTCCCTCCAATTCAACACTCAAAAAATATATGTAATTTAAAAAATCTTGAACTACGTGTTGGTGAAAAAATCAGTTCCCACATTTTATAGAATTTATTTTGTGGGCCCCCTAACTTAGGGTGCACTACTATTGGTGTCTCTCCCCTATGCCACTTTCAAAATTTGAAATATGACAAAAAGGTGGGATTTTAAAGTTTCTTTCGTGGAATCTTTATAACATAATTTTTAGAGGGAATGAATTTTGAAATATGTTGGTAGTTTCCACATGGCTTATAATTTTTAATCGCAATGAATTTATGCATGTGTTGTTTTTGAAAATGTATAAATTAATAATATTATATAAATAAATTAGTAGTTGCAATTTATGAAGTTCATATTGATCTCAAATCATTTTTGTGGCCATGTTCCTAATTAGCCATATTATCTACATACATTTTCCATGTTATACGAAATTGTGCAAATTGTGATTTAGAATTATTATTTTGAAATCAAATTACTAAAATGTAAATACCATTTGAAAAATAAAAATAAAAATATATATGGCATAGCTTATAACTTGGTTGATTTCTCCATGTGAAATAAACACAAACAAACGAAAAGCAACTATATGTCATGTCAAAGATATTATTATTATTGTGGACTATTGTGTCCCACAAGACCCTTTAAATTGAACTCTACCCCACATGATTGCATGTAACATAGGCCCCGTGTAGTCAAATTATCTCTTCATTTTCTTGTATATGGTTTGAGGTCCTAATTGATTGGCTTCACAATAAGATAAGTTAAGGAAAATGATTATCATGAAAAGTGATTGCACGAACTCAAACCGATTGATTCTAGATGGGTCAAAGCCCTTGAACACCTACTCGTACAAAGAACACATTTAACGTGCATACAACAAGATCCTCACTCATGAATTTCATGTTAGCAATTTGGTCCTCGAGAAAAACAAAAATATACAATTGTTGATACATCTCTCAAAGGTAAGTTTAAACCTAAATGGTTTGGCCCTTATGTGTTTACTAAAAGACTCAGCTCTAGTGTTTATCATTTCACCTCTCTTGAAGGAAATTCTATAAAAAAACCATGAAAATAATGCACTTACGACAATATTACATTTGAACTTTTTCTTGTATATAACTATTTTCAAAACAATTTAAAAACAATCAAATAATCACATAATACAAAAACATGCAAATATGTGCAAAAATACAAAATCATGACATATTTATGGTTTGATTGGCTATCACGTTATTTGATACATGTTGTTTGTAATGCTTGTTTGATAGATTGTATACCTTTTTATATATCTTCTTTACATGTGTTCATGAGGTATATTGAGTGTGATGTAAGACATACATAGGGTTCATTACACTACTCTTCATAAGCATTCTTGTGCTATATAGGTGCTTTTGATTCATTACAATTACTTACACATTCCTCATCACATTTGATTATATACATAGTGCTTGTTGTTATCTTTTGAGCTAACAAGACTAACATGTGTGTTGTGCAACACTAACCTACCTTGTTATCTATGTTTTTAGTATCGTTATTTTCTATACTTGTTAGATGCATTATTTTCATTATTTTCTTATGCGGATGATTTCCTTGTTTGACTACTATGTTGTTTGACTCTTTACTTATGGTTGGCAATTGTCTTGCTTGATTACAATTTTATGATTGTTATTTTTATATGAACCGAGTGCCTTGATTGTCTTGTGACACAGTGAGTGTACCATGTTTGTGGCTCCATGTTTATCTTGCATGTATGTACTTATTTCCCTAAATGTGGCCCACATGACATCATATTTTGATTATCTTGAGACATTGTGGGTGCCCCATGTTTGTGGCCCTATGCCTTTGTATGCCTATGTTTCTATGATGGTATACTAGTGTTTGCTTGTCTTTACACTATTATTTCTATTTGCTATATTATTCCTACTTTGGTTTATGACATTCTTGATTTCTACTTTGATGTTTCTATGTTATTACTACTATGGATTATGACATGATTAACATTGTCTAATGTGTTGTTTACTTATGTAGATGTATGTATTATTGTTTGTTGTGTGTTGCATGTTGCATGTTGCTTTCTATGTACACCATGGTTTCCACCATGCGCGACTCTTTTACAATGATCAAATCCCAACAGTGGCCTTCTATGTGATCCTAAGTAGATCATCATTCTTATGACACATGGGTACACATATATTATTTTGAGTTCTGTAGTCAAATGTTTTATCACACGCAACTCATAAAAGGGGGCATTCATCATGTTATTCTCTACATCTACGAGATGATTACAGATTACAAGAATTGTTTTTACAAGATTTGGATCCTTAGAAACAAACACAACTCTTAAAAAGTGGCAGGATATAAAGCATGTCAAAACCCTATAGTAAAGTCAAGACGGTAGTATGGTCTTAACCGAGAAACATGTTTCCATATAGGGAGCATACTCTATGGAATATTTAAATAATACATAGTCCATCACCCTATCTATATATGGAAGTTGTCCTATATATATATATATATATATATATATATATATATATATATATATATATATATGCCCCTCTATTCGCCATATATAGATGAAAGGCACTCCCAACTGGATATCTATGAGAGAGCAGAGGGTGGCTATATATCTAGAGGCATCCCTCCACCTCTGCTCTCTCATATATATCTAGTTGGAAGTGCTTTTCTATCTTTAGAAAGGCACTCCCAATGGATATATATGAGAGAGCAGAGGGTGACTATATATCTATAGGCATCCCGAAATAGAGTTCAAAATAGGCCACCTGGGTATATATAGGCTATAGTTATGTTATGCTTGAGGCTACTATAGATTGTGGCTATTAATTTCAACCCCTCTCCATATAGGCACTCGCCCACCCGAAGATGATGAGGATTTGATGACCAATGCCCTACCTCTCTATAGATGGGGTGGGGCTATCTATTTCTCTATATAATAGATGGAAGTTTACCTATATCTAGTTGATAGTCGAGAGTCAGGCAGGACATAGGACTCCTTGTCCCCATACCATTTTCTCCAAATTATATCACCTATTTATAGGTTTTGCATATAGTCTCAAATGCGATTAAAAACATGATACAAGGGGTGTGAGTATTTTGTTCCTTCTCATCAACACTATTTAGGCTCGAGTTGAAAGAACAAGTTACGTGGGCATGGGTCTCCTTCTCCAATATGATATTTCAAGAACCTATGCATTCAATTTCAACAATATAACACCTTATGGTGGCATGAAAATGTCCATTCCTTTTGTGGTTTTATCTTATTTGATAGTTACAATGGTACAAAATTAGACTTAGATTCATCTACAGTGATGTGGTATATGGTTTTTATGAAAGGTATCAAAGCACTAAGTTATTCATAGACCTTCATTCCTTTTCTCTCACTATATTCTTAAATGTACAAGGTATCGAAGCAACCAAGTTCTTCGTAGGTTGTCCTTCCTCTTTTACAAAAGTTTCAAAAGGGGCACTTTGGTTCATCTTCTCTCTCACTTCGGGGTTGGATCACATTCAACACTCTACTCTCTCCTTCAACAAAAATTGGGCACTATTAACCCCTAATCCTCCATCATCTCAAAGCAACAATTCTAACACTCCAAAGTATAAAAATAAAGGGAGCTCCTCCTCCGCAAAACAAACAGTGTATCATTTCATATTTTACATCTCCTTTATTTCACACAAATTCAAAGTTACAAGTGTTATCTATATTTTGAGTAAGAGTTTAGTTTCTATCATGTAGAATCGATTACTACACCTATGTTGCAAGTTTCATTATGGAGTGTGCCAACACCAACACATCAAATAACAACTATCGAGAAAAGACAAAGTGTGTCTCGCACACTCGACTATGTTTGTCTTTTAAACATGCAATTTTCAAGTACACACTTAAGGGGGCAAATGCGACAAGAAAAATTTAGTAACTTGTCCTTTTGCAATGCCAAGTTTGACCATGTTCCCTTGCTAAGACAAATGCTCACATTTGGAATCCAATCATATCTCTCTAGCTCTTCCATTACTTTACACTTTGCTATGTCATCAATCCAAGGAATATTATTAAATCAAAGCAATAAATTATCTTTATACATCATGAAACAACTTTTTGTTCCGCACTACATTTTTCATGTCGGACCATACAGTTTGGTTGAGATATAGGATCCGATCTTGACCGACTTGTACAATCTTGCCCCCTTTGCATGCTCTAACTCCATTTTTTATGTGAATATCTTTATTGGGTCATTTCATCATCCTAGGGTCGGCCTTATTGGAATATTTCACATACGAAATATTATATAAGCAAGTCAGTGTCACTTTATAACTCATTGCACACATATGATTTCTTCTTTTGGTTTGATAATTCTTTGATGAAAGGTATTGCGGGTTTATAGGTTTTCATCTGCCTTTTCCACCTATCAACACATTCAAATCTTCTTTGTTTGACTGTACAACTAAGTCTTCTTCTCTTCTCGACATTTTTAAACTATCATTTATTGTTTTTATCAATCATTACAAATATTAATGTGTTATTATGGTTATGAATAGCTAATTGCTGTAATGCCCCGTTCTCCAACGCCCATGTCGCTAAGCTTTTAACATTGTGGTGCTTATGTTGACCTCTCGTTGGCTCTTGTTTTTCGATTAATAAGTATTAATAAGTGGTAATAATAATAATAATAATAATAATAATTTTATTTATCGGTCGACGTTAACCTCGCCTTCTGAGCGTCGATTTGATACCAACCCTGTTGTTAAATTTTGATAAGCGATTACATAAATTAATGCTGGGAAATGAGGATGAAGCTCCATCCTGCTCGGCATTTAAGGCGAACAAATTAAATATGGTTTAGGTTTGTAAAATCTTCTAAGGCGTGCTCGAATGGGGAGAATTTAGGATTTGTGTATCACACGGATCTCTCTCCAAAATAGACGTCTTTTCTTGTAAACCGTGTTGGACCTTCCCTGGGATTTGGGGAAACGTGTTTGCAATCGTATTGGGTTTTGGCCTGCGTTTTGACCTCGTGATTCGTTTTGGCTTGCTAGCCACGTTTTCTTTGTTTTGGGGATTTGCGTGCTCAGTTGTTTGGGGATCTGCGTGCTCAGTGGATTAGGGGTCGCGCGCCCAGATGAAAATCTCACATTTGTAAGATGATTGCAAGTTTCCTTGCTGTGTGTGGTCGTTTTAAGTGCGCGAGTCCCGGCGCGTCCTTTTGTGTCTTCCTTGGCCCGCAATGAAACCTCCTCACGCCTTGCTGGTGCGCAAATCTTGACGCCTCCATTTTCCCCCCGGCCGCGTGGAGTCAGTGGGGAAGGATTACTTCGTTTTGTGGTCGTGTGGACATGGGTTTGTTTTTGTTTTTGCTGATGCGTTTTGGGGAAAGGAGGAGCGCGGTTTTCTTGTCTTTGGCGCGCCACGGCTTCCTTCCAAATGCACAAGAGCGGGCGTGTTACTCCACTTTCATTGGGTGCTGTGAGTGTGTTCTTGTTGGGAATCCGCAAAGAGCCGGGCAAAGAACATACAACAACAATCAAACAGCCCAGCGGCGCGGCGCGCAGTACGATGGTGCCTCTTTGAGCGCTTCTAACCAAGCAGGTCATCCCAATAATGTTGTTACTGCTCAAGATTGAACGCATCCTCGAATCGGGATTCTCCATCATGATATTGCATTAAATCGACCTTGTGGGTGTGAGAGTGTTCCAAAGACTGATGAAATTTATTTGCATAGATTCTCTGTTGAGACCTTACTTTGCTTCGATGTAACTCATGGAAGAGGATCTCATGGAGGTGGATTTGTTTCATATCGTAATATTCATGAAGCAAAGTTTGCCTTGCAAGAAAACTTTCGGGATCTATGCGAATGTTGGAGAATATGTCTTGGGAGATGAAGGTAGCGGGATATTGTTCGATTCGAAACATGCACCGAGAAAACAGATAGTGTCATGGATTTGATGATTGCGAGGTTATGGGATGCAAGAAATAGTTGAGGATGCTAAGTCTAGGGACTGTTTTATGGATATGGAGTCTGTACCAAGAGATTGTTTTTGGTTATAAAGCCATCTTCTTTTGCTTTGTCTCAAACTAGCGTTGCTCCTAATATGAGAGCACCAAGGTTAGGAGGTCCAAATTAGAATCAATCAGATGCATATGGAGATGGTGGAGGTGTTTGGATGAATGACGAAGGATTAAGTTCAATTGCCAAAATGGGACCTACAGTAGTTCTAGGGCTGATCTTGGAGCGGTGTTGGGAGAATGATGGCAAGCATTTTAGACCACCCACCCTGGCTGTGAGCTCTTACCTGTGCCAACATGAAGATGTTCGATGTTTGGGTGCCCAACGAGCTTGAAGAAAATGGAGTTAGGCTTCGGTTGCTGTTGCAGGCCCCGTCCATCTTGTGATCGACTGCGGGAGCTTAATCAGGCACGATATTCTCTATACCATTAATTCTTATGCTGTTATTTAATTGAATCATTAAATAACTCTACTCTTCATATAAATGACTCGTGTGATGGTATGCTATTTGGTTTCCACTTTCCTGGCTCGTTTGTATTTGTTTTGGCGTTAGAAATGATTGCGTTGGTTGAAGCCCTTTTATTGTTTTCTGGGTTTTAATAAATATTATTTGGGTGAACTTTGTTCTTAAGACTAATAAAACAAGAGAGGTGGGGGTCCTGTAATGAACACCCCTAGTTCCTTATGCTGGTCTCATGATTTGAATGTTTTTATCAAACATTGTTGTTGGACTCAACCTTACAGTTCCTGTTTTGTTCTTATTCTTGTTTCGGTTCGAGATCTTTAGTTCTGGGTTATGTCGAGTATTTGCGAATTAGGGATTGAGTACTGCAAGTGCATTGTGTATAGGTGAATGATGCTTTTCCTGTCTCTTTTCTTTTCTTTTAGTTCTAGTAACCCTTCCCGGTTGGCTTGGTGTGTGCTTAGCTTGACTGATTATCGATTTGAGCCAAGTTGATATTACTCTCAACTAGGTTAGTTGCTTTTGTTACTTGTTTGAATCACTCAAAGAAATACTTTTATTCTTCGAGTGTCATGGTTGATCGTCATAATTTGATATCAATTCATGTTCACCGTTTGGAGATTGTCGTCTTTGGAATCACCTTATCTCCCTTGGTAACTGTTGCATGTTTTGAGGAATGTAGCTGATCCTATGGAATGTCTTCTTTTGACGATACTCACATTTCTTTTGGATAGCTTAAAATGTCAGAGGAAATACTCTTTCTTACCTTGATTTTGTTTCACACATGTTGGAGGATACGAGAGCTACTTGAACATTAGTGAGGAAGTTTTCAAATCTTAAAATTGGGATGTGGGTTTTATGTGTAAGAAATTACTCTACGTTTTGCTCCGTAAAGATGCTTAAGTTTCATTCTCCTGTGACTCATAGGTTGGTGTGTTTGGAAACTCTTTGGTTGACTGGTTTTTGCGATGATCGTTGTGATACGACCTCCTTGCTGTCATTGTAGTAGAATGGTTATGTATTGACCAGAAAGGTTTAAGTCAACTTGTTGTTGACGACAGATCCTTTGGAAGCTATGTATCTTGTGTTGTGTTCTTGTGAATGATTGAGTAACCCTCTTGTAAGATTTATAATGGATATATTTGGTCTTGTCAAATTTGTCCTTTTTTTTTCTTAAGACATTCTCTTGATTAGAAGAAAGACTAATAGAAGGATTGTTAGGATAGGATGTGACCCATGCGAGGTCATTTGTGCGTTTCATCCCTTTTCTTTCCATTTTTATTTATTCTGTACTGACATAAAATTAACTGTTATAGGCACATCATCTTAATATTAATAAGTCATGTTGGTTTAGATATTCTCATGTCGATTGATTGTTTGGGATCTTCCAGTGGCATAGTGAATCCTTGGTTTGGTGAACTAACTTAAACAAATAGGGATAGATCACGTTTGAAATTAATTCTCTTCCTGTAATTGTTTTTGTTTCGAAATGTTATCTTGTTAATGACGGTCATTATTGTGATATGGGTGAAATTCACTATGATGTTTATTAACTGCTCCTATGTGAAAATGATAATTGAATAGAGTTAGTGCCATTCCTTTTATTTAGACATTTTATGCTTTTGGACAGCTCTTTAATTGCTCTTGTTTAGACTCTTGAATTATCGTTTTCTTCATCAACGGTGTTTTTCTTCCTCCTTGAAACAGTTAGATAACAACATATTGTCTTAATGTTATAGCTTTTATCGTGCTCAGTTCTTGCGAACTGATATGTGCTAACAAATGTGCAGGAGGATTTCCTGAGTAGAAAGAAAAAAAAAAAAAGAGAGAGAAAAAGAAACACGTGTAGAAAGTGGATTCCATCCTTCTTAGGAACTGCTGTTGTACGAATGTTTTTCTTTTGCCCTACAGCATTGGTATGGAAATTGTGGAGACTATCTAGAAGGCATTGTGTTATAATTTTGTATTGTTCTCATGTAGGTTGTTATCGTTTGAAAGTCAATTTGAGAAATATTATCGTCAATAAGATTAAATGAACTTGTTTTGACATGTGTATCCTTTGTTGAATTTTCACTCTTCAGAATATGATTTATCCTTGAATTGTCAAACCTAATTCTAATTATCCAAACTTGAATCATCTTGCATCGCTCTAGTTACCTTGGTCTTGTGTCGTTTGGTAGAGGACTATGTTTTTGAACCTAGCAAAAAAAAAAAAAAAAAAACAAATATACCTTGTGATCCCGCGTAAACAAATCAACAATCTCTTATTGTGGTGAGTCCTTAGAAACGGTCTTAAGGTGAAATCAATGATTAAATTCTTGGAAGATAACAAGATTACAATAAATAGAAGGAACTTGCTTAAGAAACTCTGCGATCTGTCTTACCCGTTGAAAATGTAAACAGATACTTATTTCTATCTCTTCAAGTGAAGCCCAAGTGAAACCTTTAATTTTTCTCGATTAGACTCTTGACCCCAATGAAATCTTATTAATAACTAATAAGATCTTAATGATGAATCCAAGAGTTGATATATCTTGGAATAAAATAAAATAAAATAAAATTGACCGCTTGAAAAGGTAAAACATATATGTTCAAAAGCTCAGAGTCGAAAACAAAATGATAAAGTTAATAGCCTTGAGAAATTAACTGCCTCCTCACAAATGAATAAGTTAATCAAGTAAATGAAGTAACCTCTTGCTATTCTATAATTGGTGTACATTGTATTTTAACATTATCAAGGTAGGGAAAATTCTTCAAAGGAGACATGACTTTCAGATTCTCCTATCGTGATTTCCCTGCGAAAAGTAAAGAATGTAAAAACACTTACAACTAAAACATGAATCTAAAGAGACCTTCTGTGGGAAGCCTTTGTTGTAAGACTGCATACTTTAGATGAACCATTGTGTCCTTAGTGTGTGCCTCATGTCTATCTGTCACTAGTGTGGGTCCGTGTTGTGGAAAGCATGTCTTTGGTTGGTTGTATTCCCTAGAGAACTTGTGTAGTGTCGCATTATCTTCAAGCAAGTCAAAAAAATTATCCTGTATTTCATTGTGTTGTCCTTGTGTTGGTATTTTTGGTGCGTTACATTTGGTATCAGAGCGAGGTTCATGCTCTCGAACCTCTGGGATGGATTGGAGATGTGATGGTATTACATGATGATGATGGTGTACATGATAGTGTTACATGGAGATGAGGGTATTGCATGGTAGTGGTTTATATCGGAAGAGTAATGTGGTATAAGCGTGATGTGATTGATGTCGTAATTGTGATATTATGAACGCACATGATGTGTATGTCACTTAGTGCGTGTTTGTCATCATGTTGATGTGCTGGGGATGGGAGTATTCTCTCTCCTTCTTGTGGATTCTATGAAGAGTTCACGTGTAAGTTACTGCTTGTGATGTGTGACAAGAATTATAATGTGGATGACGTAGTGTTGGAGCATTGTGGCATATTGTGATATGTAGGTGTATCAATGTGTTGTATGACTAGATTGACGTAAAATGAAATGAGTTGTATCATGATGTTTTTACCATGTTTTAAAGAAATGTGTGTATCACCTTGTTATGTAGCAAATGAATGTTATGTTGTGATTGTTACTATGTCCATCATATGTATGAGTTGTGTGATATGTAATGATTCATGTCGTGATTTAGGGTCATACAGTGAGTGTATGAACCCTATCGTATTGTGATTGCACTTTGGGTGCAGAATGTGGTAAAGTGATGTATTGCACCCTGTGATTGTATGATTGTGATCTACCCCGTATACATACCATACGTGAGACGTTATGGTAGCTATGTGTGTACCACCATGGTGTTAGTGATGTAGTTATATGTTATGTTGTGAGCCTTACACTAACCGAACCTGAGGGAAATCGGTAAACTGTGTATGTTTGGAGTGAGAAAATGTGTACCGTTGACCAATCACTCGAGCCGAGTACGAGATAGGAAGTGGAGCCTTACATAGGCTGAAAACCCACTTTTGTTTGTTTGGTATGTGAGACACTTGCCCAACAGGTGTCATGCATATTGTGTTTCGCGGACACCTCAGGCTCAGTAGATGGTGACTTGTACTCTTTTCTCTCTCCCGATATGGTTGTCGTATGGATTTAACCTATGTGATTTTGACTATGTTGAGCCTTGTTGAAGTGGTGGCGAGATGATTGATTGAGATGATGACAGTTGTATTATTGATATATATATTGTTACGAGCTGAGGCTCGATGTTCCGAGTGCTAGCAACTCGTTGAGTACCCCTTTGGTGGCTAGATAAGGCCACACGGTTATCGTAATGTGACATTATTAAAAGTATATTTTATTCGTAAATTGAGTTTTTTTACTTTACCTTGTAAGGACCAGCAGTTTTCTTGATTGTCATGCTTACATTTTGGGCATTTCCTTGGTTTGTGGTACTAACGTTCAGATTTTTGCACTAACTATGGCCTTTTGGTCAGTTGTTTTGCTTGGTTTTGAGACTTCTTCTAAATTTTAAGATTGTACCGCCTTGCCCAAGGCTTGTACTTTGCCACTTGGCATTCTGATCAGATTGTTATGCTGGTTCTATTGTCGTGATGTGTGGATAGGGTCATAGGATGCACCATGGAATGGTTGGACCTATGGACCCGCTTCGTTGTATGGGGGTACGCCCCAAGGAGTTACAGATAACTAGCGGGTTGTTGGACCACGAGTTATTATGTCACTTGGGTTGGGGGTGACGGGGCTCTATGTGCCTGAGCCATAGGGTGACCCGGCCTCATTAAAAGGAGAAGGAGACGGCACTCTATGGTTGAGTGACCTGATATTTTGATGGCACTCTATGGTTGAGTGACCCGACTTGGCTTGGCATTATGTTTCTTTCTCTTTGGGAGTTATGTGGAGTTGCTTTGTAATACTTGGGTAGTGTTATGATGTGTGTGTGCTCACGAGAGTTGGTTATGGTTGTGGCTCCCTAGTGTACCCTATGTACTTGTAGCTTTTGTTCGGAGTTATGTGAATTTTTATTATTTTTATCTGTGAGAGTAAGGAAATGTCTTGTTGTCGTTGTACACCTTGCTCAAGTATTCTATTTGTCAGTCATGGTTGTGTGGCAAGGACTAGGTTATGAGGACCGTACATATTCCCTTCCGTATTTGAGTAATCTTTTGTGGTGTAATACAGTCATGAAGTATATACTTGTGTGTTTGTGAATCTGTAGTGTCTTGTCTGACCCCGATAGGGTGATTGTGTAGCAGTTCATGTTGGGGCACCCACAACAAGGAATAAACAAAAACTCTTCGAGAATGAAAATTTTACAGAAATAAAACTAAAAATAATGTTAACGGAAAGAGACTAATGAAATAATGAATAAGAGGGAACTGCCAATCTTCACAGAACCTTAAAAGTTAAAATTTGCACCAAATGTCCCTAAGGCCACCTCGTGGCCGTGTTTTAATCAACCGAGATTTAACCATAAAGTGCACTTTTGTCCTTTTCCGTTCCTTGTAGCTTATCATTTCTTTTTCCTCTATGCCTTGTAGCATCGGGGACGATGCTTTCTTAAGGGGAGGAGAATGTAATGCCCCGTTCTCCGACGCCCATGTCGCTAAGCTTTTAACATTGTGGTGCTTATGTTGACCTTTCGTTGGCTCTTGTTTTTCGATTAATAAGTATTAATAAGTGGTAATAATAATAATAATAATAATAATTTTATTTATCGGTCGACGTTAACCTCGCCTTCTGAGCGTCGATTTGATACCAACCCTGTTGTTAAATTTTGATAAGCGATTACATAAATAAATGCTGGGAAATGAGGATGAAGCTCCATTCTGCTCGGCATGTAAGGCGAACAAATTAAATATGGTTTAGGTTTGTAAAATCTTCTAAGGCGTGCTCGAATGGGGAGAATTTAGGATTTGTGTATCACACAGATCTCTCTCCAAAATAGACGTCTTTTCTTGTAAACCGTGTTGGACCTTCCCTGGGATTTGGGGAAACGTGTTTGCAGCATTTTGACCTCGTGATTCGTTTTGGCTTGCTAGCCACGTTTTCTTTGTTTTGGGGATTTGCGTGCTCAGTTGTTTGGGGATCTACGTGCTCAGTGGATTGGGGGTCGCGCGCCCAAATGAAAATCTCACATTTGTAAGATGATTGCAAGTTTCCTTGCTGTGTGGTCGTTTTAAGTGCGCGAGTCCCGGCGCGTCCTTTTGTCTTCCCTGGCCGCAATGAAACCCCCCTCACGCCTTATGCTGGTGCGCAAATCTTGGACGCCCCATTTTTCCCCTTACCGGCCGCGTGGAGTCCAGTGGGGGAAGGATTACTTCGTTTTGTGGTCGTGTGGACATGGGTTTGTTTTTGTTTTTGCTCGATGCGTTTTGGGGAAGGAGGAGCGCGGTTTTCTTGTGCTTTGCCGCGCACAGCCTTCCACCGTGCAAATAAGGCGTGTTACTCCACTTTCTTTGGGTGCTGCGAGTGTGTTCTTGTTGGGGAATCCGCAGCACAGCAAAAGAACATACAACAACAACAGCTCCAGCCAGCAAGCGAAAGCGCGCGTCAATGGCGCCTCTTTGAGCGCTTCTAACCAGCAGGCCGTCCAATAATGTTGTTACCTGTTCAGTATTGAACGCATCCTCGAATCGGGATTCTCCATCATGATATTCTTTGTTAAATCGACCTTGTGGTCGTGTGAGAGTGTTCCAGCAGACCTGATGAAATTTATTTGCATAGATTCTCTGTTGAGACCTTACTTGCTGTTCGATGTAACTCATGGAAGAGGATCTCATGGAGGTGGATTTGTTTCATATCAGAATATTCATGAAGCAAAGTTTGCCTTGCAAGAAAACTTTCAGGAGATCTATGCAATGTTGGAGAATATGTCTTGGGAGATGAAGGTAGCAGGATATTGTTCAGATTCAGAACATGCACTGAGAAAACAGTAGTGTCATGGATTTCAATGATTGCAGGTTATGGGATGCAAGAAATAGTTGAGGATGCTAAGTCTAGGGACTGTTTTATGTATATGGAGTTTGTACCAAGAGATTGTTTTTGGTTATAAAGCCATCTTCTTTTGCTTTGTCTCAAACTAGCGTTGCTCCTAATATGAGAGCACCAGGTTAGGAGGTCCAAATTAGAATCAATCGGATGCATATGGAGATGGTGGAGGTGTTTGGATGAATGACGAAGGATTAAGTTCAATTGCCAAAATGGGACCTACAAAGAGTTCTAGGGCTGATCTTGGAGCGGTGTTGGGAGAATGATGGCAAGCATTTTAGACCACCCACCTGGCCGTGAGCTCTTACCCGTGCCAACATGAAGATGTTCGATGTTTGGGTGCCCAACGAGCTTGAAGAAAATGGAGTTAGGCTTTGGTTCTTTGTCAGCAGCCCCGTCCATCTTGTGATCGATCATGGGAGCTTAATCGAGCACGATATTCTCTATACCATTAATTCTTATCTTTGTTATTTAATTGAATCATTAAATAACTCTACTCTTCATATAAATGACTCGTGTGATGGTATGCTTTATTTGGTTTCCACTTTCTGGCTCGTTTGTATTTGTTTTGGCGTTAGAAATGATTGCGTTGGTTGAAGCCCTTTTATTGTTTTCTGGGTTTTAATAAATATTATTTGGGTGAACTTTGTTCTTAAGACTAATAAAACAAAAGAGGTGGGGGTCCCGTAATGAACACCCCTAGTTCCTTATCTTTGGTCTCACGATTTGAATGTTTTTATCAAACATTGTTGTTGGACTCAACCTTACAGTTCCTGTTTTGTTCTTATTCTTGTTTCGGTTCGAGATCTTTAGTTCTGGGTTATGTCGAGTATTTGCGAATTAGGGATTGAGTACTGCAAGTGCATTGTGTATAGGTGAATGATGCTTTTCCTGTCTCTTTTCTTTTCTTTTAGTTCTAGTAACCCTTCCCGGTTGGCTTGGTGTGTGCTTAGCTTGACTGATTATCGATTTGAGCCAAGTTGATATTACTCTCAACTAGGTTAGTTGCTTTTGTTACTTGTTTGAATCACTCAAAGAAATACTTTTATTCTTCGAGTGTCATGGTTGATCGTCATAATTTGATATCAATTCATGTTCACCGTTTGGAGATTGTCGTCTTTGGAATCACCTTATCTCCCTTGGTAATCTGTTGCATGTTTTGAGGAATGTAGCTGATCCTATGGAATGTCTTCTTTTGACGATACTCACATTTCTTTTGGATAGCTTAAAATGTCAGAGGAAATACTCTTTCTTACCTTGATTTTGTTTCACACATGTTGGAGGATACGAGAGCTACTTGAACATTAGTGAGGAAGTTTTCAAATCTTAAAATTGGGATGTGGGTTTTATGTGTAAGAAATTACTCTACGTTTTGCTCCGTAAAGATGCTTAAGTTTCATTCTCCCGTGACTCATAGGTTGGTGTGTTTGGAAACTCTTTGGTTGGTGGTTTTGATGATCGTTGTGATACGACCTCCTCCTTGCTTTGTCATTGTAGTAGAATGGTTATGTATTGACCAAAAGGTTTAAGTCAACTTGTTGTTGACACGATCCTTTGGAAGCTATGTATCTTGTGTTGTGTTCTTGTGAATGATTGAGTAACCCTCTTGTAAGATTTATAATGGATATATTTGGTCTTGTCAAATTTGTCCTTTTTTTTTTTTTTCTTAAGACATTCTCTTGATTAGAAGAAAGACTAATAGAAGGATTGTTAGGATAGGATGTGACCCATACGAGGTCATTTGTGCGTTTCATCCCTTTTCTTTCCAATTTATTTATTCTGTACTGACATAAAATTAACTGTTATAGGCACATCATCTTAATATTAATAAGTCATGTTGGTTTAGATATTCTCATGTCGATTGATTGTTTGGGATCTTCCAGTGGCATAGTGAATCCTTGGCTTGGTGAACTAACTTAAACAAATAGGGATAGATCACGTTTGAAATTAATTCTCTTCCTGTAATTGTTTTTGTTTCGAAATGTTATCTTGTTAATGACGGTCATTATTGTGATATGGGTGAAATTCACTATGATGTTTATTAACTGCTCCTATGTGAAAATGATAATTGAATAGAGTTAGTGCCATCCCTTTTATTTAGACATTTTATGCTTTTGGACAGCTCTTTAATTGCTCTTGTTTAGACTCTTGAATTATTGTTTTCTTCATCAACGGTGTTTTTCTTCCTCCTTGAAACAGTTAGATAACAACATATTGTCTTAATGTTATAGCTTTTATCGTGCTCAGTTCTTGCGAACTGACATGTGCTAACAAATGTGCAGGAGGATTTCCTGAGTAGAAAAGAAAAAAAAAAAAAGAGAAAAAAGAAACACGTGTAGAAAGTGGATTCCATCCTTCTTAGGAACTGCTGTTGTACGAATGTTTTTCTTTTGCCCTACAAAGATTGGTATGGAAATTGTGGAGACTATCTAGAAGGCATTGTGTTATAATTTTGTATTGTTCTCATGTAGGTTGTTATCGTTTGAAAGTCAATTTGAGAAATATTATCGTCAATAAGATTAAATGAACTTGTTTTGACATGTGTATCCTTTGTTGAATTTTCACTCTTCAGAATATGGTTTATCCTTGAATTGTCAAACCTAATTCTAATTATCCAAACTTGAATCCTCTTGCATCGCTCTAGTTACCTTGGTCTTGTGTCTCTTGGTAGAGGACTATGTTTTTGAACCTAGCAAAAAAAAAAAAAAAAAAAAAAACAAATATACCTTGTGACCCCGCGTAAACAAATCAACAATCTCTTATTGTGGTGAGTCCTTAGAACGGTCTTAAGGTGAAATCAATGATTAAATTCTTGGAAGATAACAAGATTACAATAAATAGAAGGAACTTGCCTAAGAAACTCTTCGATCTGTCTTACCCGTTGAAAATGTAAACAGTATACTTATTTCTATCTCTTCAAGTGAAGCCCAAGTGAAACCTTTAATTTTTCTGATTAGACTCTTGACCCCAATGAAATCTTATTAATAACTAATAAGATCTTAATGATGAATCCAAGAGTTAGACAGTCATGTACTGGAATAAAATAAAATAAAATAAAATTGACCGCTTGAAAAGGTAAAACATATATGTTCAAAAGCTCAACGTCGAAAACAGAATGATAAAGTTAATAGCCTTGAGAAATTAACTGCCTCCTCACAAATGAATAAGTTAATCAAGTAAATGAAGTAACCTCTTGCTATTCTATAATTGGTGTACACTGTATTTTAACATTATCAAGGTAGGGGAAAATTCTTCAAAGGAGACATGACTTTCAGATTCTCCTATCGTGATTTCCTGCGAAAAGTAAAGAATGTAAAAACACTTACAGCTAAAACATGAATCTAAAGAGACCTTCTGTGGGAAGCCTTTGTTGTAAGACTGCATACTTTAGATGAACCATTGTGTCCTTAGTGTGTGCCTCATGTCTATCTGTCACTAGTGTGGGTCCGTGTTGTGGAAAGCATGTCTTTGGTTGGTTGTATTCCCTAGAGAACTTGTGTAGTGTCGCATTATCTTCAAGCAAGTCAAAAAAAATTATCCTGTATTTCATTGTGTTGTCCTTGTGTTGGTATTTTTTTGGTGCGTTACAATTGCAAATTACTTACATCATAATTCTCCTATGTTACAAACCCTTACATCCTTTGTATTGTTGTACACTTTTCATAACATGGATTTAAATAGGGTGTAAATATCAATCACGAATCCATGGTCTACCCATTAAAATAATGTAATTGAGATGTTCGTCAATATAGGAAATATAGTGGGTATCATTTTAGGCCCAAATATTATATCTAATGTGATTGTGTTCTGTTATGGATTGAAGGGTATTGTCAAACCCTTTGATAACTTTATTTTGAATATCCCTCATGTGAATTCCCATTTGTTTTAATAAAGATCTAGCACATACATTTATATTAGATCCATTATTGATTAATACCCTCTTAATTAAAAATCCTTGGATGCAAACCGTAGTTTGCAATGGTTGATTTGGATCCTATATATGATTAAGAGGAAAATATTAACTAGTAAAGCTAGCAACCTTATCAATACCTCTAATGTATTCATAATAAAAGTGAAAACCATAGGTGGTGTATCACTTGGTCCTAGTATTTTGTAATGTCTTATATAATATATCTTATATGCAATTGATTTACGTAACTCAAAAATAGAAAATTTTGTAGGACTACTCCATAATTGATGCAATAAATTGTGTTATGTTGATTAAGTAGCTTGTTGAGTGATGGTAGAAAGAGATAGTGGAGGATCAAGTCGATAGCCTCTATTTGGTAGCCTTTCTCACCTTATATTGACAACATGAATATTGATCCCAATATAAGTCAAGGCACAATCTGGGGACAAGCTAGTAGCTAATGTAATATGAAGAGCAAGGAAGAGGCGGAACAAAAGGTTGCATAGAAGCCATTTGGCATTTAGTAGTGACTAGCGATTACTTCAAATTTAATATTGCTACATATATAAAAGTGTGAGTAAGATGGTGTTTATCTTATCATATTCAAGAGGGATCTTGGAACCAACTCGAGACTCTTTTAAAACATGGCTAATCGATGGACAAATAAATATTGAAGGTTGCACTTGCTTATGACATAGAGGAGTTGGTCCATTTTGAAATTTGATAGTTTTACTATCAAGTAGGTCTTGAATAATGTGTTTTATCCTAAGGTGACGATTGGTAGACCAATGCACCAATGATAGCTACAATGTGCACAAGGATGAAATGATATCGATTGTTGTCTACTCATATCAACCTTTATGGGGATGTGGGGAGATACAAGCTTATACTCGAACAAAATTTTAAACACGACATGGTTACATTGGCAATGATGTGAATAGGTGTCGGTTGGTGACCAAGATTACCTCAAACCGAATATTGTTACAATAGGAATTGAGGAGAGTAGGAGCTTGAAATATGTGTTAAGGCATGTTTATCCTTGATGCATGTGTTAGAGGAAACATTGGCCCAAGCCCTATATTAAGCAAGAACATAGTACAATGTACAAGTTGTGCCAAAAGAAAGCCCTAACATGGCATCTAGGGTTTTGGATAGCATCTAAGGTTTTCGATATAGAGCCGATGCACGGTTGTGTAGGGCAAAGCCTTCTTGTCGGGCGTTGCTAGAAGAGTTTCTCTTCCACTTGGCCCCCATTCTCCGAAACAAGGAAATTTGTCATGAGGCCTCCTTATGGTTGGGTGGAAAGACAAATGATTTTCACCAAGAGCATTCCCTAGAAACTCTTAACTCTTTTAGGGCGGAGTCAATATCGCTAGTTGTAAACAACAAATGGTTTGTGTTGCTCGGTATCTTTGTGAGGAGTGACATAGACTAACTCCCCGCCGGGGAGCGCTATCGACTTGGAGAATCTAGAGTCGAGGGGTGATTCCCGAAGACTGCGCTTGTCTGTGATGCCTGAGCAAGGAACTCTTCCAATTCAAGAAAACTAGGAAAAACTAGTATACTGTAACTCTAGAAAACATGAAGAGTATGTAAACTTTGGAACAGTATACTAAAGATAAAAACCTAGAAAAAGTTGAAAGATCATATTTAAGATATAGAAATCAGAACATAAATATGAAAACAAAACCTAGAAAAAAATATGAAACCTTTTAGGCTAGGGAAGGTTGTGTGAGATCAATAAGCGAGTTTGCCAAATGAATAAACTCAAATCAAAGTGACATTAGTCTAATTAAAATTGAAATCTTAGAAACTAATGCGCAATCAAATTAACAAATAAATATTATAACCATTCAAATCTAATAATGTGTGTAAGACAATATATGTAGACGATACTAAATTGGCAAATTAAAAGTCATACTCGAACACATCCTCTTGGTCAGTGCCACAATGGGAACTTTGGTACAGGTATGGACATCAATCGGATATTTTTAGATGTCATAGTTGAGAATTACCTAATAGACATGTATGCAAAATGTAGAAGCATACTAAAGGCAAGTGAACCATTTGATAAAATATACACAGATCCACTACCTCTATCACGTGACATTCAATTTTTTTACTGTGCACGTCTAAACCTTGATTAGATTCACATTTTATATGTAAATGTCAAGCGTAAAGATAATTTTAATGAAGCACATGGCAATCAATTTTTTTACCGTGCGTGTCAAAACCTTTAATAGATTCACATTTTAGATGTGAATGTCAACAGTCAGCGTAATTTTAATGAAGCACACACTTTGTTTAAAGTAGAAACCCTGGTGAATTTTCTTCAATTATGAGGTCTACAGAAGCTATCATAGATAAAAACTTTTCAAAAATTAAAAACAAGAATTGCTTGAAAAAAATTTATTGAATACACTAAGAACACTACAGCAATCACACACGTTACCTTAAGTCTAGAAGTCCTGGTGAATTTTCTTTAATGCTAGGGTCTCAAGAATAAACAATATAAACAAGATTAGCTATGCATAGATAAAAACTTAAAAAACAAAGAAAACAATTACTGCTAAAACGAATTCTTTATTGAACATATTAAGAACACTACGGCAAACACGTTTTGCTTTTATGGGCTCGAGAAAGGTCATATTCAAAACAACATTTGGCATTTCGTAAGGTTTTGTGTTTTATAATTTTATTCAAATCTTTGGGAATTGCCTTAAATAAATAAATTAAAAAAATTTGGAAAGATGGACAAAAAGAGTGACAAAACTTTTTCCTTTTTACCACTGCTATATGAAAAGAAAATAATTTGCTATGTAGATTGGTCTTTATGAATACGAATAGAATAATAGAAAGTCGGGATGAATTTGTTTCAACACTGAGAAGCTTCTTGCCTGAGTAAGAACTGAAACATATCCTTACCTTTGCTTTGAGCCATACACTGGACTCTTCCGGGTGAGTTTTTCCAAGTTTTGGGTGTGGAACTCTCCATGAAAAATAAAACCCTTGGCCCTCAAAATTTAGTGTGAATTAAACCCCAAACAAAACAAAATTTGAGGAGAAGAATTGAACCTCGTCATGAAAGATTATAGTAGAAAAACAAAGAAACCCTAAATTATAGTATGATAGTTAATACACCAACGATATTTACCTGGGATGCATTTGATCCAATTGCTTGAGATTTTTCTAACAGTGGTGAAGAAAAAACTTTTGTATCCATTCTTCTTTTGATGTTATGTCATTCCATATGAACTTTTCTTCATATATGCTCACAACATGAAAGGGGATGCACAGCATGAAAATCAGATATATATTGCAGTGGCGTACAAATGGAAAATAATGGGTGTGTGAATAGCACCACATAGACAACACTGAGCAAAGGCATGACACAAGTAGCAAAATGGCACCGTCATTTTGTGAGGCCCCATGCTCTTGACCATCTCCTAACGTTCATAAATCATAACTATATAGTGTATTAACAAAAAAAGACAATGTTTGACACATAGAAACATAAAAAAAAATTAAGACTTCAAAACAATTTTTCTACAGAATCCTTGAATTATCTTTATACATGTCTTCATGCAATTACCTTCCCACATTTATTCGATCCCACAAAAAGAAAAGAGTAAAATATGTGTTGACATAATGCACACTTGAGGTAGGCAGCTTTACTTGACAAAATAAATAAAGACACATTCTTCCTCTTCCTCTCTATTTGTCTCTCTACATATAATTAAAGAAAGAAAATCAGTCCATGAAAAAATTATTTGTGAGTCCTGTTTACAACACTTATACAAGCTACCACCTTACAGTTCAAGGTCAAGGTCTATAGATGATATCATATGCATGCAGATTCATTATCTCTATCCATAGAAGTGAACAAACGACCTCAATCCCAAAGACCTTATTAGTCGTGTCCTTCAAAGCAAGATCACCCTACAAGTCATATATAAAATCAGCCTTCATTAGCATCATTGTTCATTGCAATGGCCTTCGTGTATTGGTGATAGCCACTAGAACCATCCAAGGAAGCATTCTATTGGGAACTACAACAGGATAACTGAACATGATATAGCTTATCCTGACACCTCTCCCTTGAAAGCTCTCTTTATTTCCTCTCTCGTGAACCGATGGCATGTTTTAGAAAGTTGGATACAGAAACCCAAGCCATCTCCTTAGGTGGATATATAAGTCTTGTGTTAATTGGTTTACTTTTACTGATGCAATACCCTACTGTCCAATACTATAGTACCCAAAGCACCATTATCAACTATCCAGCCGTAGATTTACTAGATATGAGCAACAACACACATTGATAATTCATCTGAGCCACAAGAACCAAAAATTTCCTTTCACCATAGCAATTAATCTTCCATAACAACCCAAGATGTTAAACCATAAGGCACCTGCAAAATACGGCTTAGGTATTAGGCTCACCTTCACAATATCCAAACAAAAACTTCCTACTAGCAGAGCATTCAATTCCCATTTAAAACATAAATTCTTCAAAGCAATGCATTCAATGCACACAAAGCACCATAGTCAGCTATTTCTCATTAACATTTAGAACAGAAAATTTACAAATTCAACAATCAACCTGAATTAACAGGTTCACACTTCAATTGTGTGGTAACAAAACCAAAGTAAAGCCGTAAATGACTCGCAAGACAAACACTATAAACAGAGGGGCTGACCCAATTTTAAAAGAGTCTAGACATCTTTGGCAGTGCCATTCGAGTGGTCCTGGCCACGAATCGGGAGAAGCATGAGGCAGATTATTATTTCAGGAATATTCTTTTATGCAATTAGGTCTCATTTTACTGATTTCTATCTGTTTAGATGTGATTGCAATGTATGTGGATAGATTTTTCTTAATATAAAATCACTTTCTACATCTACAACATGCACAAATGAAATGTATGCACGCATATATGTACATATATCCACGTATATGAGAATATGTACATGCAAATATGTATATACATATTATCGTTATTTAGGCCTGGAATTTCAAATTATCCGTACCTATCAAATCAAAATTTGTTGACGGCTTAGCTCTTTCAGGTGGCTGTAAAGTTCAAATTTTTTATACATATTTTTATGGTTTCTTCACATAGATAAAAATAAGTTTTATATTTTCACATATTATATATTTATATTTATTAAGGACTATTTAAAAATTATATGGTTTTCTAAATTTTCAACCTGTAATTGTCTACGGCTACCTAAATTTTTACTGGTAATATACAGTTAAAATCACAAAAACAGCCCACAGCCTGTCAATTTCCTGGATATCATATACATATATGTACCTATACTTAATAAGTACATGTACTTATAAGCTAAGTCACAAGGTTCAAGTTCGCTTTTATGTTCGACAAGGATAAAGTTCGATTCAAGTTCACCAAGGGATAAAGTTCAAGAAAAAAATGTCTTTTAAGTTGGAACAATTTTTCAATCATTTCTTTCTTTTTGAGAAAATGCATAAATATGTCAGAGGGACAGAGTGGAAAGAGCTTTCTATCCACTACTTTCAGTCATTATATGTATATATACACACATTTGTAAAATAATGTGAAATCGTGTCAAAAACATCCCATGCAAAAATAATGGATAAAGTTCAAGTTCATGTTCCACAAGAGTAAAATTCGGCAAAATTCAAACTTTTTCAATAAAATTCAGAGAACCTTGTGACATAGCTTATAAGTACATGTACTTAAGCACATATCCAAACATATATACATATGGATATGTATATATGTATACTTAATTTGGTACGGTACTAGTTAATTGCTAAGGTACTAATGTATTTGTATGTTTATTGATTATTGGTCCAGATTAAGTTCTTCTTAATGTATGTTCCTTGTATTTTTGTAAATAATGTAAATATGTACACACATGAATTGTATGCAAGTATATATATCAACAAGAGTCTAATTTGGATCAATAATCAATAAATACACTAGTACCATAGCAATCAACTAGTCCTGCACCAAAATTAGGTGTCTATAATTTGTACATATATTTCACGTGCATACATATATATGTACATACATTTCATGTGTGTACATATATATACACACACATACATACAATTAATGTGTACATATATATATGGATAGATAGATATATATATATATATAGAGAGAGAGAGAGAGAGATCTGGAATGTTGTTGTCCTGGCTATGCCAATTATGTAGTATGGTTATGGTCAAGGTTTTCTGTTTCTGCTGATTTTATGGGTTTGTCTTGCCTCGTTATCTGGACATATTTTTCAAGCACTTCAATAAATTCTGATTTTCCTATGTTCTAGAATATTCCAAGTAGCCAGTCAATTTTTGTAATTAGGTCTGATTTATATATCTATATCTTATTTAAGACTAATTACAAACAAGAAGTTTAGTTGTAGTGCATTATTAGTGCAAAACCACTTTCCAAATCTACATACATATGTCAACACATGAAATATACGTACTTATATTAAGTGCATTGTGCACATGAAATCATTGAACTGTATGTGCAGCAATTTAAATAAATAAATTTCATTTAATTAGATCCAACATATATATATAAATACAATAAATACAGCTCACAACGCTTTATTTGGACCAATAATCAACAAAACACACAAGCACACTTAAAACACACATGAAACAACACTTAATAGATACTGTGTGACCATATTTAGGTGTTTACATATACGAGTATATTTTAGGTGTTTACATATACGAGTTATATGTACATACACGTGTATGTACACATATAAAAACTTTTACACTTGTCATAAGAGCTTCAGCATACTCCCAGCTGGTTCAAAAATGACAGCTTTGCACATCCATCAAAGCATAGTAAAGATTTTCATCAGACGTTGTAGTTGCAAGTGCCCTGTTAGACATGTATGCAAAATGTGGAGGCATACACAAGGCACATGGACCATTTGACAAAATGCCTCAAGGAAATATATCTCATGGAATGTGTTGATTGCAGGATATGCATAAAATGGTGTTCTTGACGAGGCTTTGAGGTTTTCAAATAAATACCTCTGACCAGATGCCATCTCATGGTATGCCACGCTTGAAACTTGCAGGATATACAAATGGGTTTGCCAAAAGGTCCTTCAAAGCTTTTAAGCGAAAGGCTAAAGTGATTGGCAGATTTAAAGTCAAACTCCATAACCTTTGCTAGAATCCTTCTGGCTATCGCTTTGGATTCTTACTTATTAGAGGCTTTAAAATTTGACGGCCACCTATGACCGACAAACAATTTCTCAGTGATGGCTATTGTAAACTTATGATTTTTTTGAAATATAAAAAAAATATATCGAAGAGTTCCAATAAATATTGTCCTTTAAATTGTGCACATCAGCACTATTATTGTAATACTGATACAAATCAGCCAGTTTTTAATACATATGTGTGTGTGTGTGTGTGTCTGTGTGCGCATAAAACATTGGTGGTTATCTTTTAAATCAGCGACAGCAAGTTGAAAGAGAGCGATATAAAAAAATTGCAAGTATTTTATGGCTAAAAACATGAAAAATGGGTAGACAGTCGTCAAATCTAAACACTATGGAACATCAACCAAACAAAGATTGAGAGCAGATAATTACGAATACCCTCGTAGACATGTATGCATAATGTTGAAGAATACAAAGGCAAGTGAACTGAAGTATTTGACAAAATGTGAAACAAGTCACTCTTTCATCATGTGGGATTCAGAGTTTTACCGTGCATGTTAAAAGTCTTGAACATTCAACTTTTAATTTTGAATATCCACAGTCGAGGATAATTTTAAGGAACCACATGTTATTTGAAGTATGGGACAACCAAGGTGAAGAAGTTTTTTGCTGCTTTGTTGACTTCAAAAAAGTGTTTGACATGGTACCTAGAAATAAACTTTGGAGCAAAATGGAGGAACTTGGAGTTCCAGATGAGTATAGAGTGGTTGTTCATAGGCTCTATGAGCAAGTCAGCAATAAAATCAGAACAGAACATAATCGACACTACATTTACCATTTTCTTCAAGTTAAAAAATAGTATGGGGAATGCTTAAAGAACTATGTATAAAATAGACAAAAAGAACCGCATTTTTTCCCTAACACAGACACTGCTGTGTGAACAGAAAATAATTTTCTGTGTAGATAGGTCTTTTCAGAATACAAGTACAATAACAAACAAAGTAGGATGAATTTGTTTGAAAAGTGAGAAGCTTCATAGCTTTAGTAAGGACTCAAACGTACCCTTGCCTGCACTCAGAGCTCCTCCTCTCTAAATGCCAAGACCCGAATATTCTCTGCTTTCCAAGTTCTGGGGTGTGGAGCTCTTTAAGAAAAACAAAAACCCACAATTTTTTGTGCAAAGCAAACCCTAAATTAATTTTTTGTTTCAAAAGAAAACAAGTATTGAACCTTAGAATGAAAGATTATAGGAGAGTCGGGACACCCCAAATTATAGGTGTGATAGTAAATACACCAGCCAGATTTCCCTAGCAAGCATTTTTATCCATCTCGTTTGAGATTGCTCAATCAGTGAGGAAGGAGAGGGTTTTGAATCCATTCTTGTTTTGATAACACATCCTTCCATACAAGCTTTTCTCCAGAGATTATATCCACTTATAAGCAATGAAGTGTCATAGAATAATGGGCATGCAAATTGACAACATTGGTATATAAGGCATGACACATATAACAATCTGGCACTGTCATTTTGTGGGGCACCAATCCTCCTCGTAAGGGTTTAAATTTGACAACCATTTACATGTTTTTAGTCGTAAAATATTTGTAAATGTTTGAAATCACCAACTCCTATTTTTATATATAAAATATAGCCATCGTTAGTGCTGGATTTTGACGTTCAATGTTACATGTCACAGTAAAATTGTTTGGCGGTCTAGAAAATTATATGGATGTCATTTGACGTTTAAAATTTAATATGCACGTCAAATTTGTTTTTATAATAACTATTACAAAATACATAAATTGAGTTAAATTTTATATGGATGTTGGTGTTCTTTGTAATATTCTCTCATAGTTATGTGACTTTTATTTAATTATGGATAATAGATTGGACTAATCAATTTCATAGTTTTTCACATATTCATTTTTTCCCCAAAAATATTAATGTTGCACTAATCAATTTGAAGATCCATAAACATCATTAAAGTTTATGAAAATATTAAAACAGAATTTCAAATTACAATTTAAAAACAAATTTGAAGAAAATGATAGAAATGACTCACTCAATGCAAACTTGCAATTCTGTAGAAAATGAGTTCCATTTCCAACTTCCAACTTCTAGGCTTGTAAGGCCAATCTTCTAATTTCACCTTTCTTGCAAAATCCCAAATCCAATACATCTAGTCTATTATCCAATCTTTATTTGTAAGAAATCAAACAAATAAAAAATTAAAAACCAATTACAAATCAAAATCAATAAAATACAGTTAAACAAGAAATCAAATAAATCTAAAAAAGAAATCAAAATTAATGGATGTTTCTATTTTATCAATGAGATATGCATATATTTATATTTCATTAATAAGATATTAAGATAATTCTATTATTTTTATTTTATTTACATTCCAAAGTTTCCATTTTCATTTATGTTATATTTTTCATGAATCTCATAAATTTATAATGTAGTGTCTATTTAATATTTAATTTATTTTCTTATATATATATATATATATATATATATATATATATATATATATATATATATATATGACGGTCAAATTTTGAATATACATGTCATTTTGACATTTAAATTATATATTTACCTGTCAATCATGATGGCCATATTTTAAAAGTGGCTGTATTTTGACATCTAAAATGACTAAAAAACGTCTAAACGCCTTGCAAAATCTGTAGTGTTATCAATTTTTTGGATTTTGGGCTCATTTTAGAGTGTTTTACCGCACTTGTCCTTTGGTGTGATGGGATTGTCTGAGACCCAAAAATCCAAAAAAAAAAATTTATATATATATATATATATATATCTCTTTTTTAGAGTTACTAGTTACATGGGTTTGGGGCATGGGAGAAATGTCTCGATTCACTCTAAAAAAATTATATATATATCTCTTTTTTAGAGTGAATCGAGACATTTCTCCCATGCCCCAAACCCATGTAACTAGTAAGATACAAGGGCTCAACACCAAAGATGAAGGCAAGTGAGAAAGTTCCATTTTTGGTTCTTCTCTTACTAGTCTTTGCCAAGTAGAAAGGGGGTTTGAGCAAAGCTTTCCAATAACATGAAAATGCTCTTATCAAGTGTACAAGATGTACAAGGTGTACAAAGTGTAAGGTGTAAAAATTGTAGGAAGATACTACGTTTCTTATATAGTTTTCCATTTTGGGAGAAGCTTGCAACCTAGTGAATGTGGGATGAAGGTAAAGTAGAACTAGAACAGGAGGGGTGACAGAAGGATATAAAGGGCGTTGTTGGGTCCATAGAATTTGATCTGTAGACAAAAGACTCTCACCCGCATCAACGGCTAGGACACGAACTATTTAAATGGTGCAAATTGACAAAAATGGAGTCCGAGTGATCATTGGGCGGTGTAGGGAAGGTTTGAGTCGCTCAACTAGTTGCCTCGCCATTACGACCACACTCAATCCCCACCTAAGCTCACCTATAAATATCCCTTTAATTCTACTCGAAATAGGATTTTTAGTTGTTAGTGACCTTCCTTCACACATAAGAATCTAGCAACAAAAATATAAAAATATGTACTGAAATGGAAAGACGATTATTTTGTATAAACGAATTGAGAAACTGATCCAAAATCTGATTTAAATGTGGACAAATACTGAATCCAAAATCTGAATTCAAAACGATTATTCATTTCCAATATACATGATCAAAACGATCAAAATCTTATATATATATATATCTGTGTGTATGTGTATTTATATACATATATGTATATATAACACAATGGCCAAGTGTTGGATTTTGCAAGGCGTTTAGAGGTTTTTAGTCATTTTAGATGTTAAAATATGATATATGTGTGTGTGTGTGTGTACATATATGTGTGTGTGTATATACATATATACATATACATACATATATGCATATATACATATATACATATATATACATATATGTATATATAACACAACATCCAGTGTTGGATTTTGCAACGTGTTTAGACATTTTTAGTCATTTTAGATGTCAAAATACAGCCACTTTTAAAATATGACCGTCATAATTAACAGGTAAACATATGATTTAAATGTCATATATATTCAAATTTTGACCAAACTTCTAATTTCACTTTTCTTGCAAAATCTCAAATCCAATACATCTAGTCTATTATCCAATCTTTATTTGTAAGAAATCAAACAAATAAAAATAAAAAAACCAATTACAAATCAAAATCAATAAAATACAGCTAAACAAGAAATCAAATAAATCTAAAAAGAAATCAAACAAAACTAATTAAAAATCAAAATTAATGGATGTTTCTATTTTATCAATGAGATATGCATATATTTATATTTCATTAATAAGATATTAAGATAATTCTATTATTTTTTATTTTATTTACATTCCAAAGTTTCCATTTTCATTTATGTTATATTTGTCATGAATCTCACAAATTTATAATGTATAGTGTCTATTTAATATTTAATTTATTAACTTTATTATTATTATATATATATAAAATATAGCAGTCAAATTTTGAATATATAGGTCATTTTGACGTTTAAATTATATATTTACCTGTTAATCATGACGGTCATATTTTAAAAGTGGCTGTATTTTGACATCTAAAATGACTAAAAACGTCTAAATGCCTTGCAAAATCCAACACCGGGGCCCGTTGTGTTATATATATACCTGTTAGTTATGATGGTCATATTTTAAAAGTGACTGTATTTTGACATCTAAAATGACTAAAAGGTCTAAACGCCTTGCAAAATCCAACACTGGCCGTCTTGTTCTATAGTTATATATAATTGTTAAAATAAATGAAGGATACCTTTTTTATATTTTTATTTTAAAGCATTGTATTAACTAAGAGTCCGCAATATGAGTAATCCCTGTCATTGCCTGAAGAAAAGTTAATTGAACAACAATAACATGGATATATTTAAGCATGGGAAAATTAAAGTTCACACGGAATACAATTTAGAGTTTTCTAGGATGAAACAGTTAAAAGTTAATTGCCATGATATTCGTGTATTTGTATGTTTATTGATATTAGATAATAAATACACCAGAGAGATTTCCCTGGCAGGCATTTTTATCCATCTCATTTGAGATTGTTCGATCAATAGGGAAGGACATGTTTTTGATGACACATCATTCCATACAAGCTTTTTTTCCAGAGAGGGCCTCAACATATAAGCAATGAAGTGGCATACAATAATGGGCATACAAATCAACAGCATTGGTACAGAAGGCATGACACGTGCACCAATCTGGCGCCGTCATTTTGTGGGAAACCAATCCTCATAAGGAATTAAACTTGACGTTGTTTCCATGTTTTTAGCCGTAAAATATTTGTCAATTTTTGAAATCACCGGCTCTTCCTATTTTTTATATCTAAAATATAACCGTCATGTTTTACACACACACAAATAAAATTGTTAAAATAAACAAGGCCTTTTTATATTTTTGAAGAATTGTATTAACTAAGAGTCGCAATATGAGTAGTCCCCGCCGTTGCTTGAAGAAAAATTAATTGAACAACAATAAAATGGATATATTTGAACATGGGAAAATTAAATTGCACAGCGAATACAATTTAGAGTTTTCTAGGAAGAAACTGAAGAAGGAAGCCAGCCCAGCTCAGGTTGGGACGTGCCGGATAGTGGCAAAGATCTGCCTGGTTCTGGTTGGCATGATCAGGACCTGCCCCCTGCAAGACATCAATTCACAGCAGCAGCTTAATTTTCTGTCATTGTGCTTCTTGATGCTTTGTAATATTCCTTGTTCCTAGACTTTTTGCCTAGTTTGGTCTGTGGTTTTGGGGTGTGCTTCCATACCACTCGTTTTTTGTGAATTATCTTGTATCATTTTACTTGTTAATATAATATAAGATCAAAAAAAAATCTATGATATTAGTGTATTTGTATGTTTATTGATTATCAGTCGAGACTATTGTTAAATTTTAATGTGTTCTTTGTGTTTATGTATATATATGCGTACACACACATGAATTGTGTGTGTATGTGTGTATGTGTGTGTGTGTGTACTAGCATGAAATGCATGTAAATTTGTAAGTATAGAAAAAATGTATGTATGTATAAATTATTGACACCTAATTTAATACAGGACAAGTTAATTTCTATGCAGGCCTGGAATTTCAAATTATTGCTCTGTCCAATCAAAATTTGTTGATGGTTTAGCTCTTTCACGTGATTGTAATTTTATTTAGTTTACTTTACATAAATACAAATAAGCTATATATTTTCACAAATTACATATGTTTATTAAGGAATATTAAATGAATTATCCAGTTTTGTAATTTTTCAGCCTGTAATTGTCTGTGGCTGCCTAAAATTTTTACTGGTCATATGCAGTCAAAATCATAAAAACAGCCTACAGACCCTCAATTTCCAGGCATGTTTCTATGTTACTAGTGAGTTTACACATCTATTCATCATTCCCCTCTTATCATTTCTACATATCATTCTCGACAACTTGTATTTCCTTCGTCACTGTTTCCTGCCTTCTCTCCCTTTTTTTTCTCTCCCCTGGGTTCTCTCCCGTTTTTTCTGTTTTTCCTAGGGGTTGTGCTAGAGCCGTATCATTACAATTCAAGTCATTTTGTTTGTGGACCCTTGTTTGGGTACCCTGGGAAATTTTATTTTTTCAGCTTTCTCACATTGTGTTGGCATGTGCGTCAATAAGGTTTTAATTTGTTAATGTAAGAAGTTTATATTAATACATTCAGGAGAAGAGGATAAGAAATGATAAAAAGTCACAAAAGCAAGGACTTCATTTATTAGAGAAGCGTCCCCCATTGCCAAAAAGAAGCAATCAAGCATTTAAAAAATATCTAGCACTTAACGTGCTGCATCCGCTGAAAGAATACAGGTTGGAATGCTGGCATTACACTGCACCACCTGTTGGACTGCATTATACTTGGAGTGCTGATTGCAGAACTGTTCAAAATCCTTGGGGGCCTAATAATAATGGAGGAATTATTCAAGGCCCCAGTAATTCCCTTCAAATTTTATGGTTTTGCAAAATGTTGCGGACATATTAAGATTTTAAACGGACATTTGTTTCCCAGGGACTAGTCGTGAATTCTACCAAAGCAAGTGAATTTCTTAACAGTTGCCAGATCCATACTGCTGTGGTCTTGGCTATGCCACTTAAGGAATGGTATAGTTATGGTCAAAGTTCTCTGTTTCTGCTGATTTTTTGGGTCTTTCTCGCCTCTCTATCTGGACTTGTTTCTCTAACGTTTTCAAGCATTTCAGTAATTCTGATTTTCTTATGTTCTACAACATTCCAACTCCAAGTAGCCTCTCAATTTATGTAATTAAGTTTGATTTATATATTTATATCTGATTTGGGCCTAATTACAATCGATGAGATTAGTTGTAGTGCATTATTAGTGCAAAACCACTTTTCAGTGACGGATGAGATTTGACGGCTGACCCCACTCATCAAACCAAAAATCTATGACGTCAATTGGTTTTAAACAGCCTGTCCATCTCTGTTAAATACATTTTCTTTATTTAAAAAATACATTATTTTTTAATTGTATTTACAAGTGTTGGGTAAGTTTCAGGGATTATATGCTGAATATAAACACATTTTCAGTAAAATATGTTATTTAAATATCTATGTAATGTTGCACTTATATTTACATAGAACGTGTTCAAACTTTATAGTAATAATGACGATTTCGCCAAATTCTTTCACGTCAAACAGGGACGGGCCGACTATTTTACAAAGTGTAAAATACGGTTAAAACGGGCAAAAACATCTACTACGAGCATCAAATCTCAGCTCTTTCCACATCTATATTTATATGTACGATTTAATGAAATATATGCAATCGTATATACGTACAGGGTACACACATGGAATCATTGAAATGTATGTACAGCAATGCAAATAAATGAATAACATTTAATTAGATCCAAGAAATATATATAAATACAATAAATACAGCTCCCAATGCTTAATTCAGACCAATAATCAACAAATACACGAGTACACTCAAAACATATGAAACAACACTTAATAAATACCTTGTAGCCATTTTCAGGCTTATGAGAATGGCAAAGGACAAGCCATTCATAAACCCGTAGCAGATGAATATCATATATCATTATTATGGCGAAGATTTAGATTCTCCCGTAGGCTCGTGAGTATCAGGGGAATTCAAATCTGCTGTTAAAACTAAATACTCATACTTCATGATAAGAGAATGGGCATTTGCAACCCCCAAGATGTGCCATTATAGCAGAATTTAAAGAAAAACAATAACGCGCTGCCCTATATATCGTTCAAAATATTTAGTAGTTTAGGTTGTATGCTATTTAGTTGCTCGGATATATGATATTCATCTGCTACGGGTGTATGAATGGTTTGTCCTTTGACACTCAAAACTTATGCACATCTGCACTATTATTATAATAATGATAAAATTCAACCTTCATTTCTTAAAATGGCGTTTATATTTTAAATCAGCAAGTTGAGAGAGACAGTGGTGTTAAAAAATGGAAGCATTTTGCAGCTAAAATCATGAAAAATGGGTAAACAGCAATCAAATTTAAACTTTGGAACATCAACCAAACAAGAATTGCAAGCGGATATTTTATCTTGTAGAGGCAGGTGAACTGAGCTGTTTCACAAAATGTTGACAAGTCCACTCATTCATCACACGGCATTTAAATTTTTACCTTGCATGTTATAAACCTTAAAATACATTCAAATTTTAATTTTGAATGTGGAGCACACATGTTAATTAGAGTATAAGAGCCCTGGAGAAATGTTTTCAATAGCGAGGTGTCACAAATAAATAATACAAACAAGCTTAGCTATACAGAGATGAAAACAACGAATGGCAAAAACATAAGAATATGGGCACAACGCCCTTCATTGGACCGCTGAACACCACCAAACGCGTTATGCTCTCATGAGCTTGAGAAATAAGATAATCAATGTACTACATTTACTGGTTTCTTAAGGTTCGAAAGTATGGGGAATGCTGTAAGAAATATGTATACAGTAGACAAAAGGAACCACATTTTTTCCCTAACAAACAAAAACTCCTGTATGGCTACGAAATAATTTTGTGGGTAGACAATTCCCTGAGTAGAATGAATTTGTTTGAAAAGTGAGAAGCTTCATAGCCTAAGTAAGGAGTGAAACATATCCTTACCTGCACTCGGTGCTCCTCCTCTCTAATCGCCGAGATCCCCAAATTCCCTACTGTCCGAGTTCTGGAGTGTGGAGCTCTCCATGAAAAACAAAAACCCCAAATTTTAGTGCGAATCAAACCCTAAACTAATTTTATGTCTTAAAAGGGCAAACACTGAATCTTAGAATGAAATATTATAGCGAACGAACCCTAAATTATTGCTGGGAGAACTTAAACACCAGTGGAACTTACCCGGCATGCGTTTTTATCCGTCTCATTCGAGATTTTCCAAACAGTGGGTATTCGGAACTGGAAGAAGATGGTTTTCCATCTATTCTTGATCTGATGGCACACTATTCCAGACGAGCATTCCTTAAGCAAATGAGGTGGCGACAGAGTAACAAATTGGCGCCGTCATTTTGTGGGGCACCAAATCCCGAGCTATCCAGCCTCGGGTTAAATTTGCCGGCCGTTTAGACGTTTCTTAAAATAAAATATATATGAAATAAGGGCATGGTCCCATGGAGCCGCCACTGGCCCTATTATTCTGATGCAGATTATTTCAACTAGCTACAGGAATAAATGGAATCTTGACCTGGAAATCAAGAGCTCCATGATTTGGGCCTGTTAAACTTAAGGGGTGGCTGGAGAGGGGGCTGACAATTTCTTGCTATAGTTTAGGTAGTTTTGTTTCCATCTGGCAACAAATATTCATTCCCGCCACTTTTTTGTCAATTTGGAGGGAAAATTTCTGATTATATACCTGAAAATAGTTTTTATTTACATGCAGTCCTTTGGAGCTTGATCCCTCAACTTTGAGCAAAATTTCTGTTGCATTGCTTTGGAGCACAGTTGGTGGAATCCCTACAAACGATTGAAGCTTCAACAATATTTGAGGTAAGAAATCTTTCACGAACTGCAATCTATAATTGTTTTCATTCCGTCTTGTTCAAGAGGTTGCTGCACTGATCTAGAAAATCTTGTTTACATTTAATGCAGGATTTCTTCTGAGATTTGATGTAGACTTTATTAGATATGATGCAGAATTTCTTCTGAGATTTGATGCAGACTTTATTATTGCAGAAAAATACAGTGCTTTCAGTAGATATATATTGTTCCAAGTGCAAGTAGTCAGTCATGAAGGTTGCTGCAAAAATCTATGATATGTGCTACCATCTCAAAACAAACAACTATGTATAAATCGAGCAATATTCAGCTTCACAAAGGAAAGTCCATGGGACCATAAAACTGCAATGGGCTCCTATTATTTCTCAACGGGAAATGTTGAGAAAAAAATTAAAACCATGGGACCCAAAAATTGCTAAAATGCTCCTAAATTCTCTCAGCAGCACCCACTAAGATTTTATGAAGGCCCCACTTCATGGGACCATGCCCTAAGTGTCATGTACGACTTGTATTTTTGAAATATGACATTCATTTTATCTACAAACTAGCAATCACACACGAGCATTGTGATGTGTACGCCGAAAGGAAAAAGTAGAAGATTCAAGAGAAAAGGAGACGAAGATAGAGTTAGAATAAGAAGATGAATAAATAACCCAAAAGAAAGTAACCTAAGTACAAAGAGAAATGGGAAAACATAAATGAAACTTGGAAAGTTGGAGAGGATGATGGAAGGAGAGGTGGGACAAGAAGATGTAATAGGTATTGTGAAAGGGAGTAGAAGGGAAGTGTGTAGTTGATCAAACAAATGGCAAAAAGGTTAAGAGATTGCAATCTTGACTGCTCATTTTTACGGTTTTGCAGGAGAGGAGTTTTGGACATCTTAGAATATCGTTCAAAGGAAAAGGGAGGGGAAATTTGAAGATTAGATAAGGAAGGTACCCTAGAGATAGCAGTGTAGGTAAGCCCTTGTCTTTCGGTGTTGCCAATATCAATAGTGGCTTTATGCAAAGTAAGACCTTAAGACGTGTTAATAGTTAGATCCCAAGTTCTTTTGAGCGGTGGTTGTTATTATCCAATTTTGCTCCTTGGGGAAAATTGGAAAACATGAGTAATTTTATCCTGAACTCGGAGATGGTTTCATGGAAGAACTTAGAGGACTATAAGCAATTTTTTGTGTTTTGAGAACCTTACGGTGTTCCATGAGGATTCAAGATCATCTTGAACTATTTTTCCTTTCCCATGTTTTAGAAGCTCAAGGTTTGCTCAAAGCAAGGAGAATGACATTTGCGGGTTCACAATTGACCAATGAGGGAAAAAGATGGTCGAATCGGTATACAAATTTGCGATGTCTTATTATACCTCCAAGATCCATTTGTTCACAAAAAGGGTTCAAAATTTGAAAAGGGTCGGTAAGGTTAATTTTTTTGGAGAAAATGGATGTTTGGGGCTCAAAAGCTAAGAGTAGCTCACCGAGTTGCTCGCCAAGCTCGTATGAGGCAATACCACCGAGCTACCCAAGTGCATAGGGGGTGGTGTATTATTCATCTCAAGCCGATTATTGTGTTTTACATATTGTTAATGAGGGACTTGAGCCATGTTGGTTTGGAGATAGTTGAGTCAACATGGGAGCATGTGGGTATTTGCTCAACACTAGTGAGCTCAATGATCAAGCAATGAAATAACTTGGAGGTGATGCTTATCAAGCGGATCCATTTTATGAGGAAGGGATTACTCGAGGCAATGAATGAGTAGTCGCTAAGTATGGTTGAGCTCAGAGATGAACTAGGTGAGCCATCAATGCATAGCGAGGAAAATGAAATATTGAGCTGAGTGTTCGGATGGCAAGGTAAAAACTTAGCGTGTATGTAAAAGGGAGAGCTCACAAGGCAATGCATGAAGTGTCACGAACACATGAGGCGGAGGACCGAGTCGTAATTTGCAACAAAACAGAGATAGCTCGTGGAAGTAACTTGCATAAAGGCCGATTCGCTCACTTTGAAGGTGTCGAGTTCAGGTGTATGGAAGCACAATGGAGATCCAATCGATGCGCTCGTGGAATGAGCTCAGGTGAGGAGAATACAGGCAAGCTCACCCACCACCGGTGTTTAAGCATATCAATCGACGAGTTCAACAAGTAACCATGTTGAGGTTTGACGTGTTGAGGGTTGGCGTGTAGGAACTAGGTAAGGAATGATGATGATCGGAATCAAACATAGATAAAACAAGCTAAGTTTACGAACACGTGGAAGTTAGGATAAAATTGGCTCGAGCTATTTTCGAGTCTCAACAAGGTAGAGCTAGGCGGTTGAAATTCTATCATGTATTAAAATCGACGAGCTCGCCGATGAGGAGGACATGTTTGCCAAGCCGATGGGTGGTGTCTCAAGTGAATTACCAGTTCAAGCTCACTAGCATAAGGCTCGTCAATTAAGCTCATGAAGGTGGAGGTGACATTGCAGTAGGTAGCTCAAGCTAAGTTTAGAGAAATCGTATGGCTGAGTGCAAAAGCATGGAAATTTTGAAGAATCGAGCTCATTCGAGTAATGGGGGAGTTCGGACATAATGAGCCTCAAGTTGACAAGGAGACAAACCCAATGCACCATGGTGTTTCCACATACTAGTGAGATAAGCTCAATGCATGGTGGGGTGAGCTCGGCCAGGGATCTCATTGGACCGGCTCAGAGAGATCAAAATCAAACTCAGCTGAAAATAGCTCGCAAGCTTGGCATTGTTTGATGAAGAAAAATGCAGGAGGAAGCTCATTTGTAGGAACTTGTAGAAAGCTGGCGGGATACATTTACACAACGAGAAGATTGAATGAATTGGCACTCGCATGGTGGAGGGTGGAGCTCGATGATTCAAGAAGTTTGGTGAGCTGAGTTCAAACTGTCGGAAATGGTAAGCTCCATGCAACTCGATGGTGAGTTCACAAAGTCCACAACGAGCTGATGGAAAAGCGGGGATCAGAAGCCATCCGGCCAAGTTAGAAGTGGCAAAGTGGCCTTGCAGATCCGTATTCACATTGTGGACTTGAATAAGGAGAATGCCATGTCAAGATTGGCAAAGTATCAGTAACACTCGATTTTGTATGTTAACTTGGTGAATGTTTTACGTCTCATTATAAAATACTTAAATGAAGGCAAACATGTTAAGATATGTTTTGATCTTAAGAGAATGTGTTCTAATTTGGATTCTCGCATCTTGTGATTTATTACATGGGACAGCAAATATTGTACTTGTGTGTTTGTTGATGTGACGACAAATTGTCGTATACTTGCTAGCTCTTGTTGTTGATCGACAAGATACCCTAAATCAATTCCATTGATTCAAGTATGCTGAGGTCCTCTTGTGATTTCTGTGTCGATTCACACTTGAACCGGACTGAGATTGTTATGAACGCGCCTGATTGCAGGTGTGAACAACTAGCACGTGGATGCCAACGACAGGGGTTCGATTCTTGAACCCTGTACTGTCGAATTTGGGACCTCGTGAGGCAAGAAATGCCTGGACACAGGTGGCCTTGGCACGCGATCCAAAGGACGGAACGTCCTGCTCTGCATTAACGTGAATGTTAGTAGGGAGGCTGGATGGAAGTTGTTAGTGTTAGTGGTTAGTAGGAGTTAAAACCTAAACTAATCCTAAATCCTAACATGCACCCTACACTACTACCCTAAGTGGATTTTTAAATTAAAAAAAAAAAAGGGGGAAAATAAAACCTAAGGCTAAACTAAGACCTAGGTTGAAAACTATATGCAACCTAAACTAATCCTAATCTAAGGGGTGCGCAGACCCTTGGGAGGAAAGGGATAAGGATGAAGGAAGGGCATTCATTGGCATTTAATAGGCAGTCCATACGTGGACAGCGCCAGTTTTGGCGGGGCAGTAAGGTAAGAATTAGAGGCATCTATTTAGAAATAGAGCCAAATTCAGTTTGCATGGAAATTTTGAAATTTAAAGTTCGCCAACCCAAGTGGCGGTGGCGTGGGAAGTAAGGTAAAAGGCAGAGCCTTTAATGCATTGATTGTTTTCGGTCCTTGCGACCAGCTCGCCTTGGAAACAGCATGAGGGAATTTGATTTTTCATTGTTCGATTTGGTTTTGGCCGAAGTTGCTCTGCATTTGGTTTTTTTGTCCGTTCACTAACCACTCTTGGCATTTGACATTTTCTTGGGGATTTGAGGTCATTGTTAAGCTCAAGAAGGAAGGAAGTGTTGAGAGTTTGTCTGCCATCATTATGGAAGGAAAAACGCGGCAAACGAAGTTTTCTTCGAGTTCTGGAAGAAAGATTACAGGCATGTTAAGCCCTTCTCTTTAAAAATCCTTGCTTTGATTAAGTGTTTCATTAAAACAACCCTGCTCTTGGGTTTGGATTGTATGATTGCTGTTGAATCGATTTGATTTGGATTTTGTTGGTTCTTGCTTTCTTTCTTTGGGAAATGATAAGAAAAATGGCTTCTGGTTGCTCGGCCTTGATGCGTTTTTGCACGAATCGAGTTAGAATGTGAATTATTGTAGTGATTGTTGACTGTATTGTGGAATAAAATAGACATTTTCTTCTCTGTACATGCTATATGAAGTGGAACAGGCCGTGTAATCGTTCCTTTTAGCGTAACTGTTTTCCATTGAGTGTAATCGTTCCTTGCTGTTGTGTTTGGGACTTGCCTTTGCATGAAAATGGAGGTTGAATATGGTTGGGTTGTGTACCATGATTTGGGTTCGTCGACCCTTACTGTTCCTTTTCTTTTGAAATGATAAGAAAGTCGTTTCTCTGTGCTGTGTTTAACTGCCTTGCTCTTCTTGCATAGAATACCTCCATGCTGTGTTGGTTGTTGATGATTAGACGGGGTTTCGAACTGGTTTTCTAGCAAAAAAAAAAGATGATAGGAAACTGTGCAGGTAGTGTTGGTCATCCTATTGCTGTATGATTGTCTTTTGTCACATGAACTTGGTGATATGATAGTGAAAGTTGTGTGTGCGACTTGATGTCGATTCTGTGCTGAAGTTTTCTTGCTGAAAGAAATAGAACTTTTCTCTTCCTTCTGCTGTTTCCGGATTATAAGGAATTGGCATTTGTATTTTAAAAGAATGGGCATTGGAATTTTATATAAGTGCTCGTGAAAGTTAGAAAAGAAATAGTTTCTCTTTCTGAACTTATAGTATAATATATTGTTTTCTTGCTGAAGAAGGTAAGATGAATTGTGGTGTTTAAATGATGATCGCTCAATCCTCTAGTTCGGATTGTTTTATGAATGCGTATTTGACTTTAAATTGCTGTGCGAAAGAAGTGATGCATGGGAATTCTGTCTTGTTGTTGGGTTTTTCTTAACTGTATCTGACTTACGCATTTAGCTCCCTATACGGGTTTACTTCAAAAAGAGGTATTGATAACTGAATATTGCATTCCGAAGTCTTGCATATTATTATGGACTCAACCAAAGGGGAATTCGGGCAGAATGCTTGTTGGCAGTAAGCACGTTTTGGGTGTTTTCTTTTCTTCTGAACAATTCTTGAAGAGTTCGAAGAAGATGATTGTTTTCTTAGTAAGGGTCAAGGACAGGAAATGTTCTCTGTTGCTTTTGAATTCTGGAGATAGCATTAGGGGCTTACTGTGCTTTATAATTGAATTTGCTGTAGGTAACAGCAATGAATAAAATGTTATTTTGAATGGGTTATGCTCATAAGATTAGGAAATCATGTGATTAATTGACTGCAGGATGGAAATACTGTTGGTCCTGTTTAGTATGCAGTGAAAGAAATATGGTTTCTTTTATTATGGTAAATATAAGGTATGCAGCCTTATATTGTTTGATCTTGGATGTACATAATGTTGTACTAACCTGTTTCGGATCTTTACATGAGTCTGACTCAAATGAAGTATGGATATGGATGATGAATTCTTCCTGTTTTCATTTAAAGCTGATTATAAATGAAATTATCCTTGCTGCCGGAAAGTGAATTCCGAATGGATTTTGTAAGTTTCACTCTGAACTGTTATCTTGAATTGTCTTTCGTTTGGATTCCACTGTTAGGACAGTCATGTGGAAAGAAGTAGAGATAGGAATGAATGACTTGGAGAAATGACCTTTTCTTCTTTCATTCAGTTGGAAATCTGGAATTCGTGAATAATGAATTTTATAATGCTTAGATGGAAGCAACTATATGCATTGTTGTTCGCTTTCTTGTCTGTACTTGAATGTTTTGAATTTAATATGATTCATGAACTGAAAGGAAAGTAATGAATTTATATTTCAGTTAGTTTCATCCTTTGCATTCGTTATTAATGAAAGGCGTGGAAAGGATAACTGTATGTTATATATGCAGTAAGCTACTTGTATTCCTAACTTTACAAATATTGTGAATTGATACTTGTAATGATTATGCGGAAACGGGACAACAGTTCCTTGGCTGATTGTGATGATGTTTTTGATAGTTCATTGTTATGCCGATCTCTCTTTTGTGCCTATTTCATGATTGATGTTTTATCGTCGTTTCATAAAAGCGGGGTTCTTTTATTGAAACAGCTTAATCAAGCACTTTATTTTAAGGATAAGTGCTTAATATGCTCGCCTTCATCAACCGACCACCAATTCATTTTGCGATGAAATTTGATTAGAATGAAGACTTGGCATGTTTCTCGATGCTTTTGATTTGATAATGACATGTAATTGTTGCTTTTATTCTCTTCGAGGAATCAGTGAAAAGAAGAAAATATATTCTTCATATGAGTTGTATGGATGTTTTGTATAAACTATGCCCAATCAGTTGGATTGGCAAATGTACAAATTATGACTTGAAATATTGAATACAATTACAAGTGTGATATTTTCAATAATTATATCAGTTTGATATTGTTGTTTAAATTGGGAATATGATGTTATTTCTTGATTTGGAATTGTTTCATTGTCCTTGGATGGATGCTGAATTGAAACTGATATCTATTCTTACTTAAATGCAACTTTTAAGTTGAAAAATGCAATTAGTTCATACTTGGGTAAAGATGAATTTTTAATTGACATTAAAAAGGATTAAGAAGAATATGATTCCATAATCGGAAGGTATTCAGGATTAGCTTAAGAGCTAAGGAATATCAATTCAACTTCGGAGTAATCGAACTTCGCTTTCGAACTCCATTAATGATCCCGTTTGATAAATTCAGAATAAAGGATATAGGATAAATATATCCATAACTAATGGACCTTAACTATATAACGTTAAGGAGAGTAAATGAATACATTTCTTGGGAATTAGGCCTCGTGTAAGCGACGTCTAATAAGTTAGAATTCTGAATCTTGTTGCAGTTGGAAAATCTTGGCTAAGTTTAATAGGTTAAACTTATCACGTTCGTCGGTACGGACTGCTTAATCCAATGATTAAGAAATAAACCAAGTAAGGAAATGTAGCCCTTCGATACGAAGGAGAAGATACATAGCAAACTAATGGACGGTTTAGTCCCTCTTAGTTATATACAACGGATCGAAGGATCAAAGACGAATGCCGAAAGTTGATTTTAATTATTAACTCGTGGCTAAGTCACTTGAGCGGGATGTGTATTCTCGATGGGTGGATTCTGCAGGACATTGGCATACGCCAGCATTCACAAAGAAGGTGTCTTCATGAAGACGAGGTCTTCATGAAGACGGGGTCTTCATGAAGACGGGGTCTTCATGACGACACAATGTTGCAGCTGACATATAGCAATGCCCTCCCGAATTAAAACATTTAGAATACATAGGCTGAATGTGTAACTCTTAGCAGGGGATAGAGTATGATCAGATATACGGAGTGACTCCGGAATACTAAAGATAATTAGACACACGGAGTCGTGGGGTAACGACACCGTATGTCTGCGTATCTTTAGTTATCAGGAGTGCCTTCTTATATTCGTTCATATTCTAATTGGAAAAATTGAGAGTCTAAAACTGATCTTAAACGATGATGACTGGTAGGAACCAGGAAAGACCATTCTAGATAACAGGTGAAGTGAAGTGAAGGACGTATTCCGTAGATGTGTATCACATCCAGGAATATGATCATGCAAAGCATGTGAAAATCTTTGGCCAAAGTATCGCAATTGCTGGTTGCGTTGTCCTTATCACTTAATTTAAGATGCAGGATGTCAGATGAATATCAGTAACAGATATTCAGATAGGCTTCTTAAATGGATCACTTAGATAACCGGGAAGGTTGCAGAGAACAGGTATATATAATATACTATGCATAAACAAACATGAAGGATCGGTTGTTGCCGAGTCATGAACATGAAGGATCGGTTGTTGCCGAGTCATGAAATGAAGGATCGTTGAAACTCCGAGCCATGAAAATGGAAGATCGCGGTTCCTCGAGTCATTTACAAGCGAAATATATAGAATCTGCTTATAAGATTGAATGGCATTGAATGTGTGTTCCATATTGTAAATATGCTAACAGGGGGAACTTTCGTTTTAAAAAGGAATTGTGTGATCCAAAATGTGTTGTTTGGGCAGAGAACAATTATTAAAACTTGAACGTGTGTTTGAATTTTGTAATTCATAACAAAGAACGTTATCAAAAAAAAAAAAAAAAATTCCCTTGTTCTGGTATTTTAAAATGGGGATGTTACAGTATTGTTCGGGCTCCCAAAAAAGAAAGCCAACATAGGAACTTTGTGCATGGGAGACTCGGGTGAGCATTGTCGAGATCGGGATTTTCAAAATGGTAGGCCAAGCTAGAAATTCCGCAGTCGGAGCATTGACGTGGGGAGCCCGAGTCTGTTGCCAAATCCTCAAGCGAGATGTTGGGTGAGTCACAACATGACCGAGCGGTTAGTAGAAATGTGCTCGTAAATATAGGAGGTGAAATCGATTCATCACAGAGATTGATAAGGAACGCGCCAAGTTGTTTGTTGTCGGGTTCGAAGGAATTAAAATTTGAGTTAACGTCATGCAAGCAAATCGTGGGGGAACCACCGCTTTTAGGGGAGCTAATGTCGGGCTCACAGAGAAAAAAGAAGGTTCACATGAAGAGAGCTCATGACGGGGTAGCTAGAGAGTTAACGAGGAGATCAAGTGATGAGCTCATAAAGAGATAGCTTGACCTCACGAATGAGTTGCTCATGATGAAACAAGTAGATCAGATCGAGCTCACGGTGAGTTAGGGCACAAGGGCTCGGATGGAAGCTTGTTCAAGCTCGACTTGTGGACTAAGCCAAGTCGGGGTCAGTGATATGCTCACGGAGGAGCTCGGCATGACATTTTGGGAAAATAAGATCAACTCGAACCAAGTGGAATTGCAGCTCGCCCTTGTGCGAAATTTTCATCAACTTGGGCTTAATGTTCGACTCGTCACAAAAGGTGTCAAACTCAACAGACAAGCTTAAAGAAAACAAAATGATTACAGGTGATGCATGGATTTCAGTTTTAACCATCTGCAAGGAAAAATCATTGACTAGAGCCGAGAAGGGTGGCTCGATAGGGAAATCTCAAACTCGGCGGTGAATAGAGTGATATGTGGTATCTCGGTGGGCTCATGAGAAGAATTTGAGAGGCTGAACTATGTCGGTGAATGGTGAGCTATTGGTCGAGTCGTTCTTGCGATGGCGAGTACACAACGTGGGAGCTCAAAATCATGAAATGAGCTAGGCAGAGAGCGAGCTTTCTTGGTAAAGCTAGGTTGATACATGGCCAAGTTGTAGAGTCGGGCTACCTTGGCCAAGTCACAAGAGGAGCTCGATATATAACCAAGTCGGCTAGTGGGCCAACTCAACTCAATGAGTCACGCTAGTGGTGGAGCTCGGGCATATCAAAATGGCCCGGATGAACACGAGCTATGCAGTAGAGTTTGAGCTAAGCTTTGGAACATTATGCGAAGTATAACGAGCTAAGCTCATGGATTAGATGGCGATGAACTCACCTTAAAGCCGGTGGGAAAATGAATACACCATGTAAGGCAAGTCATGAGTCATCATGTAGAACCATGCAAATAATATGAGCTTGACTCAGTGTTGGACCTTGGAGCTCGGTCCAAAGTCAGTAGTAGAATAGCTCATGGGATCGAGCTATGAGATGATAAGGCTAGTAAACACATGAGTTGAACCATGCACGTAGCAAATCAACATGGAGCTTGTGGCAAAAGTGAGCTCAACTCGGTTTGTAGTTGGATCTCGCCAATGGAGGATCTCGGTTCAAAGTGAGCTCTGCTTTCGATGCGACATAGAGGAACTCGGACCCAACTCGGTGAGTTGGCTCGGTGAGCCAACCACCGAGTTGGGCTCTTTGGCCTTTTCCTCATGATCCCCTCTTCAAAGACAAACCGTCAACAGGGGGGCCCACCAAAATAGTAATTAATTTAATATTTTTATTTAAATATTTTAATAATAATATTTATTATTATTATTTAAATATTATTTTAATTAATTAAGAGAACTAGGTCAACAAGTAATTAATGACACATGATGGAACCTTCTAAAGTGGTTCAACTAACTATAATAAATGAACCATCATGTACCTTCAATTTAGGAAGGGAATTTATGACTTCTTCTCTCCTCTCTCACAATTTCTTCTATAAATGTAAGTTGGAAGCTCATTCCAAGGGGTTCCAACATGTCAGATAGGTTGGACAGTTAGACATCTTAGGCAAGTGTGTGTTATTCAAGAGTCCTCTCTCTTCTGCAAGTTGTCCTTGTATGTTGAGGGAACTTTCAATCCTCTTTTCCAAGACTGTAATGGCAACCATTGCCTCTTCTGAATGTATGATGCATTGTGCACGTTATTGAAGCAATAAAAGTGTGTGTTTTGTGACTAATCTCAATCTTTCATCCTTCTATACTTCTTTGTGCCTTTTCTCATGCTTGTAGGTACATTATGTAAATTCATGTTTCTATTGCAGGTTCTTGGAGCTCTGTGCTTATCAAGTGGTGGAGTATTGCATGTAATTGAGTTGTGCTGCCGTTCTCACCCTTCTCAAGTTCATCCTTCTTCATTGGAAGACTGATAACTTGTTTGTCTGATTGAGTTTAACAAAGGGAACGCGTGCTTTCTAGTCTATGGTATTATGTACCCTCTACAAGCTGCAGAGGTGAAGTTGACTTGTGGTGCACACACCCTCTTGAAATGAACCCTTCCCCGAGTCCGACAACACCCTTTATTTGGTGCATCACCATCCCTAGTATAGTTTCATTTCTACAAATCTCTTTCCCTAAAACCCATGAAAATGTTAGCATAGGACTAGATAGCCATTTTATTACACTAGGAGTAGTACAACACTTAGTTTAGGAAGAGGAAGTCGGCCTTCTCCAGAGGTTCACCTCGAGCCCAAGTCCCACAGCTTGAGAGGTGATCCCATGTGTCCCAATCACACCGAACGTCCTGTTCACATTTTGGCCATTCAAAGGGTGTAGTGATTTGGCAACAACAGTTGCCTTCTGAATACCCTCTAAAAATAGGGGGATAGGAATACGGGAAGGTTTTTCAAGATCCCAGATTGGGCTATAGGAATACGGGAAGGTTTTTCAGATCCCAGATTGGGCTAGTATATCGATAAAAATTCAGGAGAATAAATAACGGTAGGTCAAGTGGAGTACATGAAGCGTCATAAATAATGTCGACAATAGATCTTGTTACACCATTAGCGACAAGACCTATCTCAGCCCACCGATTCATTATGCATAGTATTTAGAGCAAAGAATAGGGCAATAAGAGAGTTAAGTCCTTTCAACAGTTGGAGGTTGTGCTAATCGACTTGCTCGCTCCTCGCTAAGAAATGGGGCACTTCTTGGAAGGCAAAGATGCCATGTTGAGAAAGTGTGGAGTCAGCGTGCGACATGAGAAGCTCTTAATCTTTAAATAGTGGAATAACATTGTGTATGTTGAGGAGTACTTGCCGAAAGGAAACCTATGCATGAGAAGTAGCTTATTGGTGGAAGATGGAATTCAAGGAGATGGAAGTATGACATGATTTCCAGAGGTTGGGCAAGAAATGGAATGTGCAATACATGTAAGATGATATTGATAAATTGCATTCAATCGAGACACATGATAAATATATCAAAACATAAAAGTCGTGATTCTATGTGTAGACACCAATTTCTAGTGTAACTCGTCTCCTTCATGCAACTTCCCCTCTCGCCTTTCTCTTTCCTAAATTTGAGTAAATTCCATCTATTTACTCACCTTTATTTAATTAATTATAAAATGGGCTCCATGGGGACCCATTTGATAATTAGAATTTGGCATTATCTCACATATCTCAAAATTATTCAATTCATGGGTAATAATATACCCATCCGACACTCCACTCTTAATTTCAAAAATGGAATCTATTATCTCACCTACCCATTCAAATCATGCTCCCCACTCCACCTAATAAGTCAAACCATGGGCCTGCGTGATCACATCATGTCTCTTAACCAGATTAATTTACCCAACCCCGGTTATTCGTTAACCCCAATCTAACCTCACCTCCAAGTTATAAATACGGGTCTTCCCCCTCTTTCAAAAGGATGGACTGACCGAAAGCTATACCTAGACCAGACCAAAAGAAGACCCAAAAAAGAGGAAGAAGAATTGATGTATGAAATCTCTTGCTTACTGAAGTTTTGAGGGAGAAATATTTTCCATTGTTTTTCATCTTGCCATCCTGATGCCCATTTCATCTCCATATCAGAGCACAAGCTAAGTCCCCTCGTCATTTCAATTACTTTTCATTTTGTATTTCATTATTTCTACATGATATCTATTATTCATCATTTATTGTTATCTTTCTAGACACGGGGTTGACATCCTCCAAGGGAGTTAACATCCTCTTGGAACCGGTATTTTCTAGGAAACCCCGCATATTGTTATCTAATCACATATGTTTCTATTTTGCAAATCTATCTTCTTTTATCACATACCTATCTTCTTTGTGCCCATAGATCCATATCCGCATTTGAGGTCCTAAGCCCTCCATCATTTGAAGTTGTTGGTGGCTTCCAGATCGGCTTTCACCAGGCGAGAATGAGCTTTCCTAATCAAATTTTTGCACGCTTACGCTAGTGGGACCAGACTTTAGATCTGGTCATTTTTTTGTTACTTTACTCGTCTTGTCTAACTTGCTTGTTTGCAAAGTCTTAGTATTCATCGATCTCAGTTTAGTATGGTCAATCATTGAAGTCGCCTTGGAGGTATGTGCTCTTCTTGTTTTCTGTTGAGCTCTACCCGCATGGGAAACAAATCCGAAATTAACCTTATTGCTTGGCCGTGTTTTCAAGTTTGGTTGTGCGATTTACCATTCTCCTAGTGGTCGTCGCATTATATATATTTTGTGAATATTTCATTTGTAAGCTTACTTGTTTGCAGGGTTTTAGCGCTATGTTCATCTATACGTTGTGGTATGTACATTTCATTATTTTGTCATCACCTCAAAGTAAGTGATAATTGGTGTACAATTTTATTGTTATTACTCTTAAAAATATAAAAAACTTAATAACCATAATAATGGTGAGAAAATGAATGTTATCTATAATTAAAACAAAAAAACAAACGAAAATACAAACTTATTGGTACTACCCCCTAAACTACCCATCTCCCCATCTCACTTTTTCCCTGCCCGAGCTATTCCCACACAACTCCCCATCTCCCAACAACCCATCCTCACCGCATCACTCCCGCACTCTCAAATCCCTTCCCTAACCACCGAGCTACCATATTTATTTTCAACTCCCCCTCATCCCTACGAGCTCCTACCTTCCCAGCCACTCGACACAACTCCCAACTACCCTTCACGTTCCCATCTCCCCATTCCCGAGTTGTAATGACTCACACTCATTCCCTATCCACACTTCCCCGTCCGAGCTCTCATCCCACACCCCTTCCCTCGCCGAATCTCTTTTGCCGACCTCGAGCATCCACCTCACTCCCTTCACCCAACTGACTCCTCACATCACGGGCCCTTTGCTCATCCCCATCTCCACCAATCTCCTTATCCTTTCCTCGGCCACTCAGCCATTCAACCCAACCGACTCGGTCCTTTTCCCACAGCTAACTCCCTTTCCTACCCGAGCTCCCACCTTCCCCTCAAATCGTTCCCAACTCCCACATCCCTAGCTTCCATCTTACTGCTCCGCTACTCCATCTCTCTTACACTCGGTTCATCCCACATATCTCCACGTTCTTATCTCCCACACCAATCACTTCTCTCACCTCATTTCACGCAGAACAAATAAAAACAACCAAACAAGATTGTGTATTCCCCCATCCAAGACCACTCGGCCACGCATCCGAAACCACCATCAACGAGATTATCTTGTATATAACATATGGATCTAGGAATGGCTTATCATGCTCCAATACGGGTATTTAGATCCACCTAAATTTTGACACCCACATCCACACATTCATCCAATCCTCCTCACAGCTTCTGCATAGTGGTCTATTATTAGCTAGTTTATTCGGGACAGGGAAGAGGCTGTGATTATAAGTTTAGGAAGAGCTTGACAAAGGCTTTGAAGTATTTCTGCGAAGAAGCTTGTGCACTAAATCCTAGAGTTCTCCCGCATCCTCAACTCGTGCACCGTCGCCATCCCTGTTTCTTTGAAAGACCCCAGGAAACACTACCATCAACACTCCCCCACATTCAACTACTTCACATAACTCTTTTGGACTATTTTCCCTGTGTAAATATAGTTAATCTTTCTTCGTCTGGTTTAGCGGAATCCACAGATCACCCCAACCATCTCCAACTTTATCCATCGCCCCTGTCTCATATGTCGGTAGACCATCTCTAATGACCATGTAGCTCCACACCACTTTCCTTTGTTTCCTCCCTAATGTCGTTTTGTGTCTTATTCTCCATCAAAGTGTTGACTTCTGTGACCCAAGCTATCGAGCACTAAACAATAGAATTCTATCTCAGAATTTATTTTAAAGCTTCAGCACACAAATGCCCATATTTTATCCTTGCATGACGTCTTTATAAAATATACAGTTTTTAGGGAATATCACCATTCACCCATCCACAGTTAACTCGAATCACCCTTCACCACACCATTTGACCTGAGCATTATTCTTTATCACTACTACCACCCACCAAATCTTGCAGTGTCGGTGCCATTCGCCCTACAACATAGTTTATCATTTTAATACTATTCCCGTATCCTTTGGCAATATATTCAGTGACCATCCTACAACGTAGGTATCTCCTATCTACCATTTGGCCTTCCTCTCTACATTATTGACTTATCACGTTGGATTTGGCATATCCTCCCATTTCCCTCTCGATACACCAACCTATCTCTCGCCGTCTTTTATCACGTTCAACTACGACCACAACCTAGGTCCACTATTTTTGTCAACTTAACCTATTTCTCCCATCGTCGTTACAAATTTCAAATCGAATCGCTTTCATCCTCCTCAAATTCTTCATTTTCAACATATTAGTCCACTTGTCCCCACCCACTTTTCGCTTGTCCTCGCAAAGTCCACATCCCTATCCTAAAAGTTTATTCTCCCCAAAGTGCCCCACCCACTTTTTGTCTTGTCCTCCTAAAGTCAACATTCGGTCATTTTATCATTCATTTTATAGTTATTTCTATTTATAATTCACAATCCAAATGCATACATTAATATTTTTGTCATTTATAGGTTTTCCTATTATAACATAGTTCATTTAATAATTTCGTATCACTTCATCCTTAATAATTTGTATCATATGCTTTCATAATTTTATTTAATAGTTTATCTCATACATCGATTTCGTAGTTTATAGTTAGTTTATAGTTAGTTCATTACAATGTTTTATTAATCCATTAGATTAATTATTTTTATTTCCTACGAAGTAATTTTTGTAAACATTTTTACTGACGCTTATGTCATTTTGACCACGTGCACTAATTGTATTTATTTTCTTTTTTCAAAGTGCGATCTACGAAATCCATGAGGTACACCCCACAAACTTGCAAATAACATTACATTCTCGAAGATAACCATTGAAACAAAACACGCCTAAACTCTCTTTCACCGATCTCATCCTCAAATATAAACGGTGCCACTTTAGGGTACCCGGGCGTTCCTGGCCACTAACAATTGCTTTCACATACACCATTATCACACGCAATCAAATAACAAGGAGAAAGTGCTCTCTAGGTATTTCTCTTTTTTCCTATTTTCTCCTTTTTGCATTGTAATTTCCCTTTCCTGCGTGTGTCCTCATCAAAATTTCACAGTTCATTTTGGCTTAAAAAGAATCTTTCTTTTTTGCATTCTACCTACTCATATATCCTAAATAAGGGGTCTAACCTTCTGCATTTCACTTATCACACATAGCCTAAAACTTCACGAACAAAATCAACACATCAAAATACTCCTCTCACTTGGTTAACTAATTGGGATTTAAACACCCAACAGGCAACCGTCTCAGACATTTCCTAGCCAAAACTACCTGAAACCAGCCTTAGACTTTCGTTCTTTAGCACCTTCATTATCCATTTTACTTTTTTTCACATCTCGAAATTAATCATGATGATAAAAAATATGTTGTTTGATTTGTTTGTCAACAAAATACATAAATAAATGTTTCTCTATTTCACACCTATTGTCACTCTCACTCAAATTGAAACAAAAAAACAATGTCCTCCATCCAATAACATTACTTCTCCTAACGATATCGCCCAACAAGATTCTAAACATAAAACCATGTCTTTAATTACTCAACCTCCAATCCCCATGGTCTCGCCTCATGAGAACCATGTCATCCAAGATTGTCCCTATCTTAAAACTAATCCTCATAACCCTTACCAAGCCAGTCTTCCTAAACCAACCGCATCACCATCTCCCGCTCCTCTAGAGACACTCGGGCCTCCTCCTAACCCCATATATGATTTCGTATTTCAAAATCCCCTACAATCCCTCAATCCTCCCAATCTCCTAAATTGGTAGATCACATTCCACCCACATCCCTTTTTTATTCTATTTCATCCACTACTAATATGCATGTTCGACCATCTCAACCTCTTCACACTTACATTCCTACCCATCTCCAACCATCTCAACCTCTTAACACACATATCCTCACTTATCATTTACCACAACAACCTACCCAACTTCAACAAACACATCATGTCCCTATTGTTCAAAGTCAGCCTATGCAACAATCTCAACCCATGACACATGTTAATCCTTACCAAATAGTTCCCCACACACCTACACACCCACAATTTTATCAACCACCTTATCAAACGATTCCCCAAATACCCATACATCCACAAATGCATCATTTGCCTTATCAAACTACTTTTCAAACCACACAACCAATCCAATCTCAACCTAACATCATGTCAAATGATCTTATTCATGCTTTGATGAATCGATTGGCCAATTTAGAAACCGTTACCTTGGCACCTAAGGATACTTTATCCTATGAAAAATCTGTAACGAACCGATTCATCCATCGGTTCTAATTAAACCCTACCCTCCTCATTGGAAACTTCCTACATTTACTAAGTTCAACAACAAGGAAGATCCCCAACAACATCTCCTCACATTTAAACACGCATGTTGTCTTATTGTGCATGATCACGATCTACTTCTTCACACTTTCCCCATGTCTTTGTCTGGTCTCGCGTTGGAATGGTACAACAATATCCCGTAATATTCCATATTAACTTTCACCCAACTTGCGCAGTTATTATTAGAACACTTTTCTATCAATATCACATGCAAAACTACTATCGTTGACCTATACACCATCCGACAGTTTGAAGATGATCCCACCGCCGACTTCGTCGCACAATAGCATGGTGTTATAAACCAATTGTCCTTCACTCTTCCGCAAACCAAACTCATCGAATTATTCTCGCGTACGTGTGAAAAACATATATTATCTATATTGCAAATCCAATCATTCCAAACCTTTGACAAAGCTTTCATAATGGCTCACGAAACTCAAACCCGTGCCATTAAGTAGGGTCAATTTCAACTCGAATCGGCCAAACCTAAGGTTGAATCTACTAAACCATTCACACATAACAAAAAATTTAAGGTTGCAGCCAACACTATGGTTATTAAACCCTCATCTGGATCTATATCCAAAGACACAACCTCAATAACGAGTCCCTCAACCGACAATCAACTATACCCCCTTGGGAGAATCCTATAGCTCCATATTTGACAAGTTGATGTCTGTAAACTCCATCCAACTTCCTCACGTACGACCCATGGACAACTCGCAAGCCAAGCCTATTTGGTATCATGAAGCCTGTTATTGTAAATATCATCGAGTCAAAGGTCATGACATTGAGAAATGTTGTTTCTTCAAAGATCGTGTCCAACAACTCATAAATCAAGGGGGTATCTAAGTGGATAGCTCCACCAGTTCATCTAGCCAACCTTTCAACCAAATTACAAAAATATTTCCTGCTCAACCACCAAGAAATCAAGTCACACCCTTTACATCTCAACTATTAAATGCTTATATGATTGATATTGTCAATCAAGATCTCATCTTATCACCGAATCCACATGTTCCTACCTTAGACATTATGCCCACTCCTTATGCGGAACCTGTTGCACCCACAACTATCACACCTATGTCAAATTTTACTACTTTTCCTAAACCTACACCTTCTCCTCTCCTTATCACATCCACATAAAATTTGACTATACCATCCACTTCCTCCACTTCAAGCACACCCCAATCTACCACATTAGATTCATCCTTAGCACCTATTTTGGTCCCATTGTGTTATTCTCAGAAATTGACAAGGGAAATTTTGTAGATAACCATACCAAAATTTCATTTTGGTCCCCTGAGCAGGTCTACTAATGTTCAAAATGGCTTAAAATTTCCTTCCGAAAATCAAGTTTTAAAGAACTTAGCCATTTTCAGCCTTTTTGAATTGGGCGCAAGAATTGACATGTCAACAGCAAAAACCATGCGCCCCTTTAAAAAAAAAAACTTTGGCTCAGCAAATAACATGTCAACATCCTCAAACCTGCGCCAAAGAAATGCACTAAAGGCGTGGAAATTAACATGTTGTCATGTCCGAATGTGTGCTTTAGGCACTGAGGCTTTAGTGTCGACACCAACCAAGTTGCGCCCAAGGTGCATTTACAATCATGTTGACACTTCTTTAGGCACGCCATAGGCGCTGAAAACATGGTGTCGACACCCTCCTATCCACACTTAGGTGCGATTTACCCCATGTTGACACCTCACCAACCGCGCCAAAGGCGGTTGGTGGCGCATCATAAATGCGGGTTTTTCCTATAAATATGCGGTTAACACCTGTCATTTTCACATTTTAAAAATCGAGAAAAGTTGTTCTTCTACGCCTGTCAGCCTTTCCTATCCCCGCGTACCATTTGTCGTGTTTGTGGATCCCACGTCATTCCTTCATCATTATTTATCCTGAATGACAACAATCATCCTCGAGCTCACCCATGTCTTCATCGAGCAAGAAGCCAACTAAAGGTAAAGCCAAGTCTAAATTGACAGAGCAGGAGATGAAATACAAATATCAGAGAGTCAGGATGCCTGACTCACTTGCAGAGTGTAGTCTCAACATCAGAGACTCTGAGCTAGGACACATAGATATGGATGACTTCTGGGTGAGAACCAAACAGGTTACTAGTGGCCCATGGATGGACAAACTGGTGGGCAGTGGATTGCACTTTAGCAGTGCCAAGCAAGTCTTTAAACAATGAATTTATCATGGTGGTTGCCTGTTGCTACAACAAAGACACAAGATGTGTCGAAGATAAGGAGGGCAAGGTGATCATCAACCTCACTGCCCGACATTTTGAAATAACGTTGGGCATCCCCACCATAGCCATTATGTGGTAGTAAGCATCGATGAAAGCTTAAAGGCATGGACTGACAATGAAGACAAATGCATGCAGATGATGAACGAGGTTTACCTAAAAACAAGAAGGTGGTGAGTAGATGTACGCAGACCATCCACCGCAGTGACTTCTCAGAGGAGCTAAGTGATACCATCACTTTCCTCAGTAGAGTATTTGGGCTCCCTGACGCCCACTACTTTCACAAATGGATGCTCAGATATTTAGAAAATATGAGCAAGAATGCTCCCGATCAACGTTTTGGCTGGGGGGAAATCATAAGTGATACTATCTCAGAGTAGCTCCAACAGGTTTCAACAACTGGGAGGTTCTACATGAATTCCTATGTTGTATATGCAGCTACATCAGAAAGAGAATTCCCAGGGCTAATTCAAAGCGGGTATGGCCCCAGGCCAAGATATATGAGTACTACCTAGAGCTAAGGCTCGAGGCCAATATCTCCCAGTTTAACAAAATCAATGACGCCTTCTTCTATGAGGTGATATGCCTATTGAGGCTGAATTTGAGACATGGTCGAACCATCACGAGCATGATCACTGCCACCAAGAAATGGGGGCTTTGTTTACACAATTCCCCACCTTCACGTATCTCAGGGCTGCCAACTTTCTGGGAGAGCCAACAAAGTTACCAAGGTATGCAGGGCCCAAACTGATTCTTCTGGAGCTGTCAAGGCAGCTAATCACCTACCATGAGAAATGCATGAAGAGGAAGAAAGGGGGAACTCCTTTCCCCCTTACAGTTAGCGTATACACGTGCCCCTCACTTGGTAAGGCATGGGAAATGTACGCAGAACTTGAACTGCTCAACTTGAAGCACAATTTCCTGGCAAGGCCAACCTTTGACTACCGGAGTTACCTCCCCAAGGCAAAGATCGATCCCATCCATGTCCCAGAGATCGAGGACATATGGATAGACGTGAATCACAAAGTTGAAATCAGGTGAAAGGACCACTCCCACCTGGCTCTGGCAGAAATCGTCCCACTATGGAGTTGCCATCATCCCAAAAGATTTCCAAGAAAATGATCAGGTTTACCTTGACACGGATGGGGATGATTGGCCATTTGCAAGTATCAATAGGACCAAGGTGCCCAAGACCATAGAAGAAAGGGCCAAGCCCACGTTGCAACGCACCGAGCATTGGTGCAAACAAAATGGTCTCATCTACCTTGGAGTGGATTTCACCACTTCTCCTTTAGGAAGTGCACCTCCAAGGCCAGATCACTTGCCGAGGGCAAAGGAAAGGATAAAGTTGGAGAGCCAAGAAAACAAGAGAAAGCTCTTGATAGCCCTCCTTCTGCTTCAGAGAAAATAGTGGACTTAGTGTCCCTAAGAAAAGAAGAAGCGACAGTATTCCAATAGACACATCCACTCAGGATGTTGTCATGGCTACAACTATGGAGGTGCCCACCATTCCCTTTTCTACTCCTCCTCCTCCTCCTATCACTCAAACAACCGCTCCTATGGTTGTGTCTTCTCCTCTGTCTTCCTCTCTTCCATCTCCCACCTCTTCCATCTTCTCCTCTCTCGCGGATCTATCCCCCAGCATTTCCTCCATCCTATCGCAGATCCCTTCCATCTCCATGTCCTTCTCTTCCCCTGTGGTGACTCCGAGCCTTGTAAGCACTAGTGCATTGGACTCTCTATCCATGCCACCACCAAGTGTTTCCACTTTCTTCCCAAGTCCGCTACAGTTGCTTCCCCTTTCACCCCTGTTTCCTCTTCTTCTTCCGGCCCCACTCCCATAAGTCCTGGTTGGATCTCCGACCACCTGAGTCAACACAAGAGAAAGGTCCCCATTGCAGCTATGGACTTCTCTCGTCATTCCGACAAAGGGACCCAAGAAGCAAAAAGCAATAACTCGCTTCTCAAAAAGTGCCTCAGGAGAAAGGGTCATGGAGATAGCCTACCCGGATCCCATAAAGAAGAAAGAAGATTTGTCTCCTACAGATTTCACAGTGACTCAAGTCACAATGGGAACATCATCCAAAATTCTGCAAGGAGAAGCCGTATCAGCCGTGGATGCCCTCTGCAAGAAGCTGTAAGAAATGAAAGAGGAGAAGAGAATACTCAAAGAGCAGAACCAACATCTCCTCCAAGCTTTATAGAAAATGGGCAAAGTACCTTCAACAACTGCCACGGAACCTATTCAGGCTCCCAGTCAGGAGAAGATAAATGAATACATAAAGATTGTTGAACAGGGTACAACTATGTCATCCTGGATTGAGAAGATCCTCCAAGATGGTCAGGCAATAATTGGCAAGTTCACCTTGCTGCACCAAGGTATAACTCGGGAAAATAAAGAGCTACAGGTAGTAGCAGGTTCCCTTTCTAAGGAACTAGACAACGCAAAGTTACAGCAAGGAACATTCCAGATGATGGTCAATTGTTCAGCTGACGACCTATTAAAGGTCGGTGTTATCGATCACCCGTGAGCACATTACAAAGCTCTCACCGATTTAGATTATCGGGTCGATCAAATGGAATTCATCCTGGAAAGAATCGACAAAATCAAGGAAGAAGCCTTGGAAGCACTGCACAAAATGGAGAAAACAGTTTCAAAGATGTCTCCTAGATTGCTCACAGCATCCTATGAATTAAGAGAAGCAGATGACACATTTCAGTGCTTTAAGGCTATTGTCTCTCAAGGTCTGGTGCAAGAGGTCACTTTCGATCGAGAGTCCATCAACAACCTCTTAGCCTGCCGTGACTTCATCAGATTTTTGATCGAAGCAAATGAGGAGTTCACTGACTTGCCTGACAAGCTCAAGATCGAGAAGGAAACTTGTGAGGTTATTCACGACCATTTCCAGGGTCCTGATCAATACCAACTTCAAAAGATGATCAACAAGTTTGCAGAGTATCGGGCGCAGTGTCACATCGAATCCCCTGAGCCTAAGAAGGATACTCTGCTTTGATCCAAGAGACGATGATGAATAGCTTCTTCCTCCTAGATGGATATTCCATTTTTCTTTTTGTAAATGTCTAAAAAGCATGTTGGCACACGTGATGACATCATCCATGTTGCACCATGGGATGTTGCCATCCTAAAACTTGCCCCAAAGTCAACAGTTGACTTTTTAGATATTTTGTAAATATCTTGTAAGATATTTTGTAATTATTTTTCTTTCGTCTTCTTCTCCCCTCTTCTTCTATAAATACTTGAATACTTGTTGTATTCAAGGGTGGACAATTTTTGTATGAAAAATAGAAGTGAGGAGAGAAAGACTTTGTACTTTCTTGTAACAGAAGAAAATATTAATACATACATTGAGACTCGTGCTAAATTTATGTGTTAAGTTAGATCTGTGTTTCTATTTTGTTGGATTCTTTTTCGCTTTTGTCATTTGTTCATCAAGATTGCTTTATTTATTTATGTAAGTAAGTTTGGCTTTGTTTACTACTAGCCCAAAGCATAAACCTTCCGACCTTTCTATCTTAGAATTCTTTTCTTTTCTCCCTTGAGCTATCCTTCCTCCATTCCTCCCCTCTCACCTTTTTGTTCGTCATTCGGAACTACCTCTACTTGGGATGAGATCCCAAACCCCAAGGCGTAATCTTGTAAGACTTGCACGTGTTCTTGCTGGTAGAATAGCAATAAACCGATTTCACTTTCTTTGTCTCAAAGAGGGGCTATGCCTGCACACTGCTGGCCTGCTTTCCCCATGATCTCGCCTAACCGATAGATTTTCAAACCAACACATTGATATCCACACATATCCCTACATCTCTCACACCTATTCCTTCACCCACATTTTCATTAAATACACCTATATTACTCATAACCATCCCAACTAAATTTTGTTCTACTACATGTACCTTTATAGCCCCACCTTCGACATCAACCCCATTAGCAAACATATCATTCTTACCCCTCGAAACATTTATGAAACAACCAGTCCCACCTACTTCTACACCTAAAAATACTCCTGCATTTGTTGCATTACCCATAATGTCTACTCCATCGGTTATCACATCACCCACATCTCCAAATATCCCAAATATGCCTACATCCCTATCTATCCCAACTACCCCTATATCTATCATATCAACAAATCCACCTATCTCTACCTTGAAATATTTACCTATATCCTTGCCCATGGCCACATCACCTGGTCTATCCCAATACTCTTTACCTAATTCTTCTATCCCAACAACCAAATCTTCTTGATTTGCAACCTTATCAAAGATACCCTTTGAAACATCTACTGAACCAACACATCCATCTAAATCAAATAAAGATGGTTTTCATTCTCCAAAATTAAATATTTCCTTGTCAAAACCTAAACAATCTACATCTCACATAGATCTCATTAATCACATCATACAAACACCTATTTCTCCATTAACATCCTCATCTTGTTTTAGGACATTTTCTCCATTAATAACCACACCACCACTGTTAGATCCTTTGGTTGAGATTATTATCATCCCTACTAGGAGTAAATATTCTCGGTTGAAGTCTAAGGCTTGTGGAAAACATCCCCGACAATCCCCTGCGCATCCTCGAAAACATTTAGATTTTCCCTCTTTTCAACAATCCAATGCCACAACATCTATTTTAGGATCAGTCACTCCATCTACGACATCTCACAATGATAAATTTATAGCCAAACAATCCAATCCTCCAATCCAATTCGATTTGTCGTCTAAGACGTATAATCTACCCATCCAATGTACATCCTCACCTAAATCTGAATCCAAACAATACAATCCTTCCACCAAATTTGATTTGTCTCCCAAAACACATAATTTACCCATCTAATCTACATCCACTTTTTCTCCTAACTCCAAGATGAGATATCCTATCAAAACCCACAAGAGTTACCTTCCCCATGACACTTCAATGGGTCTTACGCAGATATCCTTCGACATTTAACTTGAATATCTGCCATCACACTTCCTCCCATTAAAGCCTTTAATCCCTATGGTCTAAAGCCATCATGGTTCAATCCTAATTGCAGTTGTGCTTATCATCGTACCCCGAGCCATGACATTGAACATTGTAAGGCATTTCAAACAATCATCCACAACCTTATTGAGAAATATGATTTCCTCATTCAAGGGAAATATCCTTCTCCATCTACATCTAATCCAATTCGTATCCCATCCGTCGAGTTTCCCAATTTCTTCATCCACATCATCCCTTAACATCCCTCCTGCACATGACATTCCTCCTAAGGAAGGTCCTCCATTGTTCATCAATACCGCTTATCTTTCCAAGCACACTTGTGGTCTCCAATCATTTATCCCATCCAAATCTAAAACAATCTCATCTAAACTCTTTCAACATCCTTTAATTCCTTCACATTTAATTCATTGGGGGAGTGGCCTTTTGAGTGTATCATTCGTACAACTCCCGTCACTAGGGAATTCGCTCCTTGAATTTTTTTGTTTACCTCCCTCACATTCATCCAATCTAAACTAATTTTGTCCCAATCCTCATCTCATTCTAAGTCCACCATTGTGGCCATTTTTTGTCCTTCTGTGAGGGACCATTATTGTTATTTTTCTTATCAAAGTCCTCCTTTGAGGCCATGTTTTTCCTTCTGTTGAGGGACCTTTTTACCGAATTCCACCATTGTGGCCATATTTGTGTCTCTTTTAGGGCACCATCTATTTCATCAAGTCCACATTTATGGCCATTTTTGTCGTGCCGTATTTTTGTCTCTCTCGGGGCATAATTTATCTTCTTCCAAATTCACCGTCATGATCATATTTTTGTTTCCTTAAGGACATAGTTTTATTTCATGTTGTCTATCATCTCATCTTGTTGCAACTTAATGTCTTCCCTTTCTTGATAGTAAACCAAAACATAACCTCTTAATGCATTGCACTTGTGACCAGTCTACTATTAGCATATCTATCAATGAGCACTTAGTTATATCCTTAGATCATTCCTCCATCCTTAGCCCCTTCCATTTTTCATTGTAATGATATGAATTATGTGGTCTACCTTCACTGCTTTGATATGACCCCATAACCATTACATCCATCACCTTCTCATTCTCCTATTGCAACCATGCAAAGGGTCCAGGGGTGTCTCTTGTACATTCATTATCCCCTCCTAAGTGGTCTACTTTGTTATTCTAGCTCTCCCCCATGTAAAGCTAAAATTCATGTATGTAAAAGGAAAAATCAAAGTTATAAAAACAGATTGATCCCTTGAAGGACAATTGTTCATGAAAGAGAGAGAGAGAGAGAGAGAGAGAGAGAGAGAGAGAGAGAGAGAGAGAAAATAAAAGCATACAAATCAAAATCAAAAGAAATAGACGATCCTTGAAGGACGACTATCATATATATTATTCTTGCCATCCATATTATGTATAAAGTAGACCATACCCTTGAAGGATGGATACTCTATTATTATGGCATTTGGAAGGTTTCCGCATTGATCAACCTTCCTTTTATCAAAATTCTTAGAAAGCTTCCCACAATGATCAACTTTCTTCTATTGTTCTTTCCCTTTCCCAGAGCTGGGGCATAGACTTAAGGAACACCACCTTTGGAGATCCCTCTTCCCACGTACAAGTTACATCTCCAATCCTTTTGTCATGTCAACATTAGGATTACGAGCATCTTTCATCCATATTTCCCTCACGGTCTTTTGGTATAACTAACTATCGTTGGTTATGTGTTAACACTTGTTATTGGTTGCAAGTGCAATGCCTTGAGTGGTAACATTTCTTGTTTATCTCTAATCTAGTTCAAACATAGTTTCCATGTATGCCCTTACTACAACTATGTTTCATTCATCTCATCAAGATCATCTTTTATCAAAATCACATCAAATTTCACACTATGAATTCTATATCTATCCATAATCTCCATGAATGCACTCGCAAATACACTTTTCAGTTTGTGAATTCTACTTGATTGTCGTTGTAGTTTGTGAATCCTACTTGAGGATCCTTCTCAAGGAAAGTTCGTTATCCTGCAGCTTCTTATCCCCAACATGTTCAAAAATGTATTTGATCCATTGCTCTTCGCTCCCCATTTCCACTCATCACCATTTTTCTCCACATCATCCTTCTCACCTTTTTGTCCCCTTGCACCACGCCAGATATCCTACTTGTCTTTCCTCTTGAGTTTCCCTTTCACTCTTCCACTTTTAGTTTGAAAATATTACTTAACCATCCATATAGCCATATAATCTTAGTTAATTTACATCTTATTCCTTCGATCCTCTCTCTCAGAGAAGCTTCTCCACCATTTCCTCTTTCAACAAACGACAATCGCCACCACAAATGTCTTTTTGCTCCTCCTTTTTCACTTGACACTCTTACATCATCACTCCCACCATGTGGGCATCCCAATTAAGGATTACCCTTACACTCTCCATCTACACTACATATGTTCCTCCATCCACTCATGTCACACTCCTTTGTTTCCTTGTTATCACCTTGATATCACCCCCTTTCATCTCTTGTTCCATTTTGGTATACACTTTGCTCAATCTTTTCATCATTCTTCTTCTTCTTCGGCTTGGCGATCCTACTTAACCATCTCCATTGCATGAAAATATTACTTAAGAGTCTCTCTTAAGAATGGTTTTCCATCTGACCCTTCCACCTCCCATCATATCTTCCTCATCTTCTATCTCCCGCCTCTCATCATACTCGTCTACTCCAACCAACCATTCCACACCTGTATCCAATACAATGTTGTCTTTCTCCTTCCATATCATCTCTCAATTGGTAATCTTACTTAACCATTGCTTCCCCATTCATTTCATGTCTTGTTTCTTCATCTTTCTCTCATTCATTCTCATCCACTGCATCCTCTCCTCACCTTCATCTTCACACACATCGTTATCCCTCCTTTCTTTACTCTTTCCACTCCATCTTCTAGAGTTCTCCCACATATCTACCCCCATACTTACTCTTCATTATTATTAATCACATCCTAACATTATTTCATCATCATCTTTTGTTTCCACGTTAGTAATTATTGGTGGACTTCTCCTAAAAATCACTCATCCCCATTTTGCACAGCTTGGATCCTTCTCTTTGATCTTCCCCATTCTATCTTCATTCCTTCCTTCCTCTATGCCCTCTGATCATTATCGGGGGACTTATCCTAACATCCATTCACTGGCATTGCCTCTCCTATCCCTTCCTCTCTTTTTCTTCGCCACCTCTCCATCTTTCATTCTTCCTTTCCAATTTCTTCATTGTCTTCATCATACACCCTCTCTCTATTTTCTTGTCATCAACTTATCCTCATCTCACATAGCTCCGCATATTTTCCAATCTGTGTCATTCCTCCCCACAAGCTTCTCTTTACGTTCATTATGCTTCACTCTTTATCAAATATATCCATCCTTGGTTCCCTTCTTGCTACATAATTTTCTCTGTTTTCCTCTCCTCCTTTCTAATTCTTGTCTTATTTCACTTCCTCTATATTGTCTTCTTCCCCATTTTACCTCGCACTTCCTTCTTACTTCCCCCTCAATAACCTGAATCTTTAACATTGTCCCATCTTTTTTATCATCCCACCATCCACATGCATTTCCATGTAGTTAGTTCCATATTCTTTACCTTGGTTTTCTTCACCATGATCCGGTGCGTTGAATTTTATTTGCTCTATCATCTCTTTCATTTTAAATAACTCTCTCCCTTTTTCATAATTTCACCCTCTGCTCTGTCATTTTATTGTCTTCTCCTTGTTTGTCCTTCATCATTTCCCCTTTCTCTATAATCCTTCTTTTTTATCTTCTTCCTCCCCTTTCATTCCTTCTTTTCTCCTCCTCTGTCTCTCGTCCCTCTATTCCATACCCCTGTCACCTTCACCTTCAACCTTTCTTGCTCTTCTCATAATCAACCACTCCTCCTTTCCATTCCCTTTTCTCTTTCTCATTACATCCTTCAACACATCCCTCACACCTGGCATTCACAATCAATTATGATGTTTCTCCATTTATGTACCACTATCGATCCATTTCATTACCGTTCTCATTCTTCTCTCTGCAACATTGACCTCTTCTCTTTTTAAGAACCCTGTCACATCTTTTATCTTCATCAGTCCTCTCACAAGGGATTCATCATATCCATTTCTAAGAACCTCTTCCCATCTTCCTTTGACATTTTTGTCTTGGAGGATACCATAATGGCCATCACCTATCTGATCTTGTTCTCTTTCAAGAATGTTTATCAAAGAAGCAAGAATGCTTTCCTTTTCTTCACCCCATTATTCATCTAGCCTTCAACTTGCAAACATTTCTTAAGAAACATGTATTCAACATCCTATTTAACACCCTCTTAGGGCATTTTATCCAATCTGTTCTTCATATCCACATTCATGGTCATACTCATTCCCCATGGGATATTTTATTTCAACATCCATCTCCCATTATGTCATTTTTGTGTCCTATGTTGGGGTACCTTTTCATCCTTATACTTGTCGACGCATATAACTCACTTTTTGTCCGTCTCGTGCCCTGTGTTGGGGCATCATTATTTTCATCCTCGTCCCTTTTGTGGACGCATGATTTTTTACTCGATTCCTCGTAGACAAAGGATTTCACATACCTTTCGCATTCAATTGCACATATTTTGATGTTTTCCTATGACCCATTGGTCATCATAGTTTACATCCATATTGCAGTGATCTTCACCCACTCATTGGTCTATAGAACGTTGTCGCATGTCTTTGTTGAGACCGCAATTGTCCTCTACCGATGTCATATTGGAGTCATTGTCGTATTTTCATTGTCGTTGAGATCCATTTTCACCGGGCATCTTGCCTTTGGTCATGTTTTTGTCTATCCCCATCCCTTTTACGAGACACATATTTCATCTAACCCTTTTTATTTTTGTCTCGAGGCTTGTTATCGCAAACCACTCAACAAAAATGGGAAAATGTAGACACCAATTTCTAGTGTAACTCGTCTCCTTCATGTAACTTCCCCTCTCGCCTTTCTCTTTCCTAAATTTGAGTAAATTCCATCTATTTACTCACCTTTATTTAATTAATTATCAAATGGGATCCATGTGGACCCATTTGATAATTAGAATTTGGCATTATCTCACATATCTCAAAATTATTCAATTCATGGGTAATAATATACCCATCCGACACTCCACTCTTAATTTCAAAAATGGAATCTATTATCTCACCTACCCATTCAAATCATGCTCCCCACTCCACCTAATAAGTCAAACCATGGGCCCCGTGTGATCACATCATGTCTCTTAACCAGGGTTAATTTACCCAACCCCGGTTATTCGTTAACCCCAATCTAACCTCACCTCCAAGTTATAAATATGGGTCTTCCCCCTCTTTCAAAAGGATGGGCCAAACTGAAAACTAGACCTAGACCAGAACCAAAAGAAGACCCAGAAAAGAGGAAGAAGAATCGATGTATGAAATCTCTACTTACTGAATTTTTGAGGAAAAATCTTTGCCATTGTTCGTCATCTTGCCATCTTGATGCCCATTTCATCTCCATATCAGAGCACAAGCTAAGTCCCCTCGTCATTTCAATTACTTGTCATTATGTATTTCATTATTTCTGCATGATATCTATTGTTCATCATTTATTGTTATCTTTCTAGGCACGGGGATGTTATCAGCTAATTTTGACTACACAAATTTAATAAAAATGGAAAATTTGAAAATTTTCGAAAGTGTTACTTTGCATGATACTTTGCTCTCATCACGACCGTCTCATTTTTGTGATCGTTCCGGTCTTCGTTTCATCCTTTTCGCGAGAACTCCTCCCGCCAGGTCTTAAATTGCGTTAAATATTAATTAATTAATATTTAATTAATTAATTACTCTTTGTTTGATAAAATTAATTTTTAATAACTTTGGAGTTTTTAATTAAATAAATATTAATTAAAATTCATTCGACAAGTTTTATTTTAATTGCCGGGGGAAAATAAGCTTCCGCTTCCCATTGTCGGGGATGCCAAATTGGCTTCCTGGGCCCGGATTTCCCCTTTCTTGGCAAATTTGTTTTAAATCCCCACTTGTGGGATTTCTTCCCCGATTGCCAAATTAATGAATTGGCAAACGGGCAAAAAAATCTCCCGATTTCCCACATGGGGAAATAAAATGGGGATTGCCAGCCCGCCTTGCCATTTCCATTGCAATTGGTTGTTTATTCCCCACTTCCCCCTGGCAATTAATTCCACTACCCGGAAGGAGGAAGTTGTTTTAACGAGACGAATAAGAAATGGTTGTGAGGAAGCTTCCTAAATCCTCATAAAAATCCTTCCATCAAACTCGTTGGAAGAAGTCGTGCGAAGCTTTCCAATTGCTTCTTATTTCTTCTGAAGGAACAAAGTAATATTTTATCACATCCCTCAAGCAATACACTGAAGGCCATTGTAAAAGAGGAAGAAGAAAGAACAGTCCAAGCATTGTTCACGCAAGGAGAAGGGAAACAACGAGGTGAAAGCAATAACAACATTTCCCACGCATTTACCTAGACAATCCATCACGTAGGCAACAAAGTGGTTTTCCACGCAGGCATAAGACCAAAAATACAATTTTCCACGCATGCTAAAAGCTAAAGGCCATGCATAGGTGCATAGGAGAAATAAAAATCTTCCCACGCACAGCCAAGGGGAAAAATAATAAGTTTTAATGCCTGGAAAAGCACGCAGCCAAAGGAACAACAGAGGAATCCACGCATTTTCCAGAACATTCCACGCAGGGGGAAAAGGAATTAGTTTTAGAAGCCCACGCATTGGTTATAGGGAGCTTTTCATTGCAAAAGATAGTCCAAACAAATACTCCATGCAGGAGCAGGCAAGAGCAGTCACAAGAAGACAAGGAGATTCCACACATTTTCCAGAAATCCACGCAGCAAAGGAAAAACATTTTTCTCCTTCCACGCATTGGGACAACAGAAAGTTTGAGGAATAACAGTTAAAAACAAGGGTCTCACGCATTGGATAGAACAAATTTAGCAAAGAGAAACAAGTTTTCACACAACAAGGTGATAGGAAGGAGCAGTTTGAAGATCCCACGTAGGAGCAGGGAATAAAGTTTAAAGAACAACAGTTTGAAGTTTCCACGCTTTGGCACATCAAGCAGCCACGTGGCAGGGAGGAGAAAACAATCCAAGTTTTCAACACATTCACCAAAGGAGGCCACTTGATCCATTTCCAACACAGATTTAAAAAGAAAGGTAATTAAAAATATTCATTCAGGTCAATCACCATGCAGCAGGAGGAGAAAACAATTTTTGAACGCATGTATAAGAGATACCACGTGCCAAGGATAGCTGAAGTTGCCAGGAAATAAAGCAAATAATAAACTTTGTAGAGAAGAACACATTTTCCCAGCTGAGCAAAGATTAAATCATTTCTATTTCCAACACAAGAAACCACACATTCTCCAGGTGTATCAACGCATTTACAAGAAGATTCAATCACACATCGATCAGAAGATCACATCGAAGAAGTAAATCTCAAATTGCGTGGTCATTAAAATCAGGTGAGTTTCACACATACCAAGGAGAATTTGCTCCGACAAATTAAATAAAAAATCGGGATATTAGAAATCGGGTGATTTTGTTTATTTAAAATATAAAAAAACATTGTCACCCGAGTCGAAATTCAAGCCTAGTCTTGGTGTGATGTATTAAAAAAAAATTGTAACCAGATCGTTATTATTATTATTATTATTTTTAAAATAATAATAATAATAGTAATAATTAAACAAGTCATATTGTTCTTGCACTGATGGGGGTTTTGGAGACTGAGACCCGACCCGCTTGCGTTGTTTTGCGTGCCTGAGTCATTTTTCTGTGAAATTCATAATGGCTGAAAAATCTAACAAATCAGAGGAAGATCAAGTAGATAGTGGAGAAATCAAATAAGTCTACACTAAGTATGAATTCCAAGGAATCATTCCTCCCAGTTCCATCAAGTCAACATATGACAATATCACCGATACAAATATGGGTCACATCAATGTGCAACAATTATGCGAATGGGTGAAAACTGAAGGCAAACTATTCTCTTGGATAGGCTTTACCATAGTGGTCTACCCCAAGCAACAACATTTCTTGTCTCGGTGCAGTGTCCAGAGCTGGTTATCACTTGCACGGAGCATTATGATCCTGAGAGACGAGGAATTTTTAAAGATAATCATGAGCCTTTCCTCTTAATCACACCAGAGCACATTGAGGAATTGCTTGACATACCTGACTTTCTTGAGAATGCGGATATCACTCGCCAGTCAGCACAAGAATTTTGGGATGAAGAACCCCTTAGGTGGAGTAAGATGGTTAATAACAACTGTTAGTGACCAAGAGGCCTCAAATTGACTTCCTAAAGAACTGTACCGCATTGAGTTTGTGGAAGAAATCGGGGACATGATTACTCTCCTAAGTTGAGTTTTGGTTTACCCTCTGCTAGGATTTTCCACCCATGGATGTATTAGTTTATCTGTATCATCCTTGCCAAGAAAGAGTTTGTGGATTAGGCCACCATTATCAGTAATACCCTTCACAAACAATTGATAGAAGTTAAGATGACTGGATGCTTCTACATGACATCGTATTTGACTTATGCAGTAGCAAGAAGAAAGCTATTTTCTGAATCAAAACAAGAGGAGTCATGGGGCCATCAAATAGTGTTTTTCATTATTACCCACAACTAAGTTTCAAAAATAGCTCTCACCATTTCAGAAGGGTCAACGATGCATTTACTTTCCGCGTGATTCGGAACCTGAATAGGAATACAAAGGAAATATTTTCCAAAGAAGCCATGAATGTCATTTCCCAATGGGGAACATGGTTTATTCAATTTTCATCTTTTTCCTACATTCGCATAAGCGGATTTCATGGGTACCCCATGGAAACTTCCTAAGTACATCAGTGAAAATGGGCATTAATGGAGCTTGTGCAACAACTATTCCAAGTTCACTGTCTTCTTAGTGACAAGCATCGCTCAGGAATTCATTTCCCAATCCAAATCGGGGAATACCAATGCCCAAATCTCTTCAGTGCACAAATCATAAAAAGAGGTTTCCCTCATCACAATCCATCCATATGTGAAGAGAGTTCAGTTTGATATCAATGGATATATGCAGAAGATTCTTGAAGCAAAGTATCAACATAACCCTACTATGGAAGATTTTTGGGCTGCATGTTCAGACGAACATGAAGTAAGAATATGAGAGTTTTCTCGCCTAACACTTGATCAAATCAAGGCCTTTCACATCAATAACCCTCCCAATTCATTCGTAAATGATGATGAAGATGTTATTGATCCTTCATATGATGCAATTGATTTTACCCCATTGCCTCGAATTGACTAGACCAAAAGAGATGAATTTTCTCTTGATAGCAAGAATCAACTCGATTCTTGAAAGAAGCATATCTTGGTACAACAGAGAACTTGCCAAGTTACAATCAATTCAAGATCATACTTTAGGATCACAAAAATTTCCAACTCGAGAAGGTCTCAATTCAACCAAATCCCCTTCTCGATCAACCTCTGTACCATCCAATCATACACAACAAGCAAGAAAGGAGTGGTTTCCAAAATCCACTTCATTGAATAATGTGCCACGAGGAGAAAAATCTAAAGGCCCTAGCCCCGTGAAGGAAGAGAGCGTGTATCAAGATTTTCTACTTCAAGTAGAGATTCTTCTACTCACATTGTTAATAGTTCTCAGAAGCTCGTGACAAATGATCCTCAACCACGCCTTGCACAAGCGTCCACTCAAGTGCAGGTAGTCCAAATATCAAACACTTCAAACCTACAGTTCATGAAGAGATTTCCCAAAATCTCCCGAATGATCAGGAGGTGGATATTGAGGTTATTTCTCCTCAAATCGAGGTCGTGGAAAGGATTCTTGTAGGATCTCATGATGTCGAGAACAATGAGAATATTGCTTCGAGCTCTAGGATTTTGTATGCGAAGTAGTGAATGATACTCCTTTCTGGGTTGATTGCAAAATCAAGAAAAGGAAGAGGGTTGTCAAGGCAATTGACATTGATTTTGATGCCCTTTTCAAACTTTCAAATGATGTCATTCCCAAGAAGCCTAAGGTGCTTTCTCGAATAATGGTGGATAATGATGGAAACAAATTTGTAGATCTTGCCATCCCACAAGTTGATAAGGAGCGTGATGCCATGACACTTGCTGATTATGAAGTTTCTAGACTTGGACTTAGGAGGTCCACATTGGAAAGTGACATGGCAATGGCTCAAGATTCAATTGATATCATGCTAAAGAGACTTGAGAAATATAAGTCTCAGAACTCTCAGCTCAAGGCCGAAAAGAATCAATTGGTGGAATATGTTCAACATCTGATAAATCCCATATCATCCACTTTCCCAGTACCTAATGCAGTGGCTGCCCCTAATGAAGAAACTCTCAATTTGTCAAAAGAAATAAACACATTGGGCCATGTCACTAAAACTTGGCTTTCAGATATTCTCGTTTTAGGCCAAGGGATGATCAAAACAATGGTTAAGCTCCATGAAGATGTCAGTGCGTATCTTGATCCAATTCTTTCTTTCAAGGAAACTTTTGTTTCTAATATATCAAATTTGGATGAGATATTGCCCATTCACAGGAGATGACGAGTATGAAATCCTCAATTTTAGCCATTGAAGGAATTCTTGAATTTGAACATCGAGGGACACATTTTCTTTGGTGTCTGCATCTCAAATCAAGGAAGACACTTCTTGAGGATTCTATGATCCATTATGAGAGCATATGCAATGAAGCCTTCACTTCACTCGCCTTGATTCAAGAATTCATAGCTGAGATCCCTTACAACCTCATAAATGAACATAATCAAAGGTGTTCATCGAACATGTGGAAGAGCAATTTTCACAATTGTTTAAGGACATGTACACTCCCGCCAATAATTTCTCATCAGTTTCAATGGAGCGGTGCATCAAATTAAAGAACTTATTTGAGAACGCTCAATCAAATATTGTTAATTTAAATGATATGCCAAGTAGGATTCTTGAATTACAGGTATTTTGTGAGGCTATTCTTCAACCAAATGAACCTCCAGAAGAAGAAAAGATGTTTGAAACTTTGGGAAGGTTTAGATCCTTTCAACTAGCAAAAGCGGTAGATCCTAATTTCACCGACGGTTCAGGGAGATAGTTTTCTTGGTATCTAACGAAGTGGGAGAGTCCATTTCTCATACGTTTGAGATAGGCGGACCCCATTTCAATGGATAAGGCACTGGTTATTATTGTATATTTTAAAAAGTGATTTTTAAGAAAAGGATGTTGTTATTTGCTTTCGGGAAGTTATGGATAACTTAAGTGATTTCTATTTTTAGTTGTTTTTAATAAAGTTGGTTAGAAAAATTCAAAGGTCACTTAAGTGCCTTATTTAATGTTCATGTAAAACCCTAACTACTTTGTAACCAACTTTTGGGTTATAAAAGGAAGTGAGGGGCTCATTTGTAAAGGTGACTTTGAGAGAGGAGAAGAAAATACTTTTGTATGCAAGCTTTACTTCAAAGAAAGAAACTTTGTGTTCTTTTGAGAAGACATTTTGGAGTTAATGAAATATGAACTTTGTGTCCCATTCATTGTCTCTTATAGCATTTGATGTTCTTATGTTCATTAGATGTTAGTGTTTGAATCTTGCATGCAAATATTGTCTTTGATCTTATTGTCAACGTTATTAATTTGTTGTTCTAGTTCACAATGATCAAGCTCTAATTATCTACTTGCTCATGTGTGTTCCCTTTTACACATTCTTGTTTAGCTAACTCAAACTCCATTTTATTTGTGTTAGTTATTCATCTTTCCTCTTCATGCAATATTAGGCTCTGTTTTTACCTAACTCTTGCATGTTCTTTCAATTCATTCCATTCCACTCCTTTCCTTCATTCCATTCCATCTCCCTCATTCACTTTTCTTTCCATTGATGTTCCAAAACACCCCCCACATACAATTTTGAATGTACAAATGTAAATACAGTTTTGGTTTTCAATAAAGGCAACCTCACCTTCATTGAGGAGGGACTTTATTCCCACACTGTTGCATGTCATTTTCATGTGTGCAAATCCATATGCTAACAGGGGGTTGACATCCTCCAAAGGATTTAACATCCTCTTGGAACTGGTATTATCCGAGAAACCCCCGCATATTGTTATCTAATCACATTTATTTCTATTTTGCATATCTATCTTCTTTTATCACATACCCATTTTCTCTGCACCCATAGATCTATATCCGCATCTCGAGGTCCTAATCCCTCCATCATTCGAAGTTGCTAGTGGCTTCCAGATCGCCACCCGCGTGAGAATGAGTTTCCTAATCAACACTATGTATTAAGTCAATACTAACAATATTAAGTGCTAAATTACCAACTTCAAATGTCTATAGGAGTTAGATGTCTTGGCGTTGCCACCATTACTTATCTTAGAATTATTTTCTCATAGATGATAACTCTTCTTTAGTGACAAATCCTTTTGGGGATGCCTCCCTGATTATATTTTTTTGAAAATGAATGACACTTACCATTTAAAACTTAAATCCCAAAAAAAGGGGTTATTGAGATAGTTGTGGATGACCTATGTTCTAAGCCTTCATTATGGATAACCTCTGTCAATTTGACACTGAGGAATGTCTGTATATATTTTGTTATTTAGATATTAATGGTTGGCCCTTTTTATAGGTCAAGTGTTTTTTTGTAATCAAGTCTAAGTGTTTCATTTTGATAATAAATATTGGTTTTACACCTTGTTTTTTAAGGTGAGTATTAGGTTGGCATTAGAATTTTGTAACGAATGTTACAATCATATTTTACCGATTAAAAACAAAGGTAATATCTTTTTAAAATGATTTAGTTGTGTTTATTTGCATGTTTGTGTTATGATGTTTATTTGCATATTTATTTAGTGAAACAAAATCTTTAACTATTCACATAAAAACTCAATTTAAAAAAGGAAGGGAACAACATTTCAAGCACTTCATTTTTTCTTACCTCTTTTAAGGTAGAATTCACATTTACAAGGGGTTTCATGCAATTCACACGAGCTAATTATATGTGGTAAATTAAGTTTTGTAAGAGTTTCTACAAATTAGAAATGAAAAGAAGTGGCTAAAGGTGGATCTCATAATGTGTGAAACAATTTTAAGACGTGATCATATGTTTACCTTTAAATTCCTATACAAAAATGACATATGTGACTCGACATGATATTTTAAGCTCAAACAATAATTCAACTACAATTCTTTGAAATGACCGACAACCACTACAGTGTTGAGCCCGATTGTAATAAATATGTATGTGCATTTTTTAGGTCCATATTACTTGACATCATCTTTTACCTGATGCCAAATTACCTTCCACCAAAAATATAAGAGGTTTATAGCCTTTCTACATGTGAATTAGAGCGACACGATATTGTGCAAGCGGTGGAGTGGAGAATCTCTCTTATCTCCTCCACATGTACCAATCCATCATATTATAAATGCTTATGCACAAGAAAAATCGGACGTGCTCTATGCGGTCTCCAAATTTTCCAATGAGACACGCATGTAAATTCCCATTCCATCTACGAGTGTTCTAACTACATAAAAACACTAAAAGGGGTGGAGTGAAGAATTAGAACATAGAGAAGCGATATAGTGGGAAAGGAAGAGAGGAGAAGGAGTGGTTTGACACATGAGAATTTAAAGGGTGGGGAAATAAATTTTGTGAACCAATGCGAAATCTTCCTTCACAAAAAAAATTGTAATCGGATGCGGGAGAAAGGGGATGTGGAGTGAAATTCAATGATCCAACATATGTAGTGTCACATAGGCCCATGGAGGATTATGTATACCATTTTTATAATTAAAATTCCATACAAGCATTGGGAAATCAAGATGTGCGAACAAAGTTTCGTGGCTTAAATTACAAAACCCAAATTATATTTACTTTCAGTGAAAAAAGGGTGAAATTTGAATAGTATGGAGGCTGGAAACTCTAGACTTGAAATCAGTCGTGGCGAGCCATAATTTCATCACCACCACAAATAATGAATTGAAATAAATTTTGTTGTTGTTTGATGTGTTGTTAGCTTTCGTATTGCACTTTATCGGCTTGAAGTCGCTTGTATTATCCACATGTATGTAACATGCTTTTTAAAGGATTTTTTTTTTAGGACAAGTGACATTTTGGTTACGTAGCCTTCATTTAAGTCGCATGTATTCCATTGAAAAGGTCTTAGAGAGAGATTTCTATCGGACATAATATTAAAGGGAATAGTTAAGAGATATGGGATACTTTGAGACATAAGTTTAGTTGTGTTCATGCTTGTTTTTCTAGTTTGTTTGTGCCTAGGATATCGGTTTCACACAAAAGAACATTTGTGCAAAATCTAGTCAGATGCATATAGAATCAAAGAAACCCACAAAAAATAGTGGATTGTGTGTAAATGATATCTCAAGAAATGATCCAGATCGTATACAATTCTTATCTGAAAGAGATAGCTACCAAATGTTGAATTTAATAGGAAAGTCTAGAAAGTATGATGAAATTTATACAAGACTTGTCCAAATCTATATAATATCACTATCTAAAATTTCTTTAACCACTAACCTTATAAAATGGAATAACTAAGTAAGAGCAAGCAAGAATTTCAATGCACATTTTTATAAAACAAGGACACTTTTTTTTTCTTCATATTTTTAGGTCAAAGGAAAGGGCTAAGTTGCATTATTTTGTAAAACATTATGGGATTATTTCCAAGTCAAATGAGTCTTACAAAATACTTGTACGAGTACGAACACCCTACACAATGTCAAACACATACAAACATAGTAAAAGAGGTGAATGAAAATAAACCCATAATCGATGACAAATAAAAATCACCTTCCCACAATATATGGTATAAATATGAAAACCCTCCCACCCACCATTAGTGTAAATGTTCAAATCAATTAGATCCTCTACACAGGTCATGAAACTCTTGGTGGAAGTTCAGCAATCATGTCTAAGACATGCATGAATCGATTTTATCCACACTAAAATGCATACATACTTCATCTTATTGCAAGTACACAATTTCACAAGAAATTACACAACGTAAATAGTTAGAAAATGATGAAATGGAAAACACTTTACATTAATTCCTAGGACACTATTTCTAACTAGTGAAAGAAATTGGTTCCCATTAAGTTAATTGTAAGGAAACAAAAAATATTCAGCCCATAAGAAGGTTGAATAATATAGAAATCATTTTTAAAATAACTAAATCAAGTAAACATGCAAGATTACATTTATTTATATATATATAATTAAAGAATGGTTTGTTGAATAATGATAGGAAAAAGATAAAGTCGTCATCAAGCTTGTTAAAGGAGTGAGGTCTTTCCAACTTAACATCGTACCATACAACTTGAACATTCAATGATCTCAACATTTCCTTGTTGTGGTGGTGAATCAAGTCATTTATGGAAAACAAATGGGTGATAAAAGGATTTTTGGGGACAAAAAAGAATCATGTGTCATAAGAGTTTCCCATTCAGGGAAATTTACTTCTTAGAGACAAAAAAGAATCACATGTCACAAGAGTTTCCCATTCAGGGAAATTTACTTCAACATTGCAAATATTTAGAGCAATACAAAACCTATGTGGGGTTAAAATATTGTTGACAAAAGATAAATCACAACGTGATGGCTCTTTAAAAGGTTAGCTTCATTTGGAAATAACCATTCTACACCATTTACTCCATCAAATTCCATTTGTATTTAAAGGCGCATACTACAAACTAAACCCCCAAATCCTAAACAATCAAAGCTCAGATAAAAAGTCTCATTTATGACATGGAAACCACATGCCATTTAACACCTTTATGAAAGCAAAACTCATATGTATGTTATGGTATAAGCAAATATTGGCCATTTAGATGCTCTAACATGTTCATGGGAAAATGAGCCTTTAAAATACACAAATAATTAACAATACATGTCGTTCATTAAAAAAAACACACACATATTGTCATAATTCACCCATACTTTACTATTTTGACAATAATATTTTTTCTTTCCAGAGGAAGATGATTTTGTATCCATATATATATATATATATATATATATATATATATATATATATATATATTATATCATATATTTATAAAAAACTTCATCATATTTTTAAAAAGTCTATTAAGATGGTAATATCGTAGATCAAAAAATACAATATTGCCATACCAAAATGTACTACAATAAAAAGCTTATAGATGCATAAATATCCCATAATGCCCCTTGTCATACCAATTTGGTAATAATATTATATACATTTATGTCATATATGAAAATTGATTCTTAAAGAAGAATGAAAGACTTGAATAATGTGAAATGAACCATAAAAACTATCTAATCTTTGCAAATCCACAGGAAGCTTGTACATACTGACTTTTGTAGATAGACAACCAAGGACCTTCAAATTATAAAGGAACAAGACAAAATAAATACTTATTGTGAATCATCAACTATGGATGACTTATCATTCAATTTTTGGTCCAAAGAAATAAATGAAAACCCTAATGGAAGAAGAGATCCATTTGAACTCGATGTGGTTGCAGGCTTGAACTCATACGAACCTTCCTTTACACCCCAAACCTGCTCATAAAAATAGTTTGATTGCTATGATTATTCTCTTGAAGCATCATACTTTACATTCTATAATTAAGCATAAATTATTGGAAATAGTTAGAAAATTATCTTTGAGTAAGAGTTATTCCATCAAGTAGTTTACCTGATTCCCTTGGTCATCATAGACCCTTTCCAACAAAGGTGCTTCTCCATTTTTGTAAATTGTTACATCTATATGTAATATGTGGCACCATTCTTTAACCAATCAAGAAAATGCACAAATTAGAGGTGCTAAAAAAGTAAATCAAGGAAATAAGTCTACAACCTATAAGTTACATATATTTTCCAACTTGTTGTCTATACAAATGAATTATATATTTGACAAACTTTCCTTGACATTCTTTTCTTATTTGAGGTATCGATGTGACCTTGATTTAAATTTTTTATAAAACGAATAAGTATTTTTCTCAGTATCAATTTACTCAATACTCATACGGTATTATATATATTATAATGTTGAATCCTTATACACGTATACACCGTGGGTACGCTTTCATTCAAATACAAGGGAAAAAGTGCAAAAAATATAAAAATCAATGCATAGGGATATTTAACAAAGGTGATTAAACACGAGAAAGTAAACCAATAACTAGATGTAAATATTGCATAAAAATGAGAGGAAATTGGGAAACGAACCTAGCTCCAAAGGAGATAATAAACTAATGACGTGTAGGTCTTGTTTTGTGGCCTACTAGGAAAATTAATAGTAGGTGGTATTAAACTATCAAAAAGAGAAAATTATTCATATAATTATCAAATACATTGATTCCATCATCGATGTAAAACCAACAAAGAGGATACAACATTTCCTGTCAAAAGGTAGCCAAAAAAGTTATATTTCATATAAGAAAGTATAGACCAATATGGCATTTAAGGTCCTTCGACATAACACTCCATCCTAAAAAATATACAACCTACAAATTTATCTATTTTTTTCTTGGTTTAAAATTATAAAACATGAACATACCCACTGTTAACAATAACACACACATACTATCATAATTCACCCACACATTATTCATTTGACAATAATATAATCGTATAAATATTGAAAAAATATAGAGGTTCAAATCCATAATGACCACCACTCCTCTCACCACCACCAATACTCCTCGTGCAACTAACACACCACCGTGCAACAACACCCATAATATCCTATCATCCGACTAAAGCAACCTATCGCATATCCTTCCTCTACCACCACAACCCCACCCTCGGTCTCCCGGTCACTACCCAACTCGCCGCCTCCCTATTTGTCGCAACCCCTCCTACCATAACTCCCACTACCATAACACCCCCACCACTACTCCTCTCATTGCTACCCCTTCCGCAACTCCCACCCCCTTCCGCAACTCCCACCATAACCCTTGTCGTTGCCTCCGACTTCACCAATTCCCTCTCATCCGCACCGCTCTCTAACCCACCTAGTCCACCACCCTCCAACCGCAACGTCCACTTTGTCTCCAAAACCATTAGTGTCATTGTTCTCATCGCTATGTTGGAGAAAATGGTCATCTAAAACCCCAAATCAAAAAAATTGACCTAACCTAAGAAAAAAATTTGAAAGAGAAACTCATTCGCCATACCCATTACCTGTTTAATTTCCTAACATAATAATCAATTAGTCATGTAACATTTATCTACATATATAAGGAAGTCGGATAATGTTAGGAGAATAATGCCTAAAGGGGAATCTTATAACACAGTCTCATGTAGCGCATGAAGCTTTCCATGCTCTATAATAAGTATAGTTTTCCCACTTTTATAAATATCTAGTTTTTACCCATGCAATGATTCTTTACATAATACTTATATCTTGTGTCTACAATGGAGTAACTCAAAGGTTTCGTAGTGGGACGAGGAAACACTATAAATGGACAGAGAATTAAAATCCAAAGTGCATGTTTTTATATGGATGTTATCATTGCTTTCAAAACCATATATGTTGGAATCTACATAGAGAAGTGAGTAATATTAATGTGTGTGCATAATATAATTGATTTGAATGAATAATAAGGTGGAATATAAATGTATACCACATCCAACATGAAGTCAAGATTAGCTAAGAATGAAGTGATCCGCCCTTTTCCATATCTGATTAAAATGGTGTCCATTGTCCTGAAATATGCATCACCTTCTTAAATCTTCTAACATTATAGTTATAAATTTGTCTCAATACTAAGAAAATATTTCACGTAGTTTTTTCATTCAAAAATACTTATCTTATACATTTAACATTTCTACAAAGTTATTATTGGTCATTCAAATGCACACCCGTGTCTCAAATCTGGGAGAGTCGAGTTGTTTGAGACAATAATGGAACTGTCTCCAGGTTGTGGGACCTTGCACGCTTGAGATGGATCTCCAGAGAATGTCGGTTCCTTTACCTATTTCTACTGCTACTGCTACTCCTAATGCTAAAAGGGAAACTAAGCTAAAAATGCCAAAGGACCAAGGATAAAAGGATGCCAAAATGAAAACTAAACTAAGGGAGGTGATAACACCAGAAAAAGAGGGATGAACACTATCTGTTTTGAGTGAAAATGAAAGAGAAAGCATGAGGGAAGGCCAAGCATACGTAGCACAAACCAACAAACATATACACCATCGATTTCATGAAACACAACTAGAAAATGACAATGCAAGGAATTTAAAGTGACACAATAAACACGCAATGCAAGAGGGAGGCAAGAAAGAATAATATAAACACGTTAAGACAAATAATAGCCATAAAACGATGTTTCTATTACTTCTAAGTATGCATAGTCTATTATAATTACGCAAGAGGCCGATATACACATGCAGAGCCATATTTGGAGGTCTACAACTCAAAACATAAAGATATGGAGTCCTTAGAAAATGCTAGAGGAGAAAAAATGTCTAACATTAACAATGAGCCTGTGTCCGACATTTATAGATGAATCAATGGAAGAAGAAGAGGAGAAGGAAGGAAACCCCAAATTTGAAATACAACCACCAACAAAAAGCATTCAATGCCTGCAAATCCACCAACGAACCTATCAAATGTGCTTCCCTAAGTCTGTTTAGCATGTAGGAGAAGGAAAGAGGTGAAATCCATGTCAAATCGAGTGGTCGGGGCAATCAGAACTGTTCATCAATGCCAAGAAAGACATTTTCCTATTTCTCACCGACCAGATCCACCAAAAATTTGAATTTGAATATTAAACAATGTAGCCTACGTCACCAGCTATCGATTGAGATTAGGCACGTGCCGATCGTAGAGCTCTATAACAAAATATATAGTCATGTCAGAAGATTGTTAGAGCCATCTATGCATGCAAGACACATGGTGCACATGGATTGGATGAAAGGTCAACCAATTGTTTTGTCATTTATGCCACGTGTCATACACTCGGTTGGTTACAAAGATTCGGCGTCCAAACCGCGTGATTTGGTTAGTTGCGTATAGCACACTCAAGCTTTCCAGAGGATGACATGGCATGAAATGGCGCATAAGAAGGCGCAAAGCTATGCGCGTGGGAAAATGAAACATAAGAGGAAAACAAAGGAAGGGCACATGTAAAGGTTATACACGTGGGAGAAATGGTAGAAATGCCCAAGGAATAAATGTATGGTCAAGGCACTACTATTACAAAGTAATGTGCGGGGCACGTGAGAGGGCCGAGACTTAGCTGATTTTGAAGCAAGTGCAAGGTGCGCGCTCAGGATGCATAAACTATTGGAAGAAGGCAGGTGGGAAAAAGGTAAAATGGAACAAAAAGGAAAAGGAAAATGGATGGAAGAGAAGTGCAGAAGTAGAGCACGCAAGGCACATGAGGAAATGCAACCACGAAAATGTGCCAAACAGATAGCTGGAGTGTGAGCAACCCGTAGTGTAGAACTTGAGCCGATTGTGAATGTAAGTTGTCCAAATAACTAGGGGAGTTATTTGGATAATAGTTGTTCTAGGTAATGTTCAAGTCTAGGTTGATACTTGTTTCCTTCCATCCAACTGGGAAATGGGTCTGCAAACGTGCTTTCATTTACGCTTGACGAACGATTATACCTAGTAGATCTCCTCTCTTCTCACCCACCAATATCTCCCCATTACTTTTGTGAAAGTTTACAAGTTTGGCCAACCACATTTGCTTGCACCTCTATCAATATATATACAAACCAACCATATCATTCCTCTTCTTTTATCCTCATCTCTACCCAAATTTAGATATCCTTAAAAGAATAATACCTTTCTCAACCAAGATCTTTCATGTGTTTAGTTCAAATTTTTGTCATTAGATCTGTGTTATTTTCTATCACTCCATTGTTCATTTCATTAAGGTTAAATGTTTATGTTTCCTATCCTCGAAATCGCTTCCTCTTCTTTTGTTTCGTGGAAGTATTATAATGTGAGTGACCGCACCATTTTTCCCCTATGTTTTCTTCATTCTAGGGTTTCTTCAGTAGTGCGAGTGTTAGGGTTTCTTGAACTTGGTGAAGATTGGTTAAAGTTCGACGATTATGATTTATTTGTAATCGAAATTGTTTGTCATCTTATCTCTACCTTCTACACATCCGACTTGTGTCGACACCCTATGCCCTTGCCCAACCGAGACAACACCTTTCATTGTAATAATATCGATATACATAAAATATATATTAAAATAGTTAAATAAATATTAAATGGATTTTTTAGATTTTGTATTTGTCTTTGTAAAGGGAGGTAAGGATTAAATTTGATGGCTGTTTGGATGGTTTTTGTGATTTTAACAAGAAATACTTGTAATTTTTGAAATAACCATCACACATAACTTGCATATTTAAAATATGACCGTCATTTTTATATAGATTTATATGTAAATTATATTAGTACATATTGAAAATAGTTAAATAAATCTAGAGAATACTCTTTTATATATTTTATTAGTAATGCATAAATAATATTGTTTTGTTTTTAAGGATAAAATTGAAAAATACCGTCGCCCTAAAATAGTTGATTTGGTTTATGTAGTTTTCTTGTTTGAATAATAAGTTAAGAGGCTTTAATTTAAATAATTGGATCTTGAATTCTTCAACAGTACGTGCAATTTAGCTTCCCCTTTTGTAGCTTTCTAGAACTTGAGTGAGTGAGACAAAGAAGTGGAGATGAGTGGAAGGTGAGTAGGTATTTAGCTTTTTTAATTTAAATAATTAATTAAATTAGCTAAGAAGTGCGTAGTGTATGTTTTATAAGTTGTAGAATTAATTAATTAATTATAATGGGATGTGGATGATTGATGATCTAAATAGTAATGCACAAAAATTAGTGTGTATTTTTAGGGTGTCTACATTTTCCCCTCTTTAAAGTGTTATTACAGAGTAATAACATTTTAAAGATAGTAGACATGTGTAGATTAATGAGTGGATGATAGGGAAGTGTGGTAGACTTCCTGATTTACCTCGGTGAAGCATTTGGATGCCCCAATGAGTTTATATTATGCTAAGGGAATTTCCCTCAAGCGGATGGGTGACGTGATAAAGTGATGTATAGTCACTTAATAGGAAGGAAAAGAGATTGCAGTGGGAAAGACATAAAAAAGCATAAAATATGAGAAACAGAGGTGCCAAGGCCAAAATTAGGGTTTGGGAAGGGTAAGTAGGGTTAAATAGAAGGGTGAGAGGTTGGAAAAAATATTTTTCATTTTCTATCGAGCCTTTTGTGCCCCGAGAGATTTTGAGCTCTAAAATGGTGATAGGGATGGCTTAGTTTCTAAAGCACGCATGCATCGCGTAGAGAGTACGATTGTTTGGACGGGGACATGATGATGGTGCCGCAAAGATGTGAACTTGAATTTTGAAATTTAAAGTGCATTTAATGTTTGCTTATGGTAGAAGAAAAAGGAAAATAAATGTTAGTGCATGGACCACATGTGCTAGTGTGACATGTGATTTGTGCTAGCATTAAAGTGCTTGCGCTAGTTTGAAATTGAATTTATTAGCGTGATGTTAGGTGTCTGGCGTGAAAAGTGCGCTAGCGTTAAAGTAAGTACACTAGCATAAAATGTGCTAGTGTGAATATAGATGAAATAACATGTAAGTAGGTGCACTAGCATGTATGTAGGTGTACTAACATGCAAGTAGGTGCGCTAATGTGAGTTTAGTATGAAAATTTACAAGAGGTTTTGAAAATTGAGAAAAATGAGTTGGGAATAGATTGTTAGAGAGGTTTAACAAGTGTTTGACTATTTTTAGAAGATGTTAGGCAATCTAGATGTGAGAGAGAGACACTCACATTTAATAACATATGAGATGTTGATGACGCGTGCTAAAAAGACGCCATTATGGGTAGTGTTAGAGGCAACATGGCTAGCATATATGTAGCACATATGTTGACACACACGATCGATCATACTTTATAAACAACCCTAATAAAGATGTAGCATAACAAGTCTCGGACATTTAGAATGACATGTGGAGAGATATTTGTTATTATGGAGGATGTTTATCGATTCTCGAGTTCCAATAAGAGGGAGGTGATAGAGTGGGATGGTAGTCGGGCACACATTCGAGTTCATATACAAAAAAATTTGGAGTAGAGGAGATTTATGGAGAGGGGATGGTGATATACTTAATAAAGTGTATGGAGGATGCAAAGATTGAGTGGGTACCGATATATCTGATGGCTCTTATCAATGACATTTTGCTTCCTGATAAGACTGGTAGGCACTTTCAGTTGGGCTTGATTGGAGTACTCATTGAGTTGGAGGTAGCTACAATGTTTTATTGGGGACCATGCATATTAACACACTTATACAGAGACCTACACATGGTTATGTATATGAGCCATAAATTTTGGGTCCATGACACTATCAGAGATCCGAGAGTGGGAAAACATAGCATTGGGTCAGCCACTAGGTGTTTTAAGGGATATAAAGCCAGAGGATTCATCTCTGTTTGGATGGAATGTAGTTGAAGGTGGGTAGAGAGGACATGAGGGTGACCTAGCCTATTACCCGTGATCCCTAGAAGATTTCAGGTGATATGTCGGCCATATAGGGCCTATATGGGATATAAATGTAGTGAAGTTAACAACACTGGAGACAACACATTGGATGATAGGTAATAACATGTATATCCTCGAGCGCTATAGACCAAATAGGGTCATGAGGAAATTAGGAGTGAGGCATGAGATACCGATGTTGAGCAAAGCTATGTTAGGGTATCTTAAGAGACTTTATCTTTTGGAGCATAGATTAGGTCGAACATAGCCGGTGTAAGTTTTACAGAGTTCTCGCCATAGGTGTGGGATGCACGAGCAGTATCATAGATCCTAGAGTGTTAGTGGGGTATAGAGCTTTATATGTGATGATAGTACCTATCCACTTGACCATTCTCGAGAGCGGTGTTGGTGGTAGACATGGGGCTGCAACACTGCAGATAACATAAAGGCGGGTACAAAGGAGAGGGAGAGGTCGACAGGGAGGAGGAGGGAGAGTTTATGGACATGTTGTACACTTTTCTAATACAAAGATAGGATATATGGGTATAGGGACATGATGGAAAAGGAAATGTATATATTATATAGGTACAAGGTATATATGGACAAGTACTAAAGCACAAGCTATATAAGTACATGACTCACCATAGAGGTCACCTAGTTTGGGAGGATGGGGGAAGAGATAGAGACAAAGATGGAGATGGAGATGGAGATGGGGATGGTGATGATTGGTGGGGAGATAGGGGAGAGACTAACATATGGGGTTAATGAGCATGGGTTCCCCATACAGGGACCATCATGAGGAGAGTTACAGAGGATACAGGAAGATAGGTTGTGGTGTCCAACAGAGATACGTGTTCATGGTACTTTTATAGAGATTACATAAAGAGTTGAGTCTACTAGGATCCAACTACAAAATTTCACAATAGATCAAGATACAATATGACATATAACAAAGGCCAGGTGGTATGGGAAACCTGTTATAAGAGCTACTAGTAGCCAAATTGATGTGGGCTACTACAAAGGTTTATACGAGGCTTTTATCCCCGAGAGTCAAAAAGAACCATGATACAATTAGAGGGCATGGACCATTGTAGACAAAAATCACACACTTGGGTACATTTCTAGGTCCTAAAAGCATACTTGCATTCATATGATTCCTAAGCAATAAAACTAGTAATTGACAATTATCTTTAGCCTCTTTGATTTATTTATTGTCTTCTCTCGGTTTTACACACCCTACAACCCAATCAATAATTTACTTTCTTAGATTTTATGACTTCGAGACACCAGCGCCTTGCTAGGACACCACCGGTGCCCAGTGCCCCCATCCCCTCTAGGTGCCCATGACCTCTTTCCACCTTACTCGCTCTTTTTGGGCCTCTTTTTATCTTTTTTAGGCATCTTATTTTCTTATGGTTCAACCTTCCAATTGTCAATTACAAAATTCAACCAAGGGAATCATATAAATACAAAGCTATGTGACCAAAATAAGGGACCAAGCTCTAAGCATCTACTATCATCACCTAATCTTACATCCAAAGGCATCTAAGAGCACTAAAGGCATTCATCTAGCATCCATTCAAGGGACAAGGGACTATATTTTCTGCATACACTACATAGGAAGGGGAAGTTCATTTTGCCATCCTATATTACTACATGTAGCTAGCTCGTTATCAAGTGCACTTACACAAGGGCATCCTAGGGCACGATTCTTTCACACACTCATAAAAACTACATTGGGTATGAGATGTAGTGCAATGTTTAGTCGTAAGTTCACTTAGTTAGGTGACTATTGAGGTCATCCGCTCCCCATATTGCATCTTTCTTTTTTAGATTTAATTTGGTATTGTGGGTTTTGTAGGTGAATCTTTGTTTTATAGGTTACATGCATATTCAATGGTTAAGGTGCGACATATAGGCGACTATCAATGAAACTTGTGCGACACCAAAAAAATCAGATTTCGACCACCTGTGCAGTCATGGGTGCCCGGTAGCAGAATTTGACACCCATGTGTCCCCGACCCGACCCAGCACCCTAGTCCAACCTTATCCAATAGTCATATAATTTAATCTTAGCATTGATGACACTGTTACCTTCTTGTTCATCGCCTTTCCACCCAGATCAGTCCAAGGAGAAGTGTGAATCAACTAAGTCCATTCCTCTCTCTCTCTCTCTCCTACACTTAGGGTTTCATACTTTATTATCTTATTATTTGTGTCATAGTGTATCTAGTAGATTTACTTCATTGTTTCTATCAGTTAATCTACAATTAGGATTTAACATAAATCCATTTTTGTTAAATCAACCCGATTAGGGAGATCGGTTATATCTCATAGACCATATAGATCCTCTAGATCAATTTAGATGCTTCCACCGAAGTGAGAAGGAGATAGATTAGGTAGTCCAGAGTTGGAGAGAGTTTTGGATGACTCTTTGTATAATAGATGTATATATATTATTTTTGTATATATGCCTCATGATGAAGGCATGTTCTTTTATGTAGATGTCGATTATGGAACTTTGATGTATATTCATGTATATGACACTCTTTTGGACATTGTACACGAATTTGAATTGTATTGATGTATATAGATGATGATTGTTTTATTGATTTACACATTATAACTTGTTTCATGGATGGATAGTCATTGATTTCGTTATGATGATACATGATGTGATAGATATGATATTGTTGATGATGTGAGTTATTTTTCTCATAGCTTGAGATTCCATTCAAATGTTGTACTTTAGAGTAACCTATTTGACTATTACACAACATAGTTTACATCCGATTAAACAAAATTATTTAAATGAATAAATAAAATGCCTAAATCTATATATGTAACATCGCTATGATATGAACCATTAAAGTACATAATTGACCCAAGAAAATAAGCAATTAAATATTAAAACCCTAGTTACAAGTGAGGAGATACGAGGACTTAGTTGATTTGTAATTAATTCTCAATTGTGTCAAGTGGTGAAATGATTAATAGAAAGAGAAAGCTATCACACTAAAGCTTAGAAAATTTCAAGAGTTTCAGAAATGCTAGGACCAAGGAACCTATGGAGGGTCGGGGGCGTCGTAGACTAGTTTTGAGCACCCGTGACTACTTCAAACCACAAAACTTGAATTTACAGGGTTGTTAGATGTTCTCCTATCGTCACCTTTGATCGCCTATATGTCGCTAGACTTTCCCGATATTCCTCAGTAACTGCAATGAAGAAATGACCTACAAAACCCCAAAATGCATCAAAACCCAAAAATAAAATAATGTAAATGAGGGGTTAGACTGTCCTTGACTGTCATGCAATGAACTTACGATTGATAATTGCACTACATCTCAGACCTAATGTAATTTTGTGTGTGTGTGTGTGAAGAGATTGTGCCCTAGGTGGCTCTTATGCGTGTGTCACAATTGATAACAAGCAATAACTAGATGTAGAAATGTAAATATATGTGTGGATGTCAACAATGAACTCCCCTCATATGAAGTGTATGCAGAAATGTAGTCCCTTGCCCTTGAATGGATGCTAGATGGATGCTTGAATGCTCTTAAGATGCCTTTGGATGCAACCTTAGGTGGTGGTAGTAGATGCTTAGTGCTTGGTCCTTTATTATGATCACATAGATTTATATTTATATGATTCCCTTGGTTAAATTTTGTAATTAACCACTAAAATGTCAAATAGTAAGAAATCACTAATCATAACGGCTATAAAAGGCCCAAAAGAGGTAAGTAAGATATGAAGAGGTTAGGGGCTCCCGGGCGCCGATGTCCTAGATGGGTGCTGGTGTCCAAACTCATAAAAGATGAAATGACAAAAGAAAAATGGATTGGAAGGTTTGTAAGACCAGGAAGGGTAACAACAAATAAACAAAAATGGTCAAAATAGTGATCAATTAGTATTTTTCTCACTTAGGAACCATATAAATAGTAGTATGTGACCAAGAGTAGATAATTACCCAAAGTACGTGATTTAATTTCTACATTTTCCGATACTTTATGTTGTTGAGTGAATGATTGATAACATAAAATAGATAAGAGATGCGTACTTGATAACAATGAAGATCGATGGCGAAAAGTGTGCCAAGAGAAATGAAAAGCGTGGAGTGATAAAAATTTAAAGCACGGAAACTAGAGAGGAGAAAGTAAAAAGAAATGATGATGATGACCCTAGGGCGAGAGCGTATGTGTAGATGTTGCATTGTACTGTTGTTGACATCACTTGATTTTGTTGATGTGTGTTGATGTGACTACCACTTCCCATAAGGATGAACCTACAAAAGAGAAGAATGAACAAGTAGTCAAATAAGCGTATATGAAAAATTTGATCAAAACGAGTAATATGAAAGTATGTAAAAATGCAAAAAGTAACATGTTTAACTCGATCCATGATTAGTGAAAAAGATAGAAAGAATCTTGAAGATGTTATAGAAGAATTATTTTTTACGGCGATTTCACGCCGCCACGCTAAATGCGAGTTTTTGGGTGATCTCACACCAAGAAATGAAAGAAGTGTAGGGAGAAAAATATGGTGTCATCCTCCAACCTTTAATCTGTTTCCCGTAATGTGAACACCACTGCAAATGGTGTGTAGAAATCCAATCGGGCTTTGAACAATTATGATCCAACACAAAAGTAGAAAAGACAATGTCATGCATGCATGTCGAGTGTTGAAGGGCTATATGCCCTGTAAAATATACTGTGTAAAATACCAAAAATTGTGTTGAACTAAAAAATGTGGTGTAACTGCCCCGGTCACATGCATCCAGGAAGGGTTAGGGGCACCCGTGCGCATCGTCTGTCTGGTCAGGCGCTAGTGTCTGTGTTGTGTTGAAGACCCAAGCTAGGTTCTAGGCCGTTGCTGAGACTGAAGAATGTGCTGATTATGTGCTAAACTATGACTATAAACCATTGTATGGGGTGAATGATTCACCAAATGGATGCCCCCTCATTTGGCGTGCATGCAACGTCACTGAGGAGTATACAACCTAAAGGAGGAATTACCGTTGAATCGAACTCAAGCCCTATAGGGGGGAGAAAGTGTGCTTAGTAGAAACCAAGGCACACAAAAGTAAAGTGGATAGAAAACAAGTGTTAGTACAAGTAAGATAAACACACATGTAGAAGACAATATGTAAGACAAACATGCAAGAAGACAATGTAAAGTAGAAATAACGCAGACAAAGTAGACAGAAAAAATAGGTTTCAAACATGGGACATCACTCATGATGTTGTAAGAAAATTGAGGCCGACTAGGCCAAAAACATATACGGAATCAAAGAACAAACAAGACATAGGAAAAACCCACAAACAATGGCATACACTCGAAAAACAATGACAAGCAAGAGCAAGAAATGTAAAAGACAACCATGGTGGCATAGAGTTCTCGAAAACAAATGCTACACATGAAGCACCCATTAGCATGTTAGATAAAAAGTATGTCAAAACATTTATAATCCGATATAATAGTGTGTGAAGTACAAAATGAAACAATAACACCGAAAGTATGTACAAAATTGGATGCCCCATGAGCCACTATGGGAATGGTAAGAGGTACTGCACCAAGAATCCATGTTGCGTGTGTCAATCTGTGTAGATTCTGTGATCACAACTAGAGGGCAAGTGAATGTGCATGCGTATATGGAAAAGATAATGACTTGCAATGTATCTATCTAACATAGTAAGAAAGATGTAACATGCGAGTATAAGTAAACAAAAATAATGTGCGACCAAGATATGCAGTATGTTGTGGATGAGTGAGATGGAATGAAATGCAAAGTGAGTGTGATAGAGCTGTGTGCCCCCGAGTGAATGTGAATGAGTATGCATGAGATGAGGTTCATTTATAAATTCCCCCTCAATAGTCAAGAATGAACAGTAGTTCAAGAGTGTGTCATCAGGAAATGGTTTGAATAGTGCACTAGAAATATATGATCATGAAAGCGTGAAGTGAAGTGAGTGATGGAGTGCGTGAGTGTGGTGGGGCTCATTTAAGATGTAAACCCTCGACAGTCGAGTATGAACCGTGAAACTAGAGTGCGTCATAGGTTAGTGTATTGTGTTGATTGTTCATGAGATAGATGTGTTGTATGAGTGCCAAATGTGTAGTGTGTTGTGTCGTATGTGTGAGAGATATGTATTGTGAGTATGCCGTGTTGAATGTCTATGAAAGAGATGTATTGTGAACGCATTGAGTGTGTAATGCACTCGTGTTGAATGTGTGCAAGAGAGATGTATTGTGAATGCGTTAAGTTTGTAGTAGGTTTGTGTCATATGTATGCAAGAAATATATTTCGTGAAAGCGTCAAATACGTAGTGTATTGTGAATATGTCGAGTGTATAATATGTCATGAGTGTTTCGAGTGTGAAATGTGTAGTGTGTAAGCTTCATGTGTATAGGATTCCCTCAACAATCAAGTGTGAACCGTAGCACGAGAGTGCGTCATCGGGTAATGATGATACAAGAGTATATCGAGATGTGTATGATGTATGTGAAAGACTATATGTAATGTGTAAAGTATGTAAGACACATGAGAATTTTAGAAGGGAGTCCAATGAGTACGATGCCCCCCAAGTATATAAGTGATGGAGATCTATTTGATGATGCTAAGTGGGTTGATATAAGGAGTAGTTTCCTTGAAAAAAGTGTTTGGATGATGAAGTGGTAATAGTGAAGGGACCTTGAGTGACAGTGGTTAAAAGAGGCTAGAGGGGATGGGGGTGCCTAGGTGTTGACATCCTAGTTGGGTGCTGGTTATTTGGTGCATCTTGCATACTTGACATCATTTGTGTATTTATATTATTGCTTGTTATTTGTTGTATCTTGCACAAGAGCTTCCTAGGGAATGATTCTACACACACACATAACTACATGGAGTCTGAGATGTAGTGCAATGCTCGGTCATAAGTTCACTTTGTCGGGTGACCACCGGGGTTAGTTTGACTCCCCATTTGCATCATTTTTTTTTTAGGATTTGATATGTTTTGGGGTTTTGTAAGAGGTCTTTTGTTTTGTAGGTTATAGGAAAACTCGATGATCTTCTAGCGACATACAAGCAACTAACAACAAAAATTAACAAAATGTAGACACCAAAATTTGGTATTGCTACCCTTATCGCCCACATCCGCTTCTTTCACCATGGTCCTATCTAGACCCCTTTTATTCTAATTCATATTTTAATTCCCATCTTTCCTATCTATTAGCCTATCAATTTTTAATCCTTAATTAATCTTCATTGATCATCCTCTAATCCTCATCTCATTAGTTAATTACTCCTAGTTTCCCTTCTCTAGGTTGTTTATTATCTCTAACTACCTAGTTGTTTATCCCTAGGCTATCCCTAGCTTTTATTTAATCTATTTCACCTCCCACCTACCCATGACACTTCCCTAGAAACCCCAACCCACCTATATGCTTTAAAGAACTTATCCTAATCCATAAAATCCCCATCTCTCGAATAAATCACCCTTCTACCGCTCAAAGGGATGGTTCCCCACAGTTGCAAGTGACCCACCCGGTCACCATCACCCTATAAAGTGGTTTCACCCCCCTTCAAAATGAGGCATAATCGAGTTTTATGGCATTGTGCAAACTTATATTCGAGCTTGAGCTTCTTTGCAAATGCTTTCAGTGTTCTTATAATTCACTTGAGCTTGTTTGCATCATTTGTGGAGACTTTGGGGAGTTTTTCTTAACCTTGTGTTGGTTTATGCTATCATTTCTTATCATTGCTATTATCTTTTAGAAACTAACATTTTGTAGGTCCAAATGCCATCAAAGCTTCATTTTTAGCTCCTTCCAGTCATCTTGTCTATAGTTTGTCCATCTAACTCATACACCTCTAGCCTCATTTAGGACTTCTCGGTCATCGTCGCTTTACCCAGTGCCGTCGTCGACCCAACCCTATGTTGTCATCCATTATGTCTTATAGATCCTCATCAATGTGTTTCCCTATTATGTTACTATCTCTAGTTCTCATATCTCGTCATTTTGCTTCACTGTCACCCAAATTTATTCTTCTTGTCTCTAATCACCACCAAATCAACCCACCATCACCTGACTTGACCCCTATTTCCACCCAATCCATCCAAATACCTGTTTTCTTGCATCCTTTTTTCCTTGTCTCAAATTTTCCTCTAAAGGTTGATGTCGGTGTTCTCAAACATATGTGATCATCGATCTTCACTCGATCCTCCGTATCTTCATTTCTAGCTTGTTGTCCAAATCCACCTGCTTAGGTTACCGTCGACCTATCTTCTATAGCTTGGGTCACCATCGACCCAATCAAGTACAATTTACTTTGTGTTGATTTAGATTAGATCTACACTTTTCATCCATTTTTGCAATTTCTAGATTCTGTTTAGCTTCATTTTTGCATGTTACCTAGTCCGTTCATTGATGTTATCCCCTTTTATCAAACATGGGGTTAACATCCACATAAGGAAGCTAACACTTCTTGGAACCGACTTCGTTAGGAAACCCCTCATCTACCATCTAATCCATTTTCTTTCCAGATTATCTTTATTGTGCATGTTCATCAATTTTACACCAAGGTCATCTACTTTGCGCTCGTCCATTTGCATCCATCATACATCAAGGTACCTTAAACCCTTGCATTTTGGAGTTGTTTTATTTTCTTTAGTATTTAGTCCACTAATTTGAACAAGAAAGAGAAAAACTCGATCAACATTCTCATCACGCCCGATGGGACCACCCTCAGTAGGTGAGTCTCTTGCATTTTTCTTTTCATTTTCTATATTTCTTACGCTTTTCAATAACATTACAGTGAAGCTTTAATTTTGCTTGTTCATGTTGGGATTTTGGATTACTTGGATTTTTCTCTTATCTTGCTCTAATTTAAAGATCAAATAAAAAGAAAAAGCATTCTCCATGTATTCCCCTTTTTTGTCCTAGTTTCTCCTTTTTGCATTGCATTTTTCCTTCTGTTGGTGAGAAAATTTTTGGGTGGAAAAATTAGGTATCTCCACCAACATTCATGGGGCTACGCCCCTCTGCATTGAATGGTACAACTCCCATTATTGAATGTAACTAATCCTAATCCTATCTAACTACTATGGGTGGCCAAATTGGCCGAGGATCACACATGAACACTCCACTAAACTTGTGGCAAAGTGCTTGTATGAGGTACAAGGGAGGAAATTACAATGATGAGGGGAAAGGAGAGAAAGTAGGCGAGGAATATTACTGCCGTGAGTAGATTGCAGAGCTCACACCCAGTAACCGGAGTAGTTTGACATTCAATATAGAGGAAAGCACAATGAAGCTAGCGGGATCTATGAATCAAAACACAAAGTCTTCGATTCACTTACTGAAGATACACAACTCTTACATCACTATGCTTGCAAAGTGCATAAATGAGAGAAGTGGAAGAAAAAAAAGATGCTTATAAAAACTATGCTTATCACACCAACGATGAGAGGAAACCATGCATACAAAGTTGCACACATTCATACATCTTGGAAAGCAAAAACTCTATTCCTTGATTGAAATTTACACATGTTGTACAAAGCAAGGGAAAAGAAGAAAGCATGTAGCATAAATGTAGCTTTATTTCATGTATATGGATGACACAAAGTCCAACAACATATCACAATCCACTATTACTACAAAGCAAAAATCTTCAAAATTTGGAATCCCTTGGAATGGAGAGGCCATCCCAATTTATAAAAATATCAATTGTCCTTTCACCTCCCTCACATGACTCTTCATGTTCCGTATTCCACTTGTGACCTTTCATTTTCCATGAATTAAGTATTTCTCTTATAATTTTGAGAAAATACTTTTACAAATTTAGAATAGGTCACTTAAGTGAATAAGACAAAATACAATGATTATGCTCAATGAAGAATTAGAAAGGAGAGAGAAAGGAGAGGGAGAGAAAGAGAGTAGAAGAGAAGGGAAGGATATCTCTAATGAAGATTCATCATCCTTGAAGAATTTTTAAAATGAAACCTCCGAATGGGGTTCTCTAGAATGGGAACCTATTCCTTGAATTCTCTTCTGAACTGAGTTATTGCATTTGTCAAATTCTCTTCCCTGGAATAAAAATGCAGCCAAGTACCTTGATCCTCGTGATTGGAACATCCCCGATTCTTTAAAACTGATGAAGCCATTCTTCGTGATCCATTGCAATTGAGGCAATGTGACTTTGGATACCGGTTAGGGACTCTAATTTTTTTGTTGAAGGAAAGAGGATCACCTGCCTTCTTCTTGACCATCTCCTAGAATGTGATGATGAGTTCCTCTAATGATGATTCTTCAGTGAGTGGGGGAACTCAAACCTTTGAACACAATGGTAGACTTCATTCAAGATTCTAGAGACCTGATACTCGTGGGAGTCCAACTTGGATATGGAATTTTTGAGCATTGCATATCGTGCATCCAAGATGTGGATCCAAACTTGAGACAAGTCCTTGACAGTTGATATGAACACTCCCTTACTCACGAGGGCATGAGAGTTGAAAGAACTCATTTCAAATACCAGTGGGAGTATCTCATCCAAATGACTGACTTCCTTTGCAAGCTTATCCTTTGTCTTGTTTACTTCAGACAATATTTCACGAGCATACTTGATGAGAGAAATGATGTCTAGACATAATGCCTTGCCTTGCTTAATGATTATGATGGAGTATAAAGCCCTTATCTTAGGTATTGAAACTGCTTCCTTTTAGGTGCTTGAATTATTGACATCTATGGGGATTTTGAACTTATCATCAAACAAGTCACATGTAAGTATCAATGTAAAAATGACACTCTTCAAAAATATCAAGACATCGTTCATCTCCTCTTCGAGGCCTTTGATTCTTACACTATCCAAGTAATTCCTCAATTGTCCAATTGTTTCACTGATACGATGGTATCCTTAGCGTGCTCATCCCATGGATAATAGATGAATCTAAAATTTTTGTTGTTTTTCATCGTAGTGATTGACAATTTCATGAGTTTCCTAAAGTTAATCTTATTGAATCTAGTTTGTCGGATCTTTGGTATTCCCAAATCTATGATTATCTATCCAAATCCTTGATTATCTATCCAAATCCATCATTCCTCTGATCTATCCAAGAACGCTAGAGATCATTTCTTTAACACGCTAACCGCTATGTCATCCTTGGCGAAATTCATTATAAGCATGGATTTGATGGTGTTCTCTTTTGATGCCTAAAATCCCATGAATCTTCTCGTGTTATCCATGAAATAAATGACGACATTTATGGTGGACAATTTAGTGGCTTAGCTATTGCTAAGCACGTTCTTCATCTTAGCTATTATTGGCCTTACCTCAATCATGAATGCTATGACTTTTTTAAGAAATGTGTTAAATGTCAATAGCATTCCAATCTTATTCACATTCCTAGTCAGGCCTTGTAGCAGCTCAGGACCTTTGGCCCTTCTCACAATGGGGTCTTGATCTCATTGGTCTTATCAATCCTCAATCTTCACAACAACATCATTCTATCATCAATGAAACCAAATACTTCACCAAGTGGGTGGAAGCAATTCCCCTCACCTCAACTAAATCTGATCCAATTATTAACTTTATCTATCAACATATCATGTTCCCGCTTTGGCGTTGATCAAAAAGTCATCACGAGATAATGGAAATTCCTTTAAAAACAAATACCTCAAGAAGATTTATGAATCATTCAATATCAAACTTAGCTTCTCTTCTCCATATTATCCTTAAGCTAATGGCCAAGCTAAAGCAACTAATAAGACTCTTTGTAACATTCTTACAAAAACTATTGATCAGTTAGGTCGTAATTGACATCTTCATATCCCTTTCACTCTTTTGGCTTATCGGACTAACATTCATACCTCCATGGGTGCTACACCCTTTTCTCTTATTTATGGCTCTGAAGTCATTCTTCCTTCGAAGTTCAAATTTGGTCTTTGTGCGTGTCTCTTCGTGACTTCATCTCTGATGAAGATTATTGCTAGGAGTGTCCAGACAATTTGAGTTATTATATAAACACCACCTTTTCGCTCTTGAGCACCATCATTTTTCTCAAGAGCACATCAAGCTTGCTTATAACAAGCACCTTAAAAAACACAACTTTAATGTTGGTGACCTTGTTCTTAAATAAAATCAGAATGTTACTACTCTTGAAAGGAGCCAACGTGGAAATTTTTTCCCCAATTACCATACATTATCACACATAAGTATGGGTTGGGAGCCTATCGTTTGGCCTCCCTTGATGGTAAAATGGAAGTGGAACCACTTAACACATTGCACTTGTGACCATTCTATTATTAGCATACTTATCAGTGAGCACTTAGTCATATCCTTAGATCACTCCTCCATCATAGCCTCTTCTGTCTATCATTGTAATGGTTTGAAATTATGTGGTCTACCATCACTTTCTTAGACATCACCTTAAATATGGGCACTATGGCTCTGCCCATAGTATTTTCCTTATGGATAGGTCCTCCCTTCTTAGTGAGAACTCCACGATCATTACATCCATCACCCTCTTGTTTACCTATTAGAACCACACTAAGGGTCCATAGGTGTCTCTTATACATCTATCCTCCCCTTGTCAGTGGTTTACCTAGCTATTCCTAGCTCTTCCCCATGTAAAAATCAAAATTCATGGATTCTTTTATCAAAAGTCAAAGTTATCTATCAAAAACAGATTGCTACCTCAAAGGACAACTGTTCATGTTAAAAAAATCAAATAAATAGACCGATCCCTCAAAGGATGACTATCATGTATATCATTCTTGTCATCTCTATCATAAATGTATAAAGTAAATCATACCCTCGAAGGATGATGCTCTCTTATATCATGGCATTGAAGGATTCCCACATTGATTGGACTTCTATCTTATCAAAATCTTATGAATACTTCTGCATTGAGCAACCTTTTATCTTATCAAGCATCCTACGAAGGCTTCCCATTGATCAACCTTCTATTATAAATTAACATCCTAAGAAAGCTTCCCGCATTGACCAAATTTCTCATAGGAAACTTCCCGCATTGATCAATTTTCTCTTTCCCCTACCCAGAGGCTGGGCATAAACTTAGGTAACACCAATTATGTAGAGTATTCTTCCCACATACAAGTTACATCAAAAACTCTTTTTCATGTCGACATTAGGTTTATGAGCTCATTCCATCCATATTTCTTGTATGATCCATGGTATAACTAACCATCATTGGTTATATGCTCACATCTATCTTAGTTGCATGTGCCTTGCATTACTTGGATCCCCTCTTGTTTACCTCCACTGCGCGGTTGGAGACACTCTTTAATCATTCACCCCTTGATACATGACAAAGTAGCATCATTTGTACATATAGGCCGTCGTCATCAAGTTGCGTTTTATTTTAAAATATTCCTCATCTATCTTTTATCTCTTCTTTGTTTTATTACAAGCACATCTATATGCCATCTTATCCACAATTTCACATCTACTCACACATTTTTACCTATCATCATCTATATTTACCATTCATCACATATATTTTCAAATTAATTTTTCTTAAACATCATATATTATCCATGCATATACATTCATCATCATTATCAAATCTAAAGTAAACATGTAATCATCACAATCATCAATATAAAACATATCATCATCATCATCATGACCACATTAAACATCATCATCAATATAAATTAACTCATCACATCATATAATGGACATATGCTAAAATACGACACAAAATAAAAATAATATATATATCATCATAAGTATCTCAATACATCATAATTGGCCTTTAAGGGCCCTCTCTCAAAGTAGAGATATCATCAAAATTAGTAAACCATACATTGGATAATCTCAGGCCCTCCCCTCCTAGGGCAGGCACGATACTTGATCCTCAGTAGATCATCGCCACCCTCGTGGCCTCCCTCATCTTGGTGTTAATGAGCCACACTCCTTGTGATCACAAATGGACAATCTCTAGCTTCCACTTGTCGCACATGATCCCAATATTGCAAAGTCTATAGTAGCATCTTGATCACAATCGCTTATAATACTTAGCCTTCACGACTAAGGATCTATATTGATCCATTAAAATCATGTTAGGAGGTGACATCTCCCTTCCTCCATGTGATGCCACCTATGTGGCGTTCGGCCTCTGTGGTAGGGATAGTCACGAGATCTCCAAAGCGGGATCTATAGGCCTCCCTCTACCTATGGTACCGATCCCTATCCCGTATGGCTTGATCCCTCTCTTCGATCACTACATCTCTCTCCCACGGCACACCGTCCCTAGCTCTTGTCTCGTGGTATCTATCTCAAGTAATCACCCACGCTAACTCTACACATAGTTGCATCATCTTTGTGGACTCTCCTCTATCCTCATCTCCACTACCTTCTAGAGTTGCCTCTATCTCAATCTCCATCTCCTCCTCCTCTTCATCCCCTCTCTCTCCATCTACCTTAGCTACCCAAGCTACGATCATCCAATCAGAAAACCATACTCCAACTCCCACATCATCATCCCCGTCTTAAGGAACTGTTGCCTCCTCCAATGAATCTGCCATGTCAGGACTTGGTAGCTCCCTATCGATCTCCTCTTACCTATAGGAGATAGGCTCCATAGGGATAATCTGTATGAATCCAAACTATTTTCCCACCATGTCAAACCGTATATGGCCTCAATAATATCTAGTCTACGGCCCAGCACTCCATCTTGTCCTCCTCATACCAATCAACTCTTCATCTCCCCTGGGATATGCAAGGAATTCTATAAAGGGACACCATCTAATATGCTCTTCCTCAAGCTCTAAAATTTTTCACCGTACCAATTTGCATCTCTCTCTCCCCCATATCTCCATGAGCCTAGTCGACTCGCCATCTCAAAACCCCACTATGAGCTCTATATGGTCCCCTGTGACCCATGGTAGCCCGGTGTCCAGATAACTACAATGTTCTCGTAGGCCTACTAGTGTAGAAGGAAGCCTACATCCAATCCTGACCTCCTCCCATTTCTGTACATGGATAACTCATTATGCACCTATGTTAGCAAGGTACTACCAAATGGGAACACTGGCTCCTCGATGATCAACTATGTCCGCCAAGACACTTGCTAATGTCCATGGGAATTTGGCTCCCCAGTCGGAAATGCATAGTATGAAATCACCATCATGATCAAACAAATTAATCTACTCCACACGCACCCCAAGCTCATACCTCAACTCATATGAGAGGGCCCTCAAGAGAATCTAATATGGGGTACATCGACTCCAAATATCTCGTGTCAATACTTGTGACTACTGCTATCACCGTGATTGGGACTATCTGTTCCCCCTGTATAGGTAATCTTAGGATGTGGTATACATCCTCCACGATGATCGTCATCTCACCCGTCTTGAACTAAAAGGTGCATATATGCATATCCCACCTCTCAACTAGTGCAATCATTAACCCTACATATCGCGGGATCCTTTGATAGTGTTAGAATCCTCCTAACCCCACACCCAATAATTGATCCCAATCAACATTGACCATATTCCCTCTGATCTAGTCATACAATGTTGGGACTTGATCTCTCAAATACAGGGTCTCTCGCGAACGCAATCACCAATCCACATCTCTCTCTCCCTATCTCCATGAGCCTAGTCGACTCACCATCTCAAAAACCCCATTGTGAGTTCTATATGGTCCCCTGTGACCCATGGTAGCCTTGGTGTCTAGATAATTACAATGTTCATGTAGGCCCAATAGTGTAGAAGGAATCCTACATCCAATCTTGACCTCCTCCTAGCTCTTTACATAGATAGCTCATTATACACTTGTGCTTTGCAAGGAAGTACCAAACGGGAACACTGTCCGATGATCAACTATGTCTGCCAAGACACTTGCTAATGTCCATGGGAATTTGGCTCCCCCTAGTCAAGAAATGCATATCATGAAATCATGATCATGATCGAGATAAATCAATCTACTTCATGGTACCCTGCTCATACCTCAACTCATATGAAAATGCCCCTAAAGAGAATCTAATATAGGGTGCATCGGCTCCAAATAGCCATGCTAATACCGCTAATCTACTAGTCGAAATCCTCCCAACTCCACAACCGCTAAGTGATCCCACTCAACATCCGCCATATCCCCTATAATATGGTCGTATAATACTAAGACTCGATCTCTCAAATACAGGGGTCTCTCTGCCTGCGATCACCAATCAACAAATCAAACATCAAATCCTTTCATCATTAAACCTCATCTAAAATAAAAATTACTCATCCATTTATCCCACCATGCCCACGATGCCGACCCAGGTTGGGTTGATGCGTGTCAAGAGGCCGATCGATGCATTTTAGGGCTAAGTTGATGGCGACCCATCCCGATCACCGCTTGACCACCCCTAGTGTCATCCAAATTTCCAAAAATATGCAAATAAATAAATAAATTAAACATAAAATAAATTAAACACAAGCATGGGTTTTTGTTGCTCTCACCATTCTACACACACTCTAGAATTTCCTTGTTATTCCTCTAGCCTCCATCTCTCAATCTCCTTTGATGTTGTGTCCTTCTCTAGGGCATAATTTATTTATCATTGTCTGCTCTCAAAGTCCACATTTATAGCCATATTTATTCCCCCTTGGGGAATTTTATCTCATCACTTTTTTTTGCCTTTTTGGCAATTTCCATGCCATTTGTTGGGGCACCATTACTTCCATCCTCGTCCTTTGCAGATGCATAATTTTCCATTGATTCCTCATGTATAAAGGATTTCACATTATTTTCACATTATATTCGCATTTGGTTGCACATAACTTTGATTTATGCCTAAGACTTATTGGTCCTCACATCTTGCATCCATTTAAGTGGTATCCCATTGGATTCCCTCCATTTTTGCTGTGATTTTCACCGAATCACAGGTCCATAGAACATTTTCTTCATCTCCCTGAAGACCATGACCTTTGTTTCCTGCCGATGTGAATTCTAAAATCATCACCATATTTTTAGTTTTGTTGATTTTAATCCTTCTTGCTTGAGGTATCTTGCCTCGCCTTATCATTTTACCCATCTTTATTCTCCCACCGCCCTTCTTCATCTACCTATTTCAACCTTGTGATCGTTTCCTCTTTGTGTCATCAATCCCTTGTTTGAGGGGAACTTATCATCAACCCTCCATCATCCTTCATCCTACCCTTTATCTCTCATCTTTTTGTCTTATGGCTTGCTACGAAAAACTAATCAACAAAAAGGAGAAAATGTAGACACCAAAATTTGGTATTTCTACCCTTGTCACATGTGTCCACTTCTTTCACCATGGTCATATCTAGACCCCTTTTACTCTAATTCATATTTTTACTCCCATATTTCCTATCTATTATCCTATCAAGTTTTAATCCTTAATTAATCTTCATTGATCATCCTAAATCCTCATCTCATTAGTTAATTACTCCTAGTTTTTCTTCTCTAGGTTGTTTATTATCTCTAACTACCTAGTTGCTTATCCCTAGGCTATCCCTAACTTTTATTTAATCTATTTCACCTCCCACCTACCCATGACACTTTCCTAGGAAACCCTAACCTGCATATATGCTTTAAAACACTTATCCTAATCCATAAAATCCCCATCTCTTGAATAAATCACCCTTCCATCGCCAAAGTGACGGTTCCCCACGGTTGGTGGCGACTCACACCCGAGTCGTTGTCGATCCTATAAAGTTGGTTTCACCCCCTTCAAAATGAGGCATAATCAAAGTTTTCTTGCCCTATGCAAACTTATATTTGAGCTTGATCTTCTTTGTAGTTGTTTCAAGTGTTTTGGAGTCGACTTGAGCTTGTTTGCATAATTTGGGGGAATTTGGGGAGTTTGTCTTAACCTTGTGTTGGTTTATGCTATCATTTCTTATCATTGATATTATCTTTTAGAAACTAACATTTTGCAGGTCCAGCTTACCATTAGAGCTTCATTTTCAGCTCCTTCTTCTAGTCATCTTGTCTACAGCTTGTCCATCTAACTCATACACCTCGGCCTTGTTTAGGACTTCTAAGATCATCATTGCTTCACCCAGTGTCAAATCGTCGACCCAACCCTATGTTTTCATCCATTATGTCTTGTAGATCGTCATCAATGTGTTTCCTGTCCTATTACTATCTCTAGTTCTCGGATCTATCATCCTACTTCTCTGTTAGTCTAAATTTGTTTTTCCTATCTCTACTCACTACTAACTTAGCCTAGTCACCGCCAACTTAGCTCGATCCCGTCGACCCGACCCCTATTTCCACCCAATCCATCCAAATCTCTATTTTATTGCATCCTTTTTCCTTGTCTCGTGTTATTAGACCTCTATGATCATCCGATTTGCACTTAGATCCCTTTGAATTTGCATTTTCAGCTTGCTTTCCAGATTCACCTCCTCAAGTTTTCATCAACTTTGTCTTCGCAACTGGGTTGTCGTCGACCTAACTAGGTAAAATTTACTTTGTATTGATTTAGTTGAAAGCCACACTTTTCATCCATTTCTGAAATTTCTAGATTCTATTAAACTTTAATTTTTACATGTTACTCAATACTTTCATTGATTTTATCCTCTTTTATCAAACACGGGGTTGACATCCGCATAAGGAAGTTAACACTTCTTAGAACCGATTTCATCGGGCAACCCCCTCATCTACCATCTAATCCTTTTTCTTCCCAGTTATCTTTGTTGTGCAGGTTCATCAAGTTTGCAAGGAGGTCATCTACTTTGTGTCCATCCATTTGTATCCACCATACATTAAGGTAGCTTAAACCATTGCATTTTGGAGTTTGATTTTCTTTAGTATCTAGTCTACTAATTTGAACAAGAAAGAGAAATTTTGATCAACACGAACATCTTGTGACACTACAAAAATTAGTTTCTAAGTTTTTCACAGTCGCGGGCGCCTTAAAGTAGTATCCATCACCTAGGCATCCCCGATCTAGTCGAAATGCTTTAGTCCCATATCCGATGCAATTGTAAAGTTTTATGGGCTCATTTGCAACAATCTATCCTCATGTTTCATCAATTTTCCAACTCAACACACCTCAGGATTAATCGTGAAATCAACTAAGTCATATATTCCCTCTCTTGCACCTAGGGTTTCATTTTTATCTATCTTATTGCCTAGGTCATATTTGTAATTTATTACTTATCATTTTGTTGTGATTTTGTAATTAGACAAGCTTACCAATTTTTTTCAAGATTTACGTGACAATCCCACCAATCTTCCACATATTCTTCATGCTTTGATTGCTACTAAAAACTCTCGAAATGATGCTTTTGCACCCCTTGTTGGTTTTCCCTTAGTTGTCATGGCCTCCACTCAGCCCCTTCATATTCCTACTTCCATTCCTACTAATAATGCTCCTATCATTCAACCCAATGCTTCTAATTCACAACTCGAGCTCTTATTCAAATACTTCGATTTAACTTCTTTACATCAAGATTTGCAAACTCAAATTAAATCCAACTTCAAATGGCCACTTCTACTTTACATCCCCATTTCTTGATTCCATTTTACTCCTTCACACTCCTTTTGCACCTACCATTTCAACTTACCAAATTTATCCAAATTTCGTCACTCCTAAGTGCCCACCTTCAAAGGCCATGACAACCCTCAAGAGTGTCTCCCAACATTTCATGTGGCATGTCTAGATTATGCGGATGATCATACTTTACTCACAAAAATCTTTCTTAGAAGTCTAAAAGATTATGCAAAGTGTTGTTTCTATGATCTACTTCCATTCGGTAATATCATTTGCACATTTGGTCTATGCTTTTCTCACTCATTTTAAATCAATATTGGCTCTAAGATGTCCTATGCTCAACTCACACAAATTAAACAAGGATCTAACAAACATCTAGTAGACTATTATTTATGCTACAAGAACAACTTAGCTAAGATCTATAATGTACTTGCAGACTCTGAAATTCAAGATCTATTTGTCCAAAGTCTCTTACCTCCTCTGCAAGAGAGCGTCATCTTTAAAACCTCTCCATCATTTGATCATATATGTCATACACTTAAGCTATGTGAAATCAAACTATTATCTATGGGTATGCTTAAATATCATGATCAAGTTTCATCATCTTCTACTTGATTTCAAAGCAAATCTACTTTCAAACCATCTACAAAACCTGTGAAGCTAAAGCTATTGTCAATGTTGTCTTTACTCCTGAAAAATTTCAACGACATCCTCCAAAGCGTACATTCATGAAATTTCCATGTGATCCGCATATTTTATTACCACAACTTGTTGAGACAAATCTTGTTATGCCTTCACCTCCACTTAATCTAGATCCATCTTGACCTAAAGGCTGCAATTATAATAATTTTTTTTATGTGACTATCATCAATACATTAGACATTCTACGCGATCAATATTTCAAACTCATGCATCTCATTTAGGATCTTATCGACAACAATGTTATTGAGCTTCCTAAGCCTATGACATCTATGTCGGTCAATGAAAATTAAAAGCTCAAGATCTTCAACAATCCTATTCCAAAACATGACAAACAAGCTTGATTCTTCATCCAATCATACATATCGTGTAGTGCCTCCTCCTTCGTCGGGGGCTCTTGATTTTCTAGTCGTTCACGCCGATACATATTTACCGTTAATTTCATTCTCTAATAACAACTATCATGCTACATTCTCTTATGCCACATTTCGTATCAATGCTTTTATTGGGCCTCATGTTATCAATAATACAATGATTGATCCATTGATTCATATGTGTGTGTGTTCTATTACACTTCTTGTTGCTATCGACTATCCGCTATCGCATATTTCATATCCAGTTCCTAAATCATATGGTTATGTCAAGATTCCAGTCACAATTGGTCTTCTTTACCATGATTGTGTCATTTATTTTGGCACCTTCAATCAAAGGGTGTGTCATGCTCTTAGGTCTTCCCTAGCTCCGTGCTACTCAAGCTATCATTTCCATGAATAACTTGTGTGTAAATTTCATTCACAAAAATCAAGTTATTACTATCAATGGTGTTCTCATGCCATGCACACCGTGGTAGAAAATTCCTCTTGAGGTTGCCATTGCACTCGCTTGAGCATCTAGGTCCTAGGGACCTCTCAAATCTAAAGCACAATCTTCTCCTAGCTCTCTTATTTTCACATGACTTACTCGGTCTCATCGGTCTACTATTCTATCTCATCAGTCTAGGTCCACAACTCGGGTGACTCTTTTATATCGGTATACATCACCTCCTTGGTTTCCTTAACATAGGTGTTCATCACCTCCACACTCTCCTTCACATAGGTGTACATCACCTCCACGTTATCCTTCACATAGGTTTCCATCACCTCATAGGTCTCATGCACATAGATCTCATTCATTGATACATCATTTATCTCATACATCACCGATCTTAGAGCATGGTCACATGCCTTTATCTCTACAAGCATTGGGTGGAGGACCTTTACACTTCACTTTTGTCGATAACATATTCATCGTCATACACTTGGGGGAAACATTCTTACTTCCCCCTTCTAGCATTATCAGTATATCAAATTTCTACTCATCTAGTCTTTCACATGCATCTTACACATCTTGATACACTTGTATCATCATCACCTGATGACACAATCTTGTGCTACAGTTCACACTTGACTGTTGAGGGAATACTACATCCATAAACCTCACATCATACACACGACACATTTCACATTCAATGCATTCACGACACATATTTTTAATTGTCACATAACACATTTCCTTATGATGCACTCAAGTTCTATGGTTCATGCTCGATTGTTGAGGGTCTAAATCTAAAATGAACCTCACCACACTCACTCACTCTCTAAGCTCTATGATTCATTGATCATTTATTTCTAGCGTACACTATCAAACCATTTCCTGATCACATACTCTAATTCCACAATTCATACTTGAATGCATGGTCTAAATATGAAATGAACCTCATCACACTCACACTCTATCTGATTTATGCTTCATTAACCATATCTATCTAGTACACACTCTCAAACCATTTCCTAATGACACACTCTTGTTATATGGTTCCTTCTTAAATGCTTTGAGGGGGCATTTCTAAATGAACCTCATCTCATATTCGTACACATTCACTCGGGGCACGCTGCTCCTATCACATTCACTTTGTATTACATTCCATTCACATTCACAACATGTTTCATATCTTGGTTGTACTTAATCTTGTTTGCTTATACTTGTTACATCTACACTTTGTTTCACATGCTTAGACAGATATTTCATATGTCATTATCTTTATCATATACAAATGAACATTCACTTGCCTTCTAGTTATGAATGCGAACTTCATATAGATATTTACACGCAACACAAATGTTTGGCACTATACCGCTTACCAAATCCCATAGCGGCTCAGGGCATCTATGTTTGTACACACTACATGTGTTATTGTTTAGTTATATAATACTTCATATTTTTATCATCACACTATTTTATATTAGATCGTACACACTTTGCCACACTTTTTATATTTCTAACATGATAACGGGTGCTTCATGTGTAACATTTGCTTTGAAGGAACTATTTACTACCATGGTTGTTTAATACTTTGCTTTTGATTGTTTTCCATTGTATGTCATTATTTGCAAGCTTTTCCCTATGTCTTGCTTGTCCATTTCTTGTATACTTTTGGACGCTTAGACCTTGATTTCCTTGCTTGTCCATTGCTTGTATAATGTTAGACATTGTTACATTGTCTTCTTACTTGCTAGATTACACATTATCTTCTATATGCATATTTGTCTTATTTGCACTGACACATGTTTCTAACCACTTTGTTTGCATGTGCCTTGGTTTATACCAAACACATACCCTCCCCTATAGGGTATCATTTTCAAGACAACAATCGGTCCTGTTTTGGGCTACATCCTCCTAGCGACGCCGCATGTACCCCAAATGAGGGGGGCATACATTAGGTGAATCAGGTGCCCCATATAGTATTACATCGACACAGTTCAGACCTGTGTAGTACTGGAATAACATAGTCTTTAGTCACATAAACGGCCCAAAATCTGACTTGGGTCCTCAACATAGCACAAATGCCAGCGCTTAGAAATAAGCATGAGCACTGGGAACCCCTAACCATTGTTGGGTGCCTATGACCGTGGGGGTAGTTACAATCATTTTCTCATATCAATGTAGTTTTCAAAATTTCACAGAGCAATTTTCTCGGTAAGAGCATAGTCCTCCAGTAATAAGAATACATTCTACCTTCAATTTCTACTTGGATAGAACTAGATCAAACTTGATCAAACTGAAACAAAGCAAGATCACACCATCTACGGTGTATAATTTTGGGATGTAGTCAGGGATAAAGAATAACACTAGAACTTTCTCCCCAACACTTCTTCTGTCATGGCGTGAGATCACCAAAAAACTCACACTTGTTGTGAGATCATCCGAAAAACTCATTCTTGGTGTGAGATTGCCCAAAAAAATCATTCTTCTACAACATTTTCAGGATCCTTTATATCCTTTTCACTCATCACGGATCATGTGCACATGTTCCTTTTACTACTATTGTCCATTTTTACATACTTTTTCATGGATCAAATTTTTCACATATACACAACTTTGACTACTCTTTTCTCTCTTCGTTTGTAGGTTTATCCTTAATACATAATAGGAAAAAACCCTTCATCAAGTGACAACAAAAATAAGTACATGACAACATAACACATATGCTTTCACCCCTAGGGTCACTTCCTCTTCTTTAGCTTCCATGCTTCATTTTATCACTCCACATTTTTTCTTGTCTCCTTGGCACGCTTTCGCCATCGATCTACATGTTTATCAGGTACACATCTTCTATCTACTTTATGTCATCAAGTATTCACTCAACAACATAAAGTGGAGGAAAATATAACACTAAATCACACACTTGGGTATATTTATAGGTCCTAATCACATACCACTATTCATATGATTCCTAAGTAAGAAAATTAGTAATTGACATCTATCTTAGGCCTCTTTTCTCCTTTCTTATTTCCTCTTTTGTTTTGCACACCCCACAACCTAGTTTAATCTTCATTGTTTTATCTTTCTTAACTTTGGACACCAACGCCCAACCATGACACCAACACCTAGGTGCCTTCATCCCCTCTCGGGCACCCTTGACCTCTTTGTATCTTACTCATATTTTTGGGCCTCTTTTATCTTTTGGGAATCTTGTTTTCTTATAGGTCATCCTTTTACCTATCAATTATGAAATTCAAGCAAGGGAGTTATATAAATATAAAGCTATGTGACCATAATAAAGGACCAAGCTCAAAGCATCTATTACTATCACCTAAGGTTACATCTAAAGGCATTTCAAGAGCATTAAAGTATCCATTTAGATTCATTCAAAGGAAAAGGGAATGCATTTTTATATTTATACACTTCGAGGAGGGGAAGTTCATTTTGACATCCACATATCTATTTACATTGCTACATCTAGCTATTGCTCCTTATTCGGTGCATCTTGCACAAGAGCTTCGTAGGGGAACGATTCTACACACACAAACACACACAAAAATACATGAAGTCTAAGATGTAGTGCAATGCTCGGTCATAAGTTCACTCTATTGAGTGTCCTATGGGGTTTGTTTGAATCCCTATTTGCATCTTTTTATTTATAGGATTTGATACGTTTTGGGATTTTATATGAGGTATTTTATTTTGTAGGTTACGTGTGAACTCGGTGATCTTCCAGTGACATACATGCGACCAACATTGAAGATTAGCAAACATCTTACGACACTTTGTAAAAATATTTTCTAAGGTTTTTAAAGTCATAGGAACCCAAAAGCAGTCTCTAGTGTCTAGGCACCCTTGACCCGATCCGAGGTGCCCTGATCCTCCGACATATCCGATAATTCCAATATTTTTGGCTCGATTGCGATAGTCTGTCCTCTTGTTTCATCAATTTTCTAGCTCGACACACCTTGAGATTAATCATGAAATCAACTAAGTCATATTTCCCTTTCTTGCACCTATTGTTTCATTTTTATCTAGATTCTTGCTTAGGTCAATCTATTCTTTATTGTTTATCATTTTGTTATGACTCTGTAATTAGGGTTTTACAAATTTCAATATTTGTTAAATCACTATCCCTATAATCTCTCTAGAATAACTAATGAGTTGTTTTATACTATTACAACACACCTACATCTAAATACATAATAATGAGGTGTTTCATAATAACTCATTGCTCTAAAAATATAGTAACTATTATTCTCACACTAAAATAATACTATGAACTCATACAATATGAATCACTAACAAATATAATTTTCTAACATGAGATAAGGGACATATGACTTGAAGTATTTGCGTGCTTCCGATATAGTTCCACGTGGAACATAAATGTAAACGTAGTTCTCTCGGGTAGTGGCGGTGTAATTATTCTCCTTTCAATGTATGCAACGAGAAATTGGATCTTGATACAATGATAATATTTTTTTGACTTAGCTTGAGATGATATTGAATTGTATTTTCCTACTCCTAACCTACTTTAGAGTACTCCATACGTATATATACGTTGCTCCAATTGTCTAATTTTGAAATAGGGAAGATTTAAGCCACTTTATTTGAGATTTGATAGATGTTTCTAGAGGATCTTTTGATAAGCGTCATGGTATTAAGTGAGTAAATGAATGGGGTTTGATTTGTACTTATGTGAATCCAATGATAATATTTCAAACTAAATCTGACCCATGAGGGGTAATAAAGATATATATTTGAAAAATTGGCTATTAGAGGGACTTGGGCATGATTGACCAATAGGGACATGTTTTGTAGTTTGATCTTGTCCTTACTTGATAGTTATGTCCAAAGTGGGGTAGAAATATCAAGAGCTTGCATTAAGAATTATGCACCGATGATGAGATATGTTTTTGACTAGCATATATATACTTATAAGCTGTTTGAGAATTGGAATGAGGGGTGAAAAGTCTTGGGATATCATATGATATTATATTTGTGCTATGTTTGTGCGAACATCATATGTAATGGATGCAAGTTAAAACTAACATCATGAAATACCAATACACCAAATTTATGTGTCTCTTTTTACATCCATTTAATCTAGTAAATGAAAGTTGCAAGTTACAGAAATATGTACACGAGTGTGTAAAAACACTTTAGATTCTCTCAAATACTTGAGTTCTTGAGTAGTGTCCAAGGTAAAAACCTACAAGATAAGAGTGTAGACAATGTCCATATTATGAAAGTTAAAAATTTAACTATAAAATATTAAAAATTAAAATAGAAAATAGAAAATAGAGAGAAATGGAGCGTACTTATATGTGTAGAAACTAATTGTTTCATGTCAATCATGAGGATTTTTTGAAGCATTTGGAGTATATTTTGCCCCCTGGTTAGGACCTAGAGAAGGAGATTCTTGTTGAACAAGATAGAGAATCAAGGGTGATCAAGTCCCCAATTTATAGAAACCAATTCTATTTGATGAGTTTGGGGCATAATAACTGACACTCATGATTTTTTAGAGTAGTGCATTACTCAAAGGTGGGACCACAAAGGATCTACTAGGAATGATGTCAAGGCCAATTGGTGTCACTAGACCCAATATACATCACCAGTTTGAACTAAACAACATAATTGTAGATGGATCTAAGGTCTAAGTTCACATGATCGAAAGGGAATGAAGTACACTCATATACCCACCATACTCATGCAGAATTGAAAATTATGAAAAAGGGAACCAAAAATATTGATGCCCTCATAATTGATAATTTTTTTGAAAATAGAAATGTGTGCCATAATAAATTAAAAAATTCTAGTTATAAATCAAAATTGAACCATTGAATTTGAATCATACACCATGTATAACAAAATTCAATGTAGTATTAAATTATTTACCATCGTATCTAATTTAATGTCTAAATCATATGAAATGTGTAATTTTTGAGAAAAAATGAAATTAATATCAAACTCCGCACTTAAATAGAATCATTCAATAGAGGATAGGATATACCACTCAATCTTGTCCAACTTGATGGTTTTGTGTGCCATTGAAAATTGTGGTTGTAACATATTCCACATATTATATCACCTATATTATGTATTATGTAACTTGTATCATATATTTTGTAATATGGCTCATCATATAATACAAGGTACAAGATATAGAATACATCTTATAAAATATATTTTGTAGTGTGTAATATCATACATGCATGTAAAGAGTTAATGTATGTCTTCCTTACACCAATGGAGTACATGATATCATTAATAACACTAAGGTATAGAGATGCATGATGTGAATCATGGCACCAAGTGTAACAATCATAACTAACACATAAGATCAATCATGCAAACATGATTTAGAAGGATATGAAGACAAAGTCAAGGGATAAAATGGTGTCATAAAAGTAAGAAATGGCCAACGATGACACATAATAAAGGATATTGAGGCTACAAACATGGTACACTAATGTGTCGCGCACAAAAAAAAGGTGATTAAGATAAAATGTGAAATATAAAGCATAATCTGAATGCTACGGTAGAAGTAAATAAATGATAATAAAACACAAATAATACCCAATAAAACTAAGAAATAAAGTATAAAACCCTAATTGCAATAGGAGAAAAAGGTACTTAGTTGATTCGTAGTAAATTCCTGGAGTGTACCAAAGTACATCTTGACTAGGTGAACAAAATGACAGGAGTGTCATATATAGGTCTAGAAAATAATAGTTATGGAGGAATGAGCTAGACTGGATGCCCGAGAATGGGGCGGGGGTGCCTGACCACCAAAAACTCGAAAAGGCGTCTAAGTTTTCTAAAATTCTCGTAAAACCAATTTTTAGGGTCGCAAGTTGGTCATTGTTATTCTCCTTTTGTCACTCGAATTCACACCAAGATCACCGAGCTCATTGAAACCTGCAATGAAGTATGAACCTGTAAAACCCTCAAATAAACATCAAATCCCAAAAGCGAAAGATGCAAAATGAGAGGTTGGACTGTCCCTCAATCCTGTCCACAATGGTGATCTTACGACTAAGCGCTACACTATATTTCAGACCCAATGTAGTTTTGTGTGTGTGTGTGTGTTTGTGTGTGTGTGTGTGTGTGTGTGTGTGTGTGTGTGTGTGTGTGTGTGTGTGTGTGTGTGTGTGTGTGTGTGTGTGTGTGTGTGTGTGTGTGTGCATAATCATGTCTTAGGTGGCTCTTGTTTATGTCACACTTGATAGTGAGAAAGTAACTAGATGTAAAGAAATGTAATAAATGTGTGCATGAAAATAATAGACTCCCCTCATATAAAGTGTGATGCGAAAAACCAACCCTTTTCCTAGAATGGATGCTTTGATTCTTTTTGATAGCCTTTAGATGTAACCTTAGGTGGTGATAGCTAATGCTTAGTGCTTGGTCCTTTATTATGATCACATAACTTTATATTTATATGATTCCCTTACTTGAATTTCGTAATTAACCCCAAAAATGCTGACTACCAAAAAGGTAAGATGATCAAATGGCTAGAAATGACCCAAAAGATGTGAGTGAAGTACAAAGAGGTTAAGGGTGCCCAGGAGGGGACAGGGTCGCCTAGTGCTAGTGTCTGGCTAGGAATCGGTGTCCAGACTCGAGAAATCCGAAGGGTCGAGGTCGACCGAGTAAAAAGGTGTGCAGACCAAAAGTGACTATAGAAAGAAGACAAAGATGGCCAATGACATGGGTTAATTATTACTTTTCTCACTTAGGAATCATATGAATATTAGTACGCAATCAGGACTAGATAATTACCCAAAGTGCGTGATTTTGTGTCTACATTTTCCCCCACTTTATGTTGGTGAGGAGAAATCTTGGTAACATAAAGTAGATAGAGATGTGTACTTGATAACCATGTAGATTGATGTAGAAAGAGCGTGTCGAGGACAAGACAAAGCACAAAGTGATAAAAAGTTGAAACATGGATGTAAAAGAGGAGAAAGTGCAAAAGTGGTGATGAGAATGAACCTAGGGTGGTAACATGTGTAGATGTCATGATGTGCCTATTGTTGATGCCGTTTGATGATGTATGTGATTTGGAATGATGTTGAGTGATGCTTAACTATCACTTCCCTTACATACAAACTTGCAAAGGAGAAGAATGATCAAGTAGTCAAATACACATGTATATGTATAAAAAACATATAAAAAGAAGTATGTAAAAATACTAAAAATGTGAAAAGGAACATACACACTTGATCCATGATGAGGAAAGAGTGTAGAAATCATCCTTTAGCTGATGTAGACGAATGGGTTTTTGGGCAATCTCATGCCAAGCCATGAAAGAAGTGTAAGGATAAAAGTCTGCACATTATCCTCCAACCTTTAACCGTTTCTCAATGTGGAACACCACTGTAGATGGTGTGTATAAACACAAATACCGAGGACCGTATGCCTTGTAAAATCCTCTGTGTGGAGTTTTGTAGACTATTCTGAACTACCAATCACTGTGTAATTTCCCCTTGGTTATAGGTGTTCAAGAAGGGCCACCGTGTTAAGGACCCAAGTCTCGATTCTAAGCCCGAAACTAAAAATTGTGTTGTACTAGTACCATTTTGTACTAAACTATGACCATATAACATTGCATGGGGTGACTGATTCACCCAAATGATTCCCCCTTGTTTGGGGTTCATGTGACGTCATTGAAGGAGTATGCGGACCAAAGGAGAACCAATCTGCTATGATGAAACTCTTCCCCGTAGGGAAGGGGACGTGTTGGTAGAAACCAAGGCATACACAAAAAAGTGGTTCGGAGACACATGTTAGTAAAAGAAAAGACAAATATGCATGTAGAAGACAAGTGAAAACAATGTGTAATCTAAGACATAAGCGAGATAATGTAAAACACATAAGAAGACAATGTAGAGCACAAAAAGAAGGTTACAAAATGGGATACCAATCACGATTTCACAAGACAATCAAGGCTGACTAGGCAAAAAGTAGACAAGTGTGCACACAAGACAAAGGGAAAATCCCACAAATAAGAGCATACAAAAAGTAGACAATGACAAGTGAGAACAAGCAATGTAAAAGACAACCATGGTAGAATAGGCATGTAAAACAAATGTGCACATGAAGCACCCGTTAGCACATTAGAAAGATATAAAGTATGTCAAGGCATTTATAATCCAATAAAGTAGTATGCTATGAAACAAAATTAAAAAATAGCACCCGTGTAGTATATGAAAGTGGATGCCCATAAGAGTCGTCATGGGACCGGTAATAGGTATTGTGCCAAACATCCATGCTTTGCATGTATGGGTCTCTAGAATCTGTGATCACAACTAGTTAGGCACGTGAACGTGCATGTGTGTATGATAAAGATAATGACATACAAGATATATATCTAATATGTATAATAAAATGTGCATGTAATGAGTAAATGTAAGCAAGACTAAATGTGATCAAGATATGCAACATGTTGTTGATGGATGAGATGGAATGAAATGAAAAGTGAGTGTGATAGAGCCACGTTCCCCTTAGTGAGTGTGAATGGAATTATGTGTAGTGAGGTTCATTTGGTTTTTCCCCCTCGGCAGCCAAGAATGAACCGTAAATGAGAGTGCATCATCGGGAAATGGTCTAAATTGCGTGTAGCTAGAAATATGTGGCCGTCAAAATGCAAAGTGTATAGTGTAAATGCATGAGTAAATGCGTGATTAATCAATTGAATGATTGAATGCGTGAGTGTGATGAGGTCCACTTGAGATGTAAACCCTCAACAATTGAGTATGGATTGCGGAACTAGAGTGCATCATAGGGTAATGTGTGGTGTTGGAGAGATATGTTGATTATGTTGTTATTGATTAGTTCATGAAAAATATTGATTGTAGATGCGTTATGTGTGTGATGTAGATTGTCAAGATGTAATGTAGACGTGTAGATTGTGTAAAATGCTTGTGTTGGGCATGTTTAAATTATATACGATGCTTGTGTTGATTGCTTACAAGAGAGATGTGCTTTGTATGGTTTGAAGGAGTTATATAAGTGCGCAAGTGTGTAATAGGTTGTAAATATGTTGAATGTGTTGTGTGTTGAATATGTGAAGAGGGTATGTGTTTTTGTGTGTTGAAGATGTGTGATAGGAATAATAAGTCGCAAGTATTTTGATCATGCAGTGATGAATATGTGTAAGAAGTATACATTATAAGTGTGTGTCAAGTGTGTCATGTATAAGATGATGTGTAGTGTGTAGTGTGTGAGGTTCATGTGTATAAGATTCCCTCAACAATCAAGGGTGAATCAAATCACGAGAGTGCATCATTGGGTAATGAGAATTCTAATCTATCAATACTTGTATGTGAGAGATCGATGCAAAATGATGGGGTTATAAGGTGTGTGTCGATGCTAGGAAGGGAAAGAAATAAATGTGATGCCCCTAAGTGTGTAAGTGATGGAGATATAGTTAATGACGCTAAGTGGATCAATGTAAGGAGTAGTTTCCTTAACAAAAGTGATTGGGCTCGAGAGGTGGTGATGCTTTAGGAGCTATGCACGGTGTTGGATTATTTGATAATCTTTGTAGAATATTTGAGTGGAGGCCAAGTTAAATCAAGTTTTAGAGGAAGTTGCTTAGATTGAATTGGTAATATTGCAGATGACCTAACAGGAGGAGGTGATGGAGATCGAACTTTAAGATGATTGCTTAGTTTGATTTGGTAATGCTTTGCGATGACTCGGTAGGAGGAGGAGATTTATTATCCCATTTGGATGGAGCATTTGTAGATGGGAATGCCACAATTTTATTTGTAGTGAATGAGATAAAGCCTTGATGCTCAAGATGCTTCATTCATCATTGTAAAGTATAATAATCATTTTCATTATGTCCATTGATTTAATGATAACTGCAATATGGATGACCTTGATATTTTATAAGTCGGTAAGGAGGATAACCTTGAGTAGATGGTAAAGTGATCAATTGATGACTAAGGATCTCATTTAGAATGTCATATTGCTTAACATTGCGATCAAATGTGAGAGGATCTAGTAATGCTATAACTTGAGGCTCGTTAATATGAGCACAAGTAGAAGACATAAAATGAGGATTAGATGTAGAAGGATAAAAACATGAGTTTGAGAAGCATCTTTAAGAGCTGTTAGATTTAAGATTTAAGATATATGATCATGGATTCCATAACCTGAAATTTGTCATAAAATAAAGAAATCAAAGCTTTAATTGACTCCAATATGGGTTGATTGGATGGAGGATCATGAAGGCTAGGGTCGTCACATAAACGATGGAAAATAAGACTTATTTTGTGTGGCGACGTATCTTTAGGAAGACACATGGAGTCTAAGGATTTTTGTAGAACAACCTGATAGTGAGATACATTTTAAGTAAATCAAAAAAAGGAATTTGAGGAACTTTATGACCCATGATAGAAGAAATATGAGGATTCAAGCGTATTCGACTGAGACGGGTTCACCAAAATGATTCAATAAAATCTGAAGTAGTTTGTTAAAATCTAAATGTAAAAATCTTCAGAATCGATATACAATTAAATACAAATGCTACACAATTTATTTCATTTGATTATAAAAACAAATGCAAGAGATAAGGTAGTTACTTGAATTTCATGAATCACGAAGTATGTATGAACTAGAAAATATGATGGAATAGAAGCACTAAATGTTGCAAACAGCTCAAAAAAATAAAAAGATGCTCGCAATGCTTGAAACGGGTGCCCAGATAGGGGAAGGCCACCCATGGGTGCCATAATATGAAAAAAAGCATCCGAGTCTGCTAAAATGATTAAAAACCAACTTTTAAGGGTCACAAGTTGGTCGTTGTTGTTCACCTTTGGTTGATCTAAATTCGCATCAAGATCGTTGAGCTCACCGGTAACTTGTAATGAAGCATGGACTTGCAAAAACCTCAAACAAACATCAAATACCAAAAAATAAAGATGTAGAATGAGGGTTCAGACTGTCCTCAATTGTCACAATGGTGATCTTATGAATGACCATTGCAGTACATTTCAAACCTAATGTATTTCTGTGTGTGTGTGTGAATGTGCGCACACACGGAATCGTGCCCTATGTGGCTCTTGCATGTGTCACACTTGATAGCGAGCAAGCAGCTAGATGTAAATAAATGTAATAGTTGTGTAACAATCACAACTAGCACATAAGCTCAATCATGCAAATATGATTTAGAAGGATAAGAATACTGAGTCAAGGGACAAAAGGGTGTCATAGTAACAAGAAATGGCTAATGACCACAAATAATAAAGGATATTGAGGCTACAAACAAGGTACACTAATGTGTCACACACACAAACAAGGTGATTAAGATAATATGTGAAATATAAAGTATAATCTAAATGCTATGGTAGCAAAAAATAAATGATAATAAAACATAGAAATAATACCCAAGAAAACTAAGCAATACAATATAAAATCCTAATTGCAATAGGAGAAAAAGGTACTTAGCTGATTCGTAGTAAATTCAGGAGTGTACCAAAGTATTGAATAAGTGAATAGAATGGTAGGAGCGTCACACAAAATTCCGTAAAAATAAAGATCTAAAGGAATGTGCTTGGACACAGCACCTATAATGGAATAGGGGCATCCACAGGAACAACATATTGAAAAAAGGCACCGAGTCTACTAAAATTCTCGAGAAAACTAACTTTTTAGGGTTGCAAGTTGGAAATTGTTGTTCGCCTTTTGTCACTCGAATTCGAACCAAGATCGTTGAGCTTGCTTTGAAACCTACAATGAAGTATAGAATCAGTAAAACCTCAAATAAACATCAAATACCAAAAAATAAATATGTAGAATGAGGTATCGACTGTCCTTAGTGTCATAATGGCGATCTTACGATCGAGAGTTGCACTACATTTCGGACCCAATGTAGTTCTCTTTGTGTATGTGTGTGTGTGTAAAGAATCGTGCCTAGGTGGATCTTGTGTGTGTCACACTTGATAATGAGCAAATAGATAGATGTAAATAAATGTAATATTTGTGTGTATCGAAACAATAAACTCCCCTCTTATGAAGTGTGATGCAGAAAACCATCCCTTGTCCCTTGTGATGGATGATATAATGGATGCTTTGATGCTCTTTGATAGCCTTTGGATGCAACCTTAGGTGGTGATAGCTAATGTTTAGTGCTTGATCCTTTATTATGATCACATAATTTATATTTATATGATTCCCTCACTTGAATTTCGTAGTTAACCCCAAAAAGGCCAACTACTAAAAAGATAAGATGCTTAAACAACTAGAAATGACCCAAAAGATGTGAGTAAAGAACAAAGAGGTTAAAGGCACCTAGAGGGGATGAGGGTGCCCAGTGTGGCGTTCTGGTTAGGTGTTGGTGTCTAGACTCAGAGAAATTGAAGGGTCGGAGGTTAGACTGAGCAAAAAGGTGTGCAAGACAAAAAAATGGTAGTAGGAAAAAGACAAATATGGCCAAGGACATAGTTTTAATCATTACTTTTCTCACTTAGGAATCATATGAATAGTAGTATACAATCAAGACTAGATAATTACCCAAAGAGCGTGATTTTGTGTCTACACTGTAGACACAAAATCACACACTTTGGGTAATTATATAGTCTCGATCACAAACTACTATTCATATGGTTCCTAAGTAAGAGAATTAATAATTAACCCATATATTTAGCCACCTTTCTTTGCTTTATGATTTTGCTTTTAGTATGAAACTCTTATTTCATCGATATGTCTTTTTACCTTTAAAATTTTTCATTTTGGACACCAACGCCAAGCTAGGACGCTAGTGCCAGGTGCCCTTGTCCCCTTTGGGCACCCTTGTCCTCTTTGTATTTCTGTCACACTTTTTGGGTCCTTTCTAGCCATTTGAGCATCTTATATTTTTGGTAGTCAAAATTTTTGGGGTTGATTATGAATTTCAAGCAAGAGAACCATATAAATATAAATTTATGTGATCATAATAAGGGACCAAACACTAAGCATTACTTATCACCACCTAAGGTTACATCCATCAAAGCATCTATAGCTCTATTTGCATCCATCTAGCTCCATCACAAGGGACAAAGGTTGGTTCATCTGCATCACACTTCATAGGAGGGGAGTTTATTCTATTCCATGCACACATTATTTACATTCTACATCTAGCTACTTGCTCGCTACTTCAAGTGTGACATGCACAAGAGAAACCTAGGGAACAATTCTACCCACACATACACAAAACTACATTGGGTCTGATATGTAGTGTGGTTCTCAGTTGTAAGTCCACCATTATGGTGTCTGAGGACAGTTCGACCCCTCATTTTGCATCTTTATTTTTGGGATTTGATTTTTATTTGAGGGTTTTGCAGGTGCTTTCTTCATTGGAGGTTTACAATGACCTTAGCGATCCAAGTGTAACATACATGTGACAAAAGGAGAACAAGTGTGAAGCCATAACGACCATATCGAAACTAATTTTTGACCTATTATGCATACCAGGGCACCCGAAACTAGACCGAGTGCCCAAGGCACCCCCATCCTTCTCCAAGCACCCATTCCAGCCAAATCACTTAGATCTACATTTTTCCAAGCTTCTGCGACGGTCTTCCATTCCTGTTCACCCGGTCTCGACTACGACATAGTCCCGCAACCTTTTCGATCAGCTAAGGATCTTTTAACCCTCTTGCACTTTAGGGTTTTATATTTTTATTGCTTAGTTGTTTGGGTTAATTTCAATATTTTATTGCTTATCTATTTACTGCAAACTCACATTATATTAGGCTATAATTTCACATTTTAACATAATCATACACAAGGGACACACACAAGACACATCCAAACACATTAATTATACAACCAAGTAAATAGTAGGTACATAGATCAAGAGAAACTAGTCCATATAAGAAATAAATCTCATTATTAAAAATAAATTAGTAGTATAACATAATGTAATTCATAAACATGAGCAATACACATTAGAAATTGAAAGTTATATAAAGTAACATAGAAAGGTTTAACCTTGTATAGTGTTCTTTGATTGAAAGATGCCCTTGTAATGCAAGGTCACTATGTAGAGGGAAAGAAAAACATTTGAAAGCCATGCATGTTGTACATCATGATTACATACACACATGAAACACATGTAAAATAAAATAGGACGTGTTATCTAACAAATGATATGATAAACAAAATATGTGAGACTAGTAGCTTAAGTCATGCTCAGTTCTAGTTTTCTATTTTTTTGAATACTTTGTGTTTATGAATTTTGGAATATTTTAATTTTTTTAAATATTATTTAGGATTTGTAACCAATGGTTAGATGAAGAGAATTGGGAGATCTAAGAGTCGTACCCATGTATAGATACTAAAGGGTAATCTTTTTGTCTAAAGAGTATTGGATGTATGTGTGTGAACTAGAAATAAAACTACATATATTAGTGTGCGGATATTTTTTCATAGGGGGTGTGAACATAGTATACCTAGAGGATTTTTATGCCTAAGTGAACATTATTTTCTTTGTAAGCTTATATTATAGGACACAATAATTTTCTTGATAAGTTGATATAGAAGTATTTGAAACAAATTTAGGTGCATTACGACATACATGTAAAGGTGGTAGTGTAGGATTGTTTACCACTTGATTAAATGACCTTTGAAGAGATAAATGTGTTGTAGGTGTTATGATCCTATCAAAGAAAGTATTATCAATATAATGAGTACTAAATATCGTATGTTGTTGAGGATATTCATACGATATGCCTAAAACCTTAATAACTCGATTGTAATAGTTGTACTTGAGGCATCAATCTATAGTAGAAGGTACAACTCAAAGCCTTAGGATAAAAGGTCACCCTAATGTGTTACATATCCCATAATTTTGAATAACCAAAAATGGTGTGGCCAAATTAGTTGATCCCACGTGAAGGGGTAACATAATGCATCTGAATGTATCATGTGTATGTTTATTATACTCTTTAACAACTCATGTGATTTTTTGTAGGTGTTGCTCAGTATATCCCCAAGCCAAAGCAATAACATGGTGCATACATTTTTTCTTGAACCATTATTGAGCATGACATTATGGATAGGTTGTTGATTGATATAAACATGAATAAAGGGTGCATGTTATCTGAGTCATTGTCCACTATCTCACTATCATCAAATGTGTTCATGGGCCATAGAGGTGGAGCACTATTAATTATTCCAATAAGTACATCAAGAAAATGGTCATAGGTAATTGGAGGAGGATTTGCATTGTACGCATGATTGACCTCTCTCAAGCCCCTTTATTTTTTATTTTATTGTGGTTTGGTAGTGCATTATTGAATATTTTTATCTTTCCATTCTCATTTACTTGAGGTTGAGACTATTCTTAAGGAATTATGAATTTAATAGAATTGTTATCAATAAGATCTTAAATCAAAATCTTGATACATAAATTGGTAGAATGTTAGATACACTTATGGTAATCAAAATAGACATTATAATCTAATTATTTAGGTTGAGGTTTTATTGTATTAACTTCCATAGGTAAAAGAGAGATATAAGGCTACACTCAAGAAATTTTTGAAGTATGGAATGTGATGGTGATGGTAATCATGTGAATAGCTATATGAAGAGCTTGTAATTAAAGCTTAATAGTTGGTTTAGATATAACATTAATTATTAAGTTTTTACTTCATTCTTTCCTTCATTGGATTTTCCTTGTTAATAGATTTTCCTTGAAAGTTAATATTGGACATAATTGGTGCATTAGGTATATAATTAAAGCTTATTCAATGTCAAGAGCTTGAGTTCTCTATCCTTAAGGTTGTAATATAGTTCATCAAAGGATCAAAACTTACCAAACATGATAAACTCTTCTATAGGTGCCAATAGATTTTATGTGAATAAATATTGCAGCCCATTTTCGGTGAGTAACTTTCTCATCTTAGTAAGCATTATCTTGTATTGTGACACATATTCATTGATTGGATCTTTAGATCCTTATTAGGGTTTTGTCATTTTTGCATTAAAGACTTTTCCACCAATATTGATTGAAATGTGTGTTAAAAACTAGTCATCCAAAGGATATAATGCTCTTACTAATAGTAGAGAGAATATAATATAACCATTGTACTACATATTGTTAGATAATCCTTAAAAATAAATTAATAAGGAATAAATCATTGTAGAATAATCTAGACAATATGTGTGAAATGATCGAAGATGTTTCTTGAGATCCTTGTTACCTTCATCGAGTGGAAGCTTAGGATAAAAATTCCCATAGGTAGAAGGTGAGAAGCCACCTATCATTGCTAATGGATTTTGAAGTAAGATATGTGAATCCATAGCATGAGAAGCTCTGACACCCTACTCTAACTGAAACACCTTGGTTTGTAGATTAAGATTGGGTTTCTCTAGAGAACGTGTAAAAGATAAGGTGTCTAAGGGTTTATGCGGGTACACAAATAGTGGCTTAGTTATAGTATGTGTAGGAATGGGCATTAAAATTATGGGGGAGACATTGGATGCCCCCATACTAGTCTCAAAATTTCTTCTTTTCATCCTTAACTATGAATAATAAGTCATCAATGTGATCTGGATTAATATTAATGTATTTCATAAATTGTTCCTCATTATTAAAATCAAACTCATGTAATGGCGTAGCAGGAATGGTATCATCTTAAATAA